>WEKY01023037.1:124327-149183 GCA_013390045.1 Picathartes gymnocephalus
TTCCTTTCTCTCTCTCTCTACCCCGGCCACTTGTCGTTGTTCGATGTGGTGCCCTAAGTTTTACAGGAAAAGGAAGGGAAAGGACCCGGTCTGGAGTCAGGGCATGCAAACAACCTCTAAACTAAGGCATACAAAGGAGGAACATTCCTAAAGTCCCACGAATGATAAAAAGTTTTAAAAAGTTGCTGGTGTCACTCAAAACTCTATCTTTACCAAGATACTGAAAGTTGTAATTCAATGAACTGTCCTAGAACTTAAAATTTTAGAAATCAAATCATGAAACCCAAGTAGTTAACCAAAAATGCTTAAAAAATCCATTCTCCTTTCTCATATGTAATGCTAAATTTCATTGTTAGAGAAAAAGATTAAATATAACTTCTCAGTATTCAGGTCAAAATTAACTCGTGGAGGAGTTGAGACCTCCTGGTCTGGGACCCCACTTCAGCTGGTGACATCACTGGAGCACTTTGCCCAGTTGAAATATGACAGTGACGGAGGTGATACGGTTGTGGCTCTATTTTATTTCTTAAATATTTTATTTCTTAAACGTTTAAACAAAGCAACAGTTGCACTTAATGGTTTTGTTTTCTCTTTGTTGGCTTCGTGCTATGACTGAAAGGAAATAATGAATTAAAGGGTGCAGTTAATTAGTCACAAAATGGTACATTTTTGGTGCCCACAAAGCTTTTAGAAGATTCTGGTGATGTGACTCTTTCTTTGCATTTAACCTGCAATAAATTTAAGATGTTTGAGAAATGACTTTGTAGCAAAGGACAACAACTACCCCCAGAACAGACCCACCAGGGGTGGTGAAGATGCAAGCAAATCATCTCAAAGCCTATCTGCTCCAGCCTGACAAAAATCACTTTTCCTACTGTGTAAAATTTAAAATAGAAAAATCAAGTGGGAAAAAAAAAAAAAAAAAAAACAAAAAAACGGAGGCTGGAATTGGTGTGGGTAGCACAGTCAGTCAAGAGTTGCCCTGTATCTACCAGGAACAATGGGATGGAAATACAGAGGGGAAGATGGAGAGGAGGAGGAAGGAAGATGTGGAAAAAAAAATTGTACAATGAAACCAAATAAAGTTGTATTTAATGATCTCCTTCCTTGTGCCGTGGAATTCTGTTGGGGAAACAAGTGCTTGGGGTGTGTCTGGAACGATTTGGGTTAGGAAGGACCTCAAAGCCCCACCCAGTGCCACCCCTGCCATGGGCAGGGACACCTCCCACTGTCCCAGGCTGCTCCAACCTGGCCTTGGGCACTGCCAGGGATCCAGGGGCAGCCACAGCAAAATCTGGGAATCTGTGCCAGTGACCCTTTTTCCTCCTTAGGGCAGCTCCAGGTCCAGGCTCTTGTGTCCACAGACATAAAAGAAACCGCAATGAGTATAAATAATAGTAATAATAGTAGTATTAACAATAATACAACCTCTAATAACCATCTCACAAGTCTGTTTGGGCAGACCAGTTCAATCCATGGTGCTTCTTCTTCACCTTTTTGATTCATCCCTGTGTCTCACCTTAGAGTAGGTCATGAATCCAAAAAAATGCTGTAGTATCCCAAGAATCTCTACAAGGACTCCCAAGATTTCTCCTCAACCTTTTCCTCACTTATTTCATCCCTTAAGCTCAGCCTGAAAAAATTACCAGAGGCCAAGCAGTGGGTAGGGACCAGCCAGAGGCTCTGAGGCACCAAGGGGTGAAGCCAAGCCCGTGGGTGAGGACCATGGACCTCACAAATCTTAACAAATCTTAACAAATCTTAACAAATCCCTGGAGCTGTTAAAGCCTGAGCTGCAGGGGCCCAAGGACATCACTACTTAGCAAAATATAAACATAAATAATGTGGGGTTTTTTTAATTGGAAAGCTACTCAGAGAGCTTTAGGAGCTCTAAACCTGGATTAACTGGCCCAAACCTGCTGAAATAACGTTTTACAGAGGTCCAGGACATCCTTGAACACCTCAGTCCCTTTCCAGAGCTGCACATCCCTATCCAGGGATTTGTTGAGATCCTTCAGCAGCTCAGCCCTGAGGAGTGACAGAGCACAGGGAAAATACAGACTGAGAGCAGCACTTTTAATACAAAAAATTGTGTCCTGGAACAACCTCTTCAGAGTTTTGCACATAAAGATTTCAAAAATACTCTGCTTTTGATGGTTGTAAAATGCCACTACCAAGTAACTGGAATGGCTCTAAAAGTAATAAATAGAGAAATAAATACAGAAATACAGAAGTAAATAAAAAGTTGAGCAATTAGCTACATTTACCTTAGTGATGTACACCAGAAATCTGCAAAGAATAATTTTAAACTTGGTTTTCTTCTATTTTTTTTTTTTTTAAATTAGCCTGGAAAGCAGCTACCAGAAGCAAACATCTGCTCATGCTGGCCTGGTGCAGCCCTCAAGAATTATAAAAGAACCTATGGGAACTTTATCAAGTAACGAGATTTTCCTCCCAAACTGTGTGATGGGGAGGGTTTATTTAACATTCTTGTGGTGGCAGAGAATCACAGATTGGTTTGCGTTGGAAGGGACATTAAAAATCACCCAGTGCCACCCCCTGCCATGGGCAGGGACACCTCCCACTGTCCCAGGCTGCTCCAAGCCCTGTCCAACCTGGCCTTGGGCACTGCCAGGGGCTGAGGTTGGCACTTCACCCACCAGTTTGGATCGCTGCAGAGGCTGCCATGGGAAGGAGCCCAAGGAAAAGAGCTGCTTTGATAAATAATTCAGATTAAATGCAAAATAGTTTTAGGCAGATGACACTTCCTGAGGTCATCTCGAGGTGGTTCAGATGACCAAGCTGGCAGGACCCAGCTCAGCACCTGGAGTCAGAGTTTTTGCAGTGACAACATTGGTGACAGAGATTTCAGCAACAGCAGAGTTGGGTTGGTTTTTTCCTCTTCATTTCAATGTATTCATCTGGTTCAGGTCAATGACTAATTCACTCGGAACTGAAAACATGATTGGGAGTTGGAAGAGCAGAAAATGTGTTTTCCTCTCCCTATCTATGAATAAAAAATAAATTTGAAAGGATAAGATCTGCTGGGTTTTAGTATCTTAAGGACGTGATGATCAGAAACCACCTATTAATTTTTTTTTTTACTATAGATAATAATATCTCCTTTGCATATTAACTTTATCAGTGAAATTAATTAATGAAATTTATCATTCAGGTGCAGAATATGCTCAGTGATTTTGCAGCCAGCACTATTTTGGTAGGTCTGGTTAACTGATGGAATTAATGCTGTTCTCACCACAGTGGTATTGAACTCTCATTTCCATCCAAAAAGAACTTGACAACTCATACAACAACAAAGAAATGCAACAATCTGCCTTCTCAACCCTACAAAGATATAAACCACATCATCAGATTACAAAATATAATTGCATACATGAATGTAAATAAATTAAATAATAGGGAGAGCTCCGTGATCAGTCAAAGGAAGTGCAAATTCAGTAACGCTCTTAGATTTGAACAAAACCAGTTAAATTTGTTGATAATGGGAATAATCTCCCCTTAGGAGAATGAGCTGACATTCTCAGGGAAAAATTAATAAAAGATAGATCAGACAGTACATTTTCTCTCATTTTCAGTGAAAATAATATTTTAAAACCATCTTGAATGGAGATAGGATTGGATTTTTCCACACATTTTGAGAGAAATAGGTTGTAGTTTTCTCAAAAAAATTTTTTTTGTCCTTCTAGTCAAGTTTTGGGTTCTTTTTTCTCCCCCTCTTTCTTTTTTCCTTCTTTTTTTTCCCTTGCCATCCCCCTGAAGCGGGTGTTTGGGGCAGGGTGGTGAGTGGCCAGATGTCAGAGGAGCAAGGGGAAAAGGACAAAGGTTCGTATCTGAGCGTATCCCTAAATAAAGTCATCCCGTGATCCTCAGCCTTTTGGCTTTTCCTCTCCTTTCACAGAAATCCACTCTTCTTTTTCCTTCCCTTGACCCACATCTTCCTGAATTGGGATTTCGCAATTACGCTCTTCACCCTGATTATAAAAACCTCCTCGTGCATCTCAGCTTTCCCAGCAGAGCCCTCCTGTCACCAGCCCTGCTGTTTGATCTGGCACTGGATATGGAAACAGTAAAACCTGAGATCAATACATTCCCAGCAGCCCATCTGGGCCTCTTCCAAAGCTCCATTTGGGAAAATACTGATGCCCAACTTTGTCCTGCAATGGGGGGACACCTTTGGGTCGTGTTTTGCCAGTCCCAGGTGATGTAAAGCAGTGCGGTGTCACAGAATCATGGAATGGTTTTTGGGTTGGAAGGAACCTTAAAGCTCACCCAGTTCCAAGCCCTTGCAGGGACACCTTGCACTAATCCAGGGTGCTCCAAGCCCGTCACACACCTGTGTGTGCTGCAGCCTGCAATAGCTTAGATTTAACAGTTTTTTTTCTTTCAAATCATTAATTTCTTGTAAAATTCCAACTCCTTGGAGGTTATGTGATACAGGAGATCACGGGGGTTTGGCGGCACTGCTGGGGTGGTTCAGTTCCAGCCCATGAGGGCAAAGCTGTGACACCACACTGGCTGATCTCCTGAAATTCCTCCCTTTAGGGTACATTTTGCTGCCTCGCTAAAGCTAAGCCTGGCCTTTGTCCAGCAAGAGGCTGAGCCTGAGGCCTCCTGGCCAGTCATGGGAGCACCTGGAGCGTGGTGTTGCCCAAGGATGGCAGAGGATGTTGGATGTTTGATGTTTCCAACAAGGTAAATCCACTCACCTCTCACCACCCCCTGCCCTCAGCCCTCACTCAGCTCATCCCAGGCTCATGCTGGGGGATAACCCATCCCAGTCTGGCCTCAGTTCCTTGGAATTCGTGATGTGGGTCCTGGGAAGCTGCCTTGGATCCACCCCACTGAGGTACAGGCACAGCAATTAGTAAAATCAAGGTGTATTTCCTACATCATGCAGCTGGGGGCATTTTGCAACCCATTTCGCTAGAGAAAAACTTGTTATTTAATTGCCTTGGCTGCTGCTGGATCAGATTCAAAATGAGAGGGAATATCAGGTCCTGCCAGATATATTCAATCATATTCCTGCTTTTTTTCCCTGGCTGGATCTGACGTGCCAGTAAGCAGTGAAGCAGTTAAATATGGACATGTGAATTCCAGCCACGCTGAGATTTCAAACTTAACACCCCACCAGGATGAACAAGGAAAACGAGCATCTCCCTCCTCTCCCTCCCTGTCCCTGTGGTGAGTTTAAGGGGAAGAGAATTCACAGTGGCTTGGCCAAATGCTGGAAGTCGGGTATTTCCTATTCACCTTGGTAAACCAAGAATAACACCTCATTCAGCCCCCAAATAAATAAATAATAATTAAAAAAAGACTGCTAGAATTCAGAGTTATGGATGAGGTGAGGCCAGAGCTGGTGGCCATGGTGGAGATGGGGTACGGTGGCACTGTCCCCCTTGGATGGGATGAGGCATTTCCCATCACCACAACCCCGTACCCAAGTGAAACTGGGTGGAGAAGGGGAAAAAAAGAGATATGTTTAAATGAGTCCAATACTGATTATTAAGTTCCTGAGAGGCAATCTAATTTAGCTATATAAAATCATGAAAGGGGAAGAATTAATTGATACTAATGAGTTATATGAGATACCATCATAATTAATTCCTAAATAGAAAGAGGCCATAGGCTGGAGCGAGGGGAGGGATCAGACTGGCCTATATATCATCATAAATTACAGAGGCTGCTTGAGATGAGAAACAAACTGCCAAAGTCAGAGTGGGATGGAGTCAGGAAGTCTTTGCCAATGCAAAGAAACCCTTTCCAGCAAATCCTGGAAGCTGGGAAGTTCAAGGAGCACTTTGCCATGTCCCTGCTGGTCCCTCCATGGCATTTGCACCAGGGCTTGGTGTGTCCATCAGGGAGCACAAACACAACCCGTGCTGCTGGGTGCTGAGGTAACTACAGAGATTTAATTTGATTTCCCCCCCGCCCCCTAAATCATGTGGTGAGTAAATCAGTGGATAATGCCATGGCCACTTCACGGATATTGTTGCACCAACTTGGACAAATAATTTGGACGTGATATTTGGAGCCAAGTTGCTTTTTTTGGAACCATTTTGGATCTAATTACTCCTTTGGGGCACAAATCACAGGTGACCACTCATATACTGGAAGGCAGAAACCTTTGATGGATCACAGAAACAAAATTATATATGGACAGGGCATTGCTTTTGTAAATTCCATAAAAACATCATCACATCCCGGCTCCATGTTCACCAGTACAAATCAGAGACCTCTGCAGCCTTTCTCCTGAAAAACAGTATTAGAAGTTGTGTTTGTGTTTGTTCTCCATCTTCGGTTTGGTTTGCAAAAAAAAATCAGTTGCTACTGCAGGGTAGAGCTCAAAGTATGCTCATTTATCAATTTTGGGAGCTTTTTTTGGAGGGGAAATCATGGAAAACTATTTTGATTTTCACAGTTGTGTTCACTAAGACAAAAACACTGAAGAGAGCTGGAGAGGGATTTTGGATGAGGGCCTGGAGTGCCAGGACAAGGGGGAATGGCTTTCCACTGCCAGGGGGCAGGGTTAGAGGGGATATTGGGAAGAAATTAAATATTATCATACAATCCAAGCCAGGAGTGGGATAGAGCCATGCAGAGAAATGGAAACAAGGTAGAAAAACTGTAATTTAGATGTGAGGTGCTGATGTTCACCAACATTAATTTACTATTGATGGCTTCTTCTAACATTTAACTTCATCCTTAAAATACTGCCCATACAGGAATTTTCAAAATCAGTTCTCGCCTGATAATCTCTTCCCAGTATAAATAAATTAAACATTAAATGGAAAGAATGTGTGGATTTCCAGATTTGGGTTTGCTGCCCAGTTCAGTGCTGCCACTGGTGCTTCCTCCTCATGACAAATTCAGTGATGAATGTACTGAACAGGCCACAGTGTTCCTAAAAATTACACCTAAATTTGATGGAGAGCCAAGGCAGTACACTACAAAAATATTTGAACAACAAAAATATTTGAAGGAAGATGAAGGAAATGGTAAGGAAAAGGATGAGGATGTAGAAAATGATGGAAATTAACAAAGTGATGAAAAAAATGATTGAGAGAATGATGGAATAAATGATGAAGATGAAGAAAAAAATAAGAAAATTAAGAAAATGTAAACAATGGTGAAGAAAATGATTAAATAAATGGTCAAGATGAAAATTATAAAAAAAGCAATGAAGATAAGGAAAATGATGAAAAAATGACGGAATTACTAAAATAAAGAAAATTATGAAAAAAATATGAAGATGAAGAAAATGGTGAAATAAATGAAGAAGATGAAGAGGAAGACAAGATGAGGAGGAAGAAAAGCTTTCACATTTCCCAATCAGAGCCACCCCAACAGGCTCCCCACAGGCGCATCCCGCTCGCAGGTGGAAAAGCCGCTCGGACGCCGGCACAGAGCCGCTGATAAATCTAATCCTGAAGGATTGGAAATGAGGTAAAAGAAATTCTGATGAAAATTATGTACATGTACTTTGACAAGCTCATAAACACTGCAGCCATGATAAGTTTTCTTATTTTTTTTTTTTTTTTTAAGACCCGACACAACTGTATAAGCCCAAACTCTAATTTTTACAGCCCTGGGTTTGGAGATCTGTCATTGGGAGATATAATGGAAAGAATAATTGCTTGGTGGCTGCACAAACAGGAGATGTGTTGTCAGGCTGCAGTTTGGAGGCTACATCTGGCTTCGGAAATGATTGATGCTGTCTCTGTGCGTGATTCAGGAAACCATTTTTTCTCCTTTCTTTTTTTTTTTTTTTTTTCCCTCCCCCCGCTAACACAACCACCCTGCCGAACCTTCAATTAAATCAGTATTAAAAAAAAAACTTTTGATTTATTCCTCCTGCACCGTGGTGCTGCAGCCGGGCAGCGCGCGGCCCTCGCGGCCGTGGCGGGCACGTGACTCCAATTTGAAATTAAAAAGTCATGTCTGAATAACACAACAGCATTCTCATTTCCTAATACTCTGCTTTTTACTACTTTGCATTCAACTGTGAAAAGTCTTTTAAAACTCTGAACAGCAGTAAAACTTGAATGAATTTTTGACCCATTATTGCATAGCGGGTGCGCTTTCCAAGTTGGAGAGACTGCCAAGTTCTCCCCACCTAATATTTCCACTTTAATTGTGCCACTTGAGAAATTTACGTGCCTCAAAATATGGCATGAATCTTACGCTTATTGCAGTATCATTAGCAGCAACATTTAAGCAACATCTGTGTGCTATAGAACTAATTGAAGTAGCAGAAGTGGCAGCTGTAAATCCACAGGAAGATGGCAGTTTGCACCCAGCACTGCTGAGTTAGCGGGTAACTGTCAGCCTGTTCCTGCAATCTGCTCTCGAGGACTACGGTACAGGCACACAATGTCCAAAAAAATACAGCGAGGAGGCTAATGATCCTATTAACCACTTTGCTGCACCAATTTGGCTGTTTTTCCAGTTTCCTTGTTGGATTTCATTATATATTTCACCGTTCCAGTAAAAAAGTCCAGTATGAGACGTGCTCGCTTACTCAAGGCGGGGGGAGGTTCCCACTCGGTCGAATCAACACACAAACGACTCCTTTTTCCTTTAAAATTCCACGCATTTCCCCGTCTTTTCCATTGTTTAATTTTTCTTCATCACGCATGCCTGGGTGAAAAAGAACTTTTCCCAACTGTTAATGCTGGTATTTAAAGCAATGACATTTTCCTCCCCGGGATGTAACATTTCCAATAATCAATAAAGCTGGAGGCAGAGGAGGGGAGGAGAAAGTCTTTTTTGAGGTGCCAGGGTGCAAGCACATCTTCATCGGGGCCGGGGACGCCGCGCGTGGCCGGCAGCACGCCAGCCCGGGCCCTGATTGCACTAATTGGTGATTACAGAGGGAGGAAGGTGTTTCAAGTAGCATGTCCTGGTATTACCGACTAATCCAGGCACGGGGTTCAGAGCGGCTCCGAGCTCTTTCCATCTTCATTTGCGCCTTGGGTGGGGAAGGGCAGGTTCAGCCACCCGACAGCGCTCACACGGACACGGGGGATGGAACTGAACGGGAAATGGGAATGGTTGGGGGCGAGGGCAGTGGGGTTTTGGAGGTCACCTCGTGGCGCATCCCCTCCCCTGCCACCAGCCACCTCCACCTCGGCCATGGCACTGCCCTGGGGACAGGGAAGGCGCTGCCAGAGCCCCCTTGCCATGATCTGTTTGCCAAGTTCATTAGAAGCCCGGCACGTCCTCGGGGCTGCCATGTGACAGGCCGGGAGCCGCCGGTATTTGTTGTCTTAATGCACAAGTACTCGGGGACTGGGCTGATAAGGGAAAAACTGCTCGGGATCTGCTGCTCTACACGCTCAGGGTGGCACGGGCCCGTGCGATATTGAAAATCAATAGTCACGTGGCGGTTTAAAGGTTAGAGGTCCCCTGAATTAACTTTCTAGTACTAAATTACCAGATCTATTTATTTATTTATTTACCTACCTGCCTCTTTATTTATTTATTTATTTATTTATTTCCTCTTTTGCAGTGACTGGCGCTGGCTTTAAAGAGGCGCGCCTTGCACCCGGAGCGAGGAAACAGCAAAACCTTTTAATACTTGGTGTGAGGATTTAAATGGGAGGGTTTCAACCATGAGCAAATTTAGAAGACACAGAGCAATGTCCAAAATGGCAACGGAGCCATTGGTAGTGGCCTGAAAATTAAAATGCTGCTCCAGTCTTTTAACTCTCATCTCTACAGTGCCTGCACTTGTGTGTCATGTAACATCTAAATTGATCCATCTTTTATTATTATTAGTGTTTAGAAAATGCATGGTATTATTTACAATTTTTATTCATTAGGAATGGACAAATAATACTGTCACAAATAAATGGAATGATTAGAGTCAAAGCTTGTGAAGACAAACATTGCTTTTCACCCCTGAGCACAGTGCACTCCCAAGGACTGCTCCAGTGTGTAGCTACTCACACCTGGAAGCACATTCATGACAGGTCTTCAGCTCCTCTGCTTGCAGGTACTGTAAAACACATATGATGCTTTCTTTTCCCACTGAATAGATTAGTTATTTAATTTATTCCAATGTTTCCCTTCCCCTTGCTTTCATTCCCCAGGTACACTGGCAGCTGGAATTTCAATATCGTAGAATCACAGGATACCCTGAGTTGGAAGGGACCCACAAGAATCAGCAAAGCCCAGCTCTTTGAGTACGGGGATATTGAATATTTGCAGCCTGGGTTAGCGTTCCTTGGAAGGACCAGCAGGGATCTGGGTGCCAGCTGCCCACTGGGCACAGCACTGCGGCTGTGGGAGCTTTGGGATCTGCCAAACCCCCCGAGGGACACCCTGCTGGGTTGGGCATTAACCACCTTGGCAGATCCCAGGTTGGGTTGGGTTGGAAGGGACCTCAAAGCCCATCCAGTACCACCCCTGCCACGGGCAGGGACACCTCTCACCATCCCAGGCTGCTCCAAGCCCTGTCCAGCCTGGCCTGGGAGTGCCAGCAGTGCTGGGGGCTCTGGTGGGGCTCCCCAGGATGCCCCACACCCCTTTTCCATGGGAACATCCCAGTGGGCAGGGCCAGCCCCGGGTTCTGTCCCCTTGGTGCCACCTGACCCCTCTGGGTGACCGCAGGGAGGGAAGATCTGAAGCAGCTTTGAAGCAGCAGATGTGGCAGGAAAAAAAACACTCCCAGGAATTTTAGACACTGCAAAAGATTTTTCTTTCTGGGTCAGAGACACTTCTCCAAAGCCCTTTTTTTCTAGAAATACTCGGCTGTTTTAAGATTTATTGATTGCTACAGCTTAAATCTAATTTTCTCTTATCACAGTGTGTCTGTATCTGTGTGCGCTGTCCCAGCCAGGAAGGAACACCCGGGTGCTGCCACCAACAGGGCACTGGAGCTGGGCCAGGGACACAAATAAAGCCCAAAATAAGGGGAAAAGATCCAGGATAACCTCTCAGGTCTCATTGCTGGACTAAACAAAGCACCTTCTAAAAAAATCCCAAACTACACATTGTAGGAATTTTCCAGATAAATGTCAAGTGTCTTCTTTCAAAATTAAAATGTTTCTTTTTGAATTTTAAATTTATACTTATATGATTAGTTGTTATGTAATATCAGCATGTTATTATATACAATATATCACACTATATAATAATTACACATTATATAATAATATGGTAGAATAGACTAGAATAGAATAGAAATGTTATAAATTATTTTTAAAATTAAACTTAAAATTTTTAAAATGAAAATTAAGCTTCTCAGCTCTGGAATTTCCAGCCTCTTGCTCATCAGTGTCAGACCCATCCCTGCCATGGCCACCTCCAATTACTGGGTTTTTCCAGGTGCCTTCCACCTGCACACAGAGGCTGTGAACACACATTACCAAAAAAAATTCAACCTAAATCTCACATTGCATTTTGATAAATAAACAAATAAAAGGATGAAGACCAGGTTGTAACTGATGAAATAAACCCCTGTTTCCCACACTGAGCCTGTGCACAATTTTACCTGTGTGAAGAGCCCTGGTCATATAAGACAGGATCCAGGTACCCACAAATGCCCACATAAATGGAACTATACCAGGGTAGAAACCAGAAAAACCTTCCTTTGCTCATCTGAGATCTCTGCCACCATAACATTTTGATTAAACAGTGGATTTGCTGTGGCTGCCCCTGGATCCCTGGCAGTCCCCAAGGCCAGGTTGGACACTGGGGTTTGGAGCAGCCTGGGACAGCGGTGGGACAGTGGGAGGTGTCCCTGCCCATGGCAGGGCTGGCACTGGGTGGGATTTAAGGTCCCTTCCCAACCCAAACCATTTGGGTTTCTCTATTGCAGATAGAAGTTTCCATTGCAGTTTCTCCTCGCTTCCTCTATTTATATAAATCTAGGCATCACTGACACATTGCCTGGGCATGGCAGGAACTGTTGCTGTTATTGGTGGCTTTTTTTCATAAATAAAAGAGCTGGAATTTAAAAAACATCATTTGAAAGCAGAACATGACCCAAGATTTCCTGGTTTGCACGTACAAAAAACGACCCTATAGAAACCTTAGGATTTATTTTCTACAACCGTCACTCTTAACCAGCACACAACTCCCCTAATGTTTATCTCCACCAGCAACCTTATTAATTCCCATACTACTTCTGGACCGTGCTTGCGCCACAGAAATAATTGTAATTGAACATTTATTAGAACAAATGCTTGGTCAGGATATCCCCGCTCCATCTGGCTGCACTGGGCAGGCATTATTTCCTGGATGCGTCTGCTTTATACAACAGCTTCTCCCACAGCTCTCGCTGGCGAGCAGAGCCCGTGATTAGATTGGGGTGGCTCTTGCCCAGCAGGGTTTTGTGCCACAGCCCCCTCAGTCTCATGGCCATGAGCTCACATCCAGCCTCCGCACAGGACCCTTCCTCCTCTTCTGCTGCGCACAAGGGGCTTCATTCGGGAGCGACATCCACAGCCCGCCAAGCTGACAAAAGGCAGAGATCTGCTATAAATAACCCACCCTGCCAGGCTGCACGGGCTGTGTTTGCTGGTTTTGTTTTTATTTTTTGTTGGTTTGGTTTTTTTTTGGTGTTGTGGGGGGTTTTTTTGTGGGGTTTTTTTTGGGTTTTTTTGGGTTTTTTTGGGGGTTTTTGGGGTTTTTTGTTGGTTTTTGGGGGCGCTTTTTGTTTGTTCTTTTTTTTGTTTGTCTGGTTTTGGTTTTGGTTTTGGGGTTTTTTTTGTTGTTGTTGTTGTTTCAGGTTTTTTGTGTGTGTGGGGTTTTTTTTTTTTTCCCATGGTGTTTGTGCAAGCTCGGTTACAGAGATAAGAGTTTTGATAAGAAATAAAATATGAATAATGTTCCCGGCGTTAAACCTCCATCCTTGAAAATAAACGAAGCCGAGCTTTCCCCTTTCTCCCTCCCCGCCACACTCACCTGCTGGCAAACAGATTCTGGGCACCAAAAAGCCCTTTTTTAGCACTTTTAGCAGCCAAACATTATTATTTTTGTTGCTGGCACTGTGAACAAACAGCAAACAAACAGGAGGCACCGTGAATCCCCAGCATTGCGCAGTTAATCCTCCATTCACCGGCATATCGAAGCACTTTTGTGCTACTTCTGCTGTGCTTCATCTTCAGGAAAGCCACGATTCTTATGGAATATCTCCTCTCCCCAAACTCGGAGCTCTCACTCTGCCTTTGGCCGGAGCACAGATTTGTTCCCTCCCACAGTGAGGGGAGCGGTGTTTTCTGAAACTTCACAGGGCAGCTGGATACGCACTGAACTGGTTAGGTTAAATTTATTTCTCACCCAACGCCTGTGATAGAAATGATCTCTGTAACAGAAATTGCAAACTCTGCAGCACCCCCAGATTTGAAATTTATTTTCTGTGGCTCCGATAGTTTTCCACTCTTGGGCAGCTTTGAGCATCTGCTCGTTTAGTGATTTTGGGGAGGTCCTCGTGTGCTTTAGCATTTCCGCTCTGCAGAAGTGCCTTGAGACAATCAGGAGCTCCCAGGTCATGCGGGGTTGTGCCCACCTGGGATCCTGTGTCCAGTTCAGGGCCCCTCAGGACAAGAAGGACATGGAGGGGCTGGAGCATGTCCAGGGAAGGGAAAGGAGCTGGGGAAGGGGCTGGAGCACCAGGAAAGGCGGAGAGAAGCGGGCGGCTCAGCCTGCAAATTCCACAGTTTTGGTCAAACCTTGTCTCAATAGATGGATTTGTCTTCAGAAATAAATAAAGCCAACAGTGCTGTAAATCAGGGTGGAGTTGTGGCTGTCCCATCCCTGGCAGTGCCCAAGGCCAGGCTGGACAGGGCTTGGGGCAGCCTGGGAGGGTGGGAGGTGTCCCTGCCCACGGCAGGGGTGGCACTGGGTGATGTTGAAAGCTCCCTTCCAATCCAAACCATTCTGTGATTTGCTGAGCTTCAAAGCCAGATCAAAGCATAACCTTTGGCCTTCCAGGATCCCAAATATCCCAATAACTGACCCTGAGTGTGTTGGTTATGCGTCATTTTGCAGAGCATTAGAGATGCAATATTTCTATGAAAATTTAATTTGAAAATGATGGGATAATCCTAATTTAGCAGGATGTCTTCCCTCAGGTTAGGCACACGGTGTCCAATCAGCAGTTGATGTATTTGGTTTATTTTCTCTTGTCAGGCAGGGAGGGCTGTGACTCACAGGCTCTCAGCACACACTGGAGTTGTTCCTCTTCTGGAGACTTTGCTGCAAAATATTGTTGCAGTCACTCCTGTCCAAGGAGGTGATGATTCCCTTTGAAATCTTGGCACTAATTATTCTTCTGACTGTTACAACAATAATGAAGCATATTTTTTATTAAAGAAGTGTAGACCAGCATGAGTTTATAATTACATTTTCCTTAATAACTGGCTCTCAAGTTACAACCATGAATTTTGAGGAAAGGTGTCCCGGCTGAGACGCAGATGTGGATGGATTTCGAGCTCAGGGATGTTCCGATCTGTGATTGGGGTTTCTGCCATTCCCAGCTGGAATTCCCAAGGCCAGCAACACCCACATCCTGCAGGGCAGAACAAGGGGGCCCAGAGCCTGACCCCAACCACGTCCTGACCTCTCCCAGCCCCTTGGGGCCACCCCAGCTGGATAGACCCTGAGATCTTCTCCTGGGCAGTGCCACCATGGGGTAGCACCCCAAATTCTGCTGCCCTGCTCACCAGTGGCAGTGGTTTGGGGAAGATTAGGAATATCTAAGGCAAAACCAGGCAATCCAGTGTGAAATGCTTTGGCTCCAGCACCGAAGGATGGAGGCAAAACCAGCTGGGTGATAGCTGGGCAGAGTAAAGTGGACAAAAGGGGTTTTACAGTGATGCAATACAAAAGTAAAGTTGGGCAAAACCTGTCCACAGCTCCAGCCTGTGTGTGGCAGACACCTCGAATCACAAAATCTGCTGGTTTATTTTATGAACAGAAAAGGCTTCCTCTTGAAAGGCTAGACAGAAATTTAAAAGGCAACTTGCAATGAAAGCCAAGTTGAGAAAAAGAGAGAAAAAGAATCCAAGAGGCATCCCTGAGGAGAGGAGAGAGCACAGCAACGTGGCCATCAGCTACTCATGTGTCAAGAACAGATGATCTGCCCATCATAATTAAAGAGAGAGACTTAGAAAAAAACCCTCAAGGAAGCAGGAGGTGCCAGGGAAACTTCAGTGGAGAGGGAGCTGCTCGCTGAGACGACGGGAGAGGAGGAGATGAGGGGCAGAGAGAGGCAGCTCCCAGCAGGGACAGGCACCCGGAGCTGACACCAGTGCCTGGCTCTGCCTGGCCCTGTGATTAATGGCACCTCCACACAAAGCCCCGGCTGCCACCAGCAGCCATCCTCCTAATGCATGTCACAAACTTCATAATTCCACTTGGAACGAGACAACAGCAAGTTAAATTCCTGGATCACTGTCACCGTGTCACTTACAGAAGGAGTTGCACCGGGGAGCAGTTGGCTATTGGAGTAATTTGAATGGAAATGTCAGTTTTCGCAACCTGTGATTTGAGGTGAGTGCCCTGCTGTTACACAGCAGCTCTGTCAGGCTGAGGGCTCACTGCCACCTCCCCTCACATCCCTGCCTCCTCCTGCCACCCACTGCCACCAAAAAATTCACATTTCCTCCTCTGCAATCCCAGCAAAAGAAAAGTTCGTGTGGGTGAACAGTACCTGTGTCTCCCCCTGTCCTGGATGGATTTCAATCCTGATTTTTTATTCTGGCAAAGGTACGTGCTTCAAAACCTCCCCAAAAGAGCGGGCTGTTCCTGAATAAATTGATTAATTGAGACTCACACTGACCTCTGGGTTTTGTCTGAGTAAGGACTTCTGAATATTGTCAATATGTCTTACTGCTAAATACTTGCAGCAGTTGCTGCAGTGAGGTTGTACACATCTTACACACCTCTGTGGCAGGTTCAGTCAATTCCTGGTACTGTAAGGGGGAAAAAAACGTTGTGCAGAAGTACCTGTCCTTCAGCAGCACCTTTATGTATGTTATATATACATTTATCCAGATGTTGTGGTGTTTGAAAGGCCACACATCCACTGCACACCTTGGGCACTGCTCTGATTCAGCAGCAAATGGAGTTAAATCAGCATAGCTGGCAGACAGGAGCTCTCCAAAGTGTAACTTCAATCACTTAACATCAGTTTATAAGGATTTATAAGGATCCAAACACAGTATTCCCACAATTTTACTGAATCCCACACGGCTAACACCTGTCCTACACCTTCAGCTTTTAAAAAAAGCTGAAATAATTGAGCTGAGAAATCTCTTGGATGGGAGCTGTGCTCGCCTGAGCACTGACACTGGGAAGCAGCAACGGGGTGAGTTCTCGTGTGGGTTTCTCCTCCTTGGACAAGCAGGATGCTCTGTTTTACAAAAAATAAGAAGCTCTGTTGTTCAAAAGCAGTGCCAACAGGATATTTGGGCTTTGCCATCCTCCATAGGCAGGAGACAATAAAGAAACTCTTTTGCTGTTTATACATTGCCCACGGTGCCACAGACGCTGGGGCATCTCCAGGCAAAGTGAAGCCCAATTACCACTGTTATTTTTCCGTTGAAAGGAGTGGTTTCCTGAGTCAGTAAATCCAGGTTTTTTTCTTATTCTTTCATGCCAAACACAAACACGTCGGGAGACAACCACGTCTACGAAACGCGCAGCGAAAGGAAACGGCAAACAAGCCAAATTTAGATTTTTGCCTGCAGGACGATTGACAAACCAAGACGCTTCCCTGGCTTCAAAAGAGCTCATTAGATCACAGGTGGCTGGATTTTAAAGGGTGGAATGCAAAGCTGTCTCTTTCCAGCGTCTCCTCCACAGCCTCCCAGCTTTTCTGTGTGCCGGGGCAGGGGAGCCCGGATCCTGTTGCAACACTCTGTTGGACTATAAACCAATGATATTTGCTTTACCTGTGCACTATCTTCCATGGAACAAAACAACATTTACATCTGGGATCAATTTGCTTGAAATTAAAGTGCAGCTGCTATATCTCCTCTGCATCAAAAGTGTGGTGTTAAGGCTATAACACACAGACAGTTACACATTACTCGGCATTGTAATATTTAGATTTGTGTCATTTTCCATCTGAGGTAAAAAGCATCTTTAAATAAATGAGTGATCTTAGACTACATATTTTATGGGCTGTGTACTCGGTGAGATATATCCACATTTGCAGTGTGCATGTTCTGAGCTCCAATTGCCAACCGTGTGTTTAGGCCCTGAATTTTAATGCTTCAACAAAAAGGCGGCAGAGCAATAACTGGGGCTGTGCGCTCAGGAAAGTTCTGCTGTGCTCGTGCAGGAGGGCTGGAGGAGTTTGGTGCGTGTTCTCAGGCAAAAGGGAAGTGCAGATATACTTCCCCTCCTTCAAAGGCTTTGGGGTGACCCAATTGCAGCCTTCCAGGACCTAAAGGGAACTACAAGACAGATGGAGAGAAACGATTCAAAAGAGCCTGGGGTGCCAGGACAAGGGGAAATGGCTTCAAACTGGGAGTTGGTTTAGATTAGATATCATGAACTATTGGTTTGGATGGGATATTGGGAAGGAATTGTTCCCGGGGAGGGTGGGGAGGGGCTGGGCTGGAATTCCCAGATTTGCTGTGGCTGCCCCTGGATCCCTGGCATTGCCCAAGGTCGGGTTGGAGCAGCCTGGGACAGTGGGAGGGGTCCCTGCCATGGCAGGGGTGGCACTGGGTGGGATTTAAGGTCCCATCCAACCCAAACCATTCCATGAATCCATAATTTATTAACTACAACACACCATCTCCTGATGTCTGGGGACAATTTGGCTCTGAAGTTTCCAGACAGTTTTACCCAACGCTGCTCCCTCTCAGCTCTGTATTTTAATTCCTCCCCAGAACACCAAATTCAAGCCTGATATTCTCGTATTGTTTTACTGCCACTGGAAAGAAACAATTCAAAAGCCCTAAAAACACTGTCCAGGATAAAAGCCACTGGGCAGAGAGCAGGGCAGTTTAGTGAAATCAGGCTCAATGGTTATGTAGGTCATTTCCAACACAGACCGTTCTACCTGAACGCACAGAATACTGGTTAAAACAAAACAAAACAAAAAGAAGTGCAGCATTTCCATGCTATCACTTCCTGCTGGCAGCTGCAATATTTTGTGTTTCAGCGAAGATGAATCAGATTTTTTTTTTTGTAATAGTCAGAGAGAGGCTGCAGCCTCTGCTGGGCACTGCTCAACCCCAGCAGATGAGAGGCTGTAGGATCTCTACATCTTCTGCTCCAGCTTTGGCAAAAAAGGACTTTTTCCAGAGCAATCCTGCAGTGGTTGACACGACACAAAGCTGTGAAAGACAGGATGCTGCTCATCCAAAAGAATCAGATTATGTACCTGGACTTCATCCGCCGCCTGGAGAAGAGAGACAACCAATTAGTCCAACACAGCTTCTTTGCCATACCCAGGCTGGAAAACAGATTGAAGGGGTCAAAAACATTCAGAAGGCTCCACATGATCTGACATTTGCCTTGTCACAATTTTCCTGACAGCCAGAAGGTTGGAGACAGTCTGCTGGTCATCGGCAGCGGCGGAAGGGGAAGAGTGATTGCCGAGCCGGGCACGAGGAGCTGCTCAATTAACAGCCTGCTCCTCCTCAAAGCAGCCCCTTCTTCAGCGACGCGGGCTGGGTTTAGGCCGCTCATTCCAGAGGATAAACAGGCTGTAAACAGCTGTGGCAGTGAGCAAACACGTCTGGAGTTTGCAGCCTGCTGATATCGCTGTGCAGAGACAGAGGCGATCTCCAAGCCCAGCGGCACTCGGAGGTTCGAACCTCATCCCAGTCCTGTCACCTTCTTCACTCGACTGTACTTGCACAACGATCTGCTGCAAAATGCAGACTTCCGTGGCCCTTATATCAGCTTCATTTCAATTTTTACTTTTCTTTTCCAGGTTGATGTTGGCCCCACTTAAACAGAACTTTCCGCAGAATTAATTCTTTGTGGGGGGAGTTTCTCAGCCTGGGACCCGAGAGTGGGAACTCGCCTTGTATCTTTGTAGATGATACAGGTATGGATCCATCTATCTATCTATTAAATATATTTTATAGATAAAAAAACAGGATAGTTTTCTATTTCCCCATTTCTATTCTGTGATGAAATCCCATCCCTCCTGCCACTCCCCGGTCATGCAGCTGGGAAGGTCTGGGGTACATCCTCCTCACTTTTTACACAGCAAGTAAAAAGGACAACAGCCCTGAGATCAGGAATTGTGTGTCCTATCAAAAATAGAACCTTTTTTCAGGCAGAGATCGAGATTCTCTCTCCTAACCCACTTCTCCTGATCCTGCTCCAAACTGCAGGCATGGAGCTCCTGAAGAGACTGCATCTCCATGCAGCAGTGGTGGTCAATCTTTGATCCTCTGAGTGGGTGCTTAGGATGGCAATTTTTGGATCAATGTTTGAAAAAACCCAGCCCAAATAAACCAGCAGAGGAAATCCAGCCTTGGTTGGGTATTTGGTCACAGCTTCTGACAAAGAGGGGTCCCCACCACATATGGTCTCCTCCCTCCAAATTCATTTACACGTTATATATTATTATACTCTCACACACTACATATTACATATTCTAAAATTTATTTGTGTGGAGAAGGCTACATTTCAGAAAGCCTTTCCGAAACAGTAAAAGCCACAACAGCTCAGCCCGAGGGGCTGCTAAATTTCTGCAGGTCCTGGATAAAACACAAAGCATTTTCTGCGTGTTCCCAGCAGAGGCCTGACCCCGCCGGGCCCTTTGACAGCACGGGGTGCCTCTGGTGGTGTCCCCCGGCTGCCCGGGGCCAGGCTGGGACATGATCTCTGCTGGCTCCCCGCGAATTACGGCGCTGGCCCGCGGGGTCACCTCGCTCTGCTCCTCGGGCTCCACCTCATTCCGGGGCCGGGGGCACCGGGAGCCAAAGGGGACAGGGGGGTTCCGGGCACGGGAGCTGCTTTCCAGCTATCCCAGCTGATTACTGAGGCATCTTCCGCATTCCAGCTGGGGAACACCACGGTCGCTATCGCGTCCTTGTGGCTCCGTCTGTAAATGATGCTTCGGTGCAGCAGCTCACGCCGCAATGTTCCATTAATTCCTACAAACCCCCGAACCCCCCGAGGGCTCTGCCCACACAAGCCCAGGCCACCTGCACTTTGGGTGAGCTGCTGACCTGGCTTCCTCACGGGATAAGTTTCTTTACAGTAAAAATTAAAATGGTTTTGTGGTCAAATTTTGCTCGTGAGCATTTTGCTCGGACAGGACAAAGGGATTTTTTTTTTTTCTGGGCACTGTGAAGAAATAATTTCCTCCCACCAGTTATTTTGTCATTTAACTACTGAAAGGCTCTGTGTGCCCACCGCCCCTCAAAATTCAACCTGCACTTACCATGCCGCTTGATGGTAGTTTCAAAAGCACGTAAAATGTGTTTGATTCATGAAAACAGAAATAAGGACCACGTTTGGGGCTTATGCTTCTAAAAATCATGGGCCATAATCAACACTGAGCCTCCTGGAAAGCGCTCAGCCATGAGAACAAAGACGTAGAATCACAGAAACATGGAATGGTTTGGGTTGGAGGGACCTTAAATCCCACCCAGTGCCACCCCTGCCATGGCAAGGACACCTCCCACTGTCCCAGTCTGGCCAGGGATCCAGGGGCAGCCACAGCAAATCTGGGCAACCAACAAAAACAATTTTCCTAAGCATCCCGGGCTGCGCCAATGGAAAAACAATGGGTTTTCCATTTGCTCGCCAGAGTTTTAAACACTTGAGTCAAATCTGGATCCAAACCCACTTGGGATTCCCACTGCCGGTGTCCTTCCGTGGAACTCCAGCCTCGGATCTGAGCAGGGCTGGGAGGGGCTGAGCGGGGCCGGATTCCAGATCGACCGAAATGCCTTACTTTGAAGGGAGAGAGGAGATTCCGTGTGGAATTAGGTCATCCCGGCGCTCATCGGAAATGAAAATTACATCACCGCGCGGTGGCTCGTCCTCAGATAAAAGGGTTGCAGCTGTTCCCCTCATCAGCTCCCAGCAGCTCTGCCCTCGGGGTCACGCTGAGGGTTATTTTAATTAAGCACAACCTCTCCCAGCCAGTCTGACCTCGGCTGGTGCCTAAGTTGGGCTGAGCCCCATCCTGGGGCCGGGCAGAGCCCCCGAGCCGGGCTCGACCCTCACCTCCCTCCTTGTTCCTCCCACGCCAGCCCAGCGAGCAGAAGCTCCTCTTTCACCTCCCCTGCTGCAACCTGCAGCGAGAATTTCGGCCAAAGAAAAGCAATTCCACCTCAAATAACACCCCCGGCACTGGACCAGCTGGATGGGCTGCCCTGGCACCTCGCAGCATCCACGGGCAGCGCAGGGATGGAGCAGCACCGCTTTTTCTGTGCTTTGGATGCTCATTGATCAGGAAGAAAAGCCCTGGAGGAGTTCCCCACGCTCCCATCTCCTCCAGGAAAACTCGCAGCAACAAATAAAAAGCCCTGTTTAAAATAACTAAATAAGGCACTTAAAGAGGTTTTAAAAATTGATAACTCCGCGCACGGGATCGATCTTAATTACTGCCCAGGTGGAGTTTTTTTTTTTTTTTTTGGGTCTTCTGGCTTTTTTCAGCGCAAAAACTCACCCGCCCACGCCAGCCATTAATGAGAAACGTTAGGGGCTCGTTAACAATGTCCTTTCATCAGCCCGAGGTGCTGCCAGCATCCCGCTCACGTCAATTTGCACCTCCTGGTCCAGCTCCTGCATCCCGGCCGCGGCTGATGGAGCGCAGAGCCCCCGGCTCCGGTCAGGCTGGGCATCTCCTCCGGCCGGGCTGGGCATCTCCTCCGGCCAGGCTGGGCACCTCCTCCGGCCAGGCTGGGCATCTCCTCTGGCCGGGCTGGACACTTCCTCCGGTCAGGCTGGGCATCTCCTCCGGCCGGGCTGGGCATCTCCTCCGGCCAGGCTGGGCACCTCCTCCGGCCAGGCTGGGCACCTCCTCCGGCCAGGCTGGACACTTCCTCCGGTCAGGCTGGGCATCTCCTCCGGCCAGGCTGGACACCTCCTCCGGCCGGGCTGGGCACCTCCTCCAGCCGGGCTGGGCACCTCCTCCGGCTCCGGCCAGGCTGGACACTTCCTCCGGTCAGGCTGGGCATCTCCTCCGGCCGGGCTGGACACCTCCTCCGGCCGGGCTGGGCACCTCCTCCGGCCGGGCTGGGCACCTCCTCCGGCCAGGCTGGACACTTCCTCCGGCCCTGCATTCCCAGGGGTCGGGGCCGGTCTGGACCAGGCTCGGGAGCAGCGCTGGTTCCCCATCACTGCATCTCCCCGCGTGGGGAAGCAGCAAAATGTGGTGGCTTCTCTCCCTCAGCCTCCAGCCCGCAGTGATGGGGTCAAGGATGCTCGTCCTTGATCCCTCTGGAGGAATAATTCGGGGAGGAAAAGGGGTTTGGAAGAGTGGGAAAGGGAGGATTTGTGGCTGGGTAAAAATGATGCGCGCGGCAAAAATAGGGATGGGAAGAGGCAAGCACGTGGAGAGACGAGGTTTGAAGACAGGGAGGGAGTAAAGGTTTTGCTAGGACACAGATTCTGGGGAAAAAAAAGGAGGAGAAGAGAGGGAAAAAAAAGGAAAAAGGAAAAGAGAGCAAAGAAAAGAAAAACGAGGAAAAAAAAGAAAAGAAAGAGAAAAAGGAAAAAAAGACTAAAAAAATAAAACAAAAGAGACAAAAGTAAGAGAAAAAAGAATAAAGAGAAAGAAAAAAGGAAAAAAGAAAAAAGAGAAAAAGAGAGGAAAAAAACTGAGAAAAAAAGAAAAAGAGACAAAAGTAAGAGAAAAAAGAATAAAGAGAAAGAAAAAAGGAAAAAAGAAAAAAGAGAAAAAGAGAGGAAAAAAACCGAGAAAAAAAGAAAAAGAGAAAAAAGCAAAAAAAAAATTTAAAAAAAAGTAGAAAAAGAAAAATTAGGAAAAAAAAGAAAAAGAGAAAAAAGCAAAAAAAAAAATTAAAAAATAAAAAAGAGAAAGAAAAAGGGAAAAAAAAAAAAAGAGCAAAGAGAAAGGAAAAAAAGATTAAAAAAGGATCAAAATTGAGAAGAAAAAAATATAAAAATGAGGACTAAAGGAGAAAATCGGAGAAGCGGGAGCAATGTCCCTGTTTGCAGGCACGGAGCCCGGGTGGGTGTTTGTTTCTCACACCCTGCAGGCGTTATTTGAAAGCCGAGCAGCGGCCGGGCCTTTGCCAAGCTGCGCTGGCACACCAGCACAGCCGAAATCTCCTCTCGAACGGCCAGCGAGGGGCTGCCAGGGAGATCCTCCACGGCTTTTCCAGGCGCCTCAGTGGTGGGGAGTGCAGGGCACGGCCCCTCACAAGCACGGTTCTGTCCCACTTCTCCAAGAATATCAAGGAAATCACAATTGAACCTGTAAAGGCGATTCTTGGAGGGTTTTTGTATTCCTGAGAGGTTCTTGTTGGGAAGTTATTCTTGAAATAGTCCCTAAATCTTCCAGGATTCCCCTCGGAATATTGTGCTTTAAGTTTTTAAGGAATTTTCTAAAGGTTTATTTATTTTTGCGTTTTTCTTTAAGGAAGCAGCTTTGCAACACCACCTTTCCCAATTAATAACCATGCTAACACCAAGTCTCTTGGAGCTGGGTGCAACACAATATTTATAGGTAACATAAATCTGAAATAGTGGGGAAAATGACTAAAAGTACCAATCTGTAGTTTTCCTAGAAGAAATAATAATCATAGAAGCATAGAATGATTTGGGGTGAAAGGGATCTTAAAGATCATAATACTAATGATGAAAATAACAATAATAATAATAATAATAATAATAATAATAGATGTTAACAAACAAGAGTTTAAAATCATCACTTCTTATCTGTAACTTAACATAGTTTGGAAAGCGATGTGCCCTACCAACGACACCAATTCCACTGATACAGAAAACACCAGTTATCACTTCACAAAAGTTCCTGATGCTTGAGAACTGCTTAAAAATTTTTTAAATGGGAACTCTGAGGGGCCAGATCTTTCTCGCCCCCATCAGATGACTAATTCCTCTAATTGCAAAGACCAGGAAATTTGGGCACGTATCTAAAAACGTCCCCAGCACGCCAATGAATCGTTTTTCTGTTTGAGATGCCTCCAGTGTGAGCTCATTACGCTGCAAACCCGGCGTGCATGGAAGTGATCTGTAACAATCCTGAGGCCTGGGGCCCTTTTCCATTTGGGATTGATACATGGGATGGAATCTGCATTTTTCACCCCAGAGTCGAACAGTACAAGCAGTGTGGCTGCAGTTCTGCTGCAAATCCGATGCAGGAAATACAAGAGAGCCCTTCAAAAATATTCCCATTTGCCTTGCACTGGCTGCAGAGCCTGTTTGTACGGGGAAAAAAAAAAAAAGAATAGAACCTGCTGCAAAATTCAGCTTCTTCCCTGGTCAAGGGCATCTATTTCATTCTCAATGTAATTCCGCCAAAACAAATATTATTTTTGAATCTTTCATTATCCCTGGGAAGGGCTGGAGCAGTGAGCTGGTCTGGGATGCTGCAGGCCAGGATGTGCCGTGAGCGTGGCCAGGCTGGATGGGGGACTGACAGGGCAGGGGAACCCAATTCCTGGGCAAAAAAAGCACAACGCTGGAGCTGCCAGGGGGCAGGGGCTCGTTTGTCACATACAGAGAGTGTGGGGTGTTCTCAGCAGCTCCAGAGACTGCCCCCAACCCCACCCACGGGATGGGCACCCCTGGGCACCTGTGGGGGCAGAGAGTGACCCAAACCCAATCCAAACCCCAACCCCTGCACCTCCTTGGTGTTGCATTATTTTATTTTAATGCTACCTTTATTTATCTACACAATATTTTATATATA
>WEKY01023037.1:169887-184688 GCA_013390045.1 Picathartes gymnocephalus
AGGAAAGGAAAGGAAAGGAAAGGAAAGGAAAGGAAAGGAAAGGAAAGGAAAGGAAAGGAAAGGAAAGGAAAGGAAAGGTAAAAATGAAAGAAGGCTGGAGAGGGACTTGGGACAAGGGATGGAGGGACAGGACACAGGGAATGGCTTCCCCTTGTCAGACGGCAGGGCTGGATGGGATATTGGGAAGGAATTGTTCCCTGGGAGGGTGGGGAGGGGCTGGGCTGGAATTCCCAGATTTGCTGAGGCTGCCCCTGGATCCCTGGCAGTGCCCAAGGCCAGGCTGGAGCAGCCTGGGACAGTGGGAGGTGTCCCTGCCATGGCAGGGCTGGCACTGGGTGATCTTTAGGGTCCCTTCCAACCCCAACCATTCCATAATTCTATGAAAAGGGAATAAACCCACACATTTTTGACATCAGCTTGTGTAAAACTGATTTTGCAAACTGGAATTTGTTTCATCATCTTACAAGCAGAGAGGTATTTCTTCTCCAAGACTACAATATCCTACAGTATTTGGAATGTTATACAGATCTGGAACTAGAGGATCTTTAAATTCCCTTCCAGTGCAAGACATTCAGCCAGAAGGGATCCCTTGCATCCCCCGAGTACCTCCACAAACCTATTTTATATCCACTCAGGGAACAGGGCAGCACCAAGCCAGGTTATTTGGGAGAAAGGAAACATCAATTCCCTGCAAACCTTTGACCACACTGGGTCATCTCTGGATTAGTCAGCACAGATATCCTGGTGTTCTCCTCCAGCCAGGCTGATGGCAGAGGAGCTTGGGAGGCACCAGAATTTCTCCTCTATTCTTCCCTGCTTCCCTCAGAGTTGCTTTTTTCTCGAATTCCACTTAGAGTTACACTGATGAGGTGTTTTCACTGTTTCATTTTTCAGCACGGCCCCAAATATCCACTCCCAAAGGACTCTGGATCAAGAAATCTGCACCCTCAGTTGCTTTGTGAAGATCCTGTTGCCAAAGATAACCTGGCCTAGAAAATTAATATATGAAACATGCAATGCAAATGTGCTCCACTACGTGAACAAAGTGTAAGATCCTCGCTGGGCTAAAAAAAGGAACAGCAAATTCTTCAGCTTTCTGTAAGTTCCTTTGTAAATGTGCACATTAAAAATAATAGTCATTAAAGTGCTTAAATGCAATAAAATAGAACTGTTTCCTCACTGCACAGAAATGAAGTCAGTATCAAAGTACTTATTTTTTTTTTATTTTTGTTAATTTATTATTGAGTTATAAATACCTAATGGATGTGGCTAAGATGTACACAGCACTTTCCAAACACTAATTCACAACATCCTTCCAAGAATGCTGCAGCAGCAGCAAGTAATTCCCAGAATCTTCTGGCTTCAATCTCAAAGTTAAGGTGTGTTTTTGCTTTTTCTCTTTTTTTTTGTTTTGTTTTGTTGGTGTTTTTTTTTGGTTTTGTTTTTGTTTAGTTTTTGTTTCTGTTTTTGTTTTAAGGAGTATGTACTTAAGCAGCCAACAAAACAACTGGGAAGAGGTTGCAAGTGTGATCCCATGAAGTCCCTCAGCTTCTTGACTGATCCTGGTGCCATCACACAGCGCTGCTTAAATGAACTGCAACTGGAATTCCCGAGATCCAAATTATTTAAACAGACATCCTGGAAGCAAACAGAGGAGCAGTCCTGCCAGTGACCCCTGATGGGATTTCAGAGATTGGAGGCTGCTCAATTAACAGGCAGTCCTAAAATCAGTGCCTTGCTTGTGGGAAGTTCTCACAGGTAAGCTGCCAGGAGAGGAGGAGTCTGCAAAGGCACAGGCACAAATTTGGGTTATTTGGGGCGTGAGAAGCAGCTGGCGTTGGGGAAACACCCCAATTCTGCACCTCTTAAAGAATGATCTGATTTTCCAAAGCATCTGAAGAATTTTACGGGGATTTTCCTCAGTTGATAAGGTTCCTAATCACACATTTACCTGATGTAACAGCCCCGTTGTTTTACATAAACCTGCAGCATCAGGAAAATCCTCCTCACACGTCGCGAGCCGCCACAAAAAGGAGGCTGCTCTTCATCCCGCGCTCTCCTGCCAAACCCAATGAAGTCAGCACAGGCACAACATGTTTATACAACATTAAGGGTTCACGTTAAGCTGAAAGCAAGGAGGAAATTTGACTTTCAGATTGACAAACGAAGAGTGCTCCTGTATTCTGGAGCCTGCAACAAAGGAGGCGGTTGTGTTCTCGCCCGGCGCGGATCCCTAACAAACCCTCCTCCCTGGAAGGATGGTCAGAGCTAAGGTCACAGCACCCTCCATCTGCATTTCAGATCCTGACTTTTGTTGGCTTTGCTACTTCTTTTGACATTAAATATGAATGACGTTCCCCGAAACATTTGGAACATTAATTATAAGGAAATAAACGTAGGAGGAGGCATAGGGCTCCGGTCATTGTTCACCTACGGAACGACAACCAGGAGCTTCCAGCAAAGTGCTAAAATATAAAAGGGTGATGTTCATTCATGTGTTGGTCCAAGCTGCAGCACTATAAAGTACATCAAAAGGTGTTAATGGTTTCAATATTTATCTGCTGCAGGGAAGCACTCTAAAAAGAAGACAGAAAAAAAATTTCTGCTAATGGCTGTGTCTCTCCATTAAAATGAAAAGCTTAATGCATCTTATAATCAGAGGACAATTTGCAAATCATTAAGAGAAATGTAAAATTCCATTAAAATACAAATCAAGAGTCCCTCACTGGACTAATAATCTTTTTGATATTATTTTGCATTTCACTATTTCTGTTCCCAATATCCAGGCACCACAAATGATCAGTTCTTGAACATGCTATTTACCACAGCCTACTTCTTTAACGAGAGACTGAGAGAAGTATAATCTGCTATTCAGAGCAGGTACTAATGAAGAATTCCATATATTCTGAAATTTAATTAAAACCCCAAAGATTTCAAATTAGATGCAATTTGAAATGCCTGGGGCAGAAATACATGCACTTGCGTGGCAAGGGTATCACGCTGAAAGTTGATACCGTAATTGGTCTTGATGTATTTTTGTGTTGCCAGGCTGAAGCACAGAACTCATAACCATATAAAAATTCTCTGTAGATTACCTGCTCATTGAAAATGCCATCACTCAGGTAGTTCTCTACTAAATTACCATGCTACTAAAATGCACAAAGTGATTCGAAGAGAAGAGTGGCACAGCTGGTCGACGCTGCCAATGAGTTATGCATGCGTCGACGCTGCCTTTTTTCTTAGTAAAATATGCTCAGTTGAATATTAAAATATAATTGGCATTCAACCTAAGTAGCTTAAACCATTTTGTTATCTTCTTTTAAACCGATTTGGCTCCTCCACAGTTATTTTCAAGGATGCGATTCACAAACTAATGACACCATCACATTCAGCTAGATTTGCACTGTTTTACATTTGTCATAAATAGGGACAATTTCTACAGCCTTCTAGGGATGTCCTTTAATACTGGCTCCTCTTGAACATCAAAGGCCCAATTCATGGGGAAAAAAGAAAGAAAGGAAAAAAAAAAGGAGTGTGCCATTTATGTTGTTCTTGCATATTTTATTCTGAGAAGAGTGTGGGATGCAAATTTCTAGTGAAAAGTGTGTTTTTCCACTTAAGCGAGTCCTTGTTTCTCCCAGAATAAAATGGTCAGCAAGTAAACTGCTCAGGAGACGTGGCAAAACATCTTGGAAACAGGTCAGAAAGGGGCATCCTTAGGTCAAGCAGCAGCAAAACACCTTTATTATAATTTTTTTTTCCCTCACACGAGTTTATTTATGTGCCCTTAATATAAAGGCTGTCAGAAATGCCACTATATTGTCATTTCCCGAAAAAAAATTAACAATATTACTTAGAAATAAGGTGCTCACCATAGTAACAGTCCCATTAAGCACATTACCTCTGAAACACCAAACAGGTTAAATGTGTGTGAGTATTGATGATATTTCCCATCGATACGGGATTTTAAGTAAACTTGCCTGAAAGTTCATTAATAAAACAGGTGTGGGAGGCTGTATTTATAAAATCCTTTCCTTTTATCTTGATTGCATGGGTTTTTATTAAGGAGGGGTGCAAAGGTTACGTGGGGCTGCATGTGTGGCAAGCCAGCCAACAAATCAAAGGAAAAATGAATTAAATTAAAGTTATTTCTCACAGGTCTGCAATGAGAGCAGGTGCTGAGGTCTGGGGCTCCGGGTGAAGATGATGAGCACACGAGTCTGGATAAAAAAGTCATTTTCCTACCCTGGTGGGGTTTTTCCACCTTCAATTCTTACCTTTTAATCTAAATCTCATCTACAAGCAGCAATGTCAAAAGTTACCGGGTTGGTCAAAATGTTTCTTAGATCGGGGTCAACTGATTCCTGTTATTTCATGGGGAGAAAAGGGATGTGATTTTGAGCAAATTCACTTTATAAAGAAGCCTCACACGCAGGTGGCTTTTAGAGTTGCTGATTTTAGAGTGAAGCTGCCCTGACTTTGGTCCAGCTGCAGTCCTGGGCAAATATTTGTCATGGAACCGTGGAATAGTTTGGGTTGGAAGGGATTTTAAAGCTCATCCAGTGCCACCCCTGCCATGGGCAGGGACACCTCCCCCTGTCCCAGGCTGCTCCAGCCTGCCCTTGGGCACTGCCAGGGATCCAGGGGCAGCCACAGGAAATCTGGGAATTCCAGCCCAGCTCCTCGCCACCCTCAGGGGAAGAATTCCTTCCCAATATCCCATCACCAAAACAGAAACCCTCCCCTTCTGAACAAAAGTTGGGAATAATTTCGATATCCACACATCTCTGCAGCTGTTTCAGAATCTTGAATATTGAATATCCTCAAATTCACTCAGAACAAGTAAAAATATTGCCATTGTGCAGGTGATTACTGGCTGTGGACCTTCAACCCACTTTTACCTGAAAAAACCCCTATGTATAAAATGCTCCTTTATTCTAATTATGGCCTACCTGTAATAATGTCAAGAATACTGGAAAGAAAGGATTGTCCTACTGGAAATACACTGAATTTTGGAAAATAAATGACGCTTTCAGTGCTTTCCCCATGACAGGACAAACACACTGCTCTCTCCACGACTCTTCCAAGGTCACATCAGTGATGGTCACCCTGAAAGGCTCCACCAAAACCCCCCGAACATCTGGAATTAGAGTTTCCAAAAAGGAAATTTGCACCTAAGAGGGCCTGAATTGTCCTAAGTGGCTCACATTTGGCAGACAATTTACCCTATGAACTCCAATAACAGCATTTAAGACACACTTAAAATCACACGGGTTTCCATTGAAAATTATAGGAATTTTGGTCTGAATTCAACAGGAATTGGGTAAGGAATTCTGCAGATATTTCTGTCCAGAACGCATTTGTATTGATTTTTTTTTTTTTGTTTAGTTTTGTTTTTAAATACATATAGTTGCTAGAAAGCAATGGGCCAACTGAGCTGGAAAAAGAATTAGAGATATAAAAGTAACTGGGCTATTTTGGGGTTTTGTTGTTTCCATTTTTGAAGGTTGGAGAGGATTGATTTCTGTTTGCAGAAAATTGTAGGAAAGTATTGGATTGTAAAAATCCATTAAATGTCTCACAAAACAGTGACTTTCTGCTTATCAAAACTCCTCTCACATGAAATGGTAATAAAAGAAGATGCCAGTCTCAGGAATTTGAATTTTGAGTTGGCAGACAGAAATAGGAAAGCTTGTCATCTCTCTGCACTTGAATCTGCCATGTCCAGATATGTGAAGTACGAACGTTCCCGAGCAGATTATTTCATATTTAACACTCTCTAAAAGCCTAAATAGAAATGTATTTGCATGTCTGATGAAGCTGCGGGGTTGAGAAAGGGAAAATCGGAAACATTTCTCAACTTTCTTTCCTTTAATGGATTGAACGTCTAGTAGGAAACGAAGAGAATTTCACAAATTGCAGCACAAATCAGTGGTAAAAATGACATTTGGTATTTGCCTCCTCCTCAGCAAGTGAACAACGCAGCTCAGGACTGGAAAATACAAATGCAGAATCCCACGATTTGGGTTGGAAGGGACCTTAAAGCCCATCCAGTCCCACACAGGGACACCTCCCACTGTCCCAATGTCCAACCTGGCCTTGGGCACTGCTAGGGATCCAGGGGCAGCCACAGCTCCTCTGGGAAATCCATTCCAGCCCCTCCTCACCCTCACAGGGAACAATTCCTTCCCAATATCCAACATAAATTGACCCTCCTGCCGTTTAAAACCATTAATGCCCTAATGGCACTTCCTGAGCCCTGACAGAGGAATTCACAGCTCATCTGAAGGAACAGGAGGGCTCAGCTGAACTGAGGGGAAAGCTCAGCTTTGCTCCAGGCCTGCACCCTCAGGATGAGGACCTGATGGAGGAACTCCACCCTCAGGAACACAAAACCCATGGTTTAGCAAAGCTGAAGGACCCGTCCGGCGAGGACGGCACGGACGGAGCAGAACCCCAGGAGTGCTGCTGCTCGTCACAGGGAGAAGGAGAACTCTGCCGTGACTCCAATTCCCTCTGCTCCTGTGGCCCGATGAGCCATCTGCTCTGTGCCAACACGCAGCCACAAGCACCCCGTGCCACAGCTCCGCAGAGGGAAGGCAGCAAATCCAGGAGTGGGCATCGCCTTCCCCGCGTCCCGGAGCCACAAATCCCCCGCGCGCTGCCCTCCGAACAACAACAGCCCCGTCTGCTCCTTCATACAGAAAGGCACCTAATGGCCAGCATACATTAACAGCAATTAATCATTTCCCATTAGGAATGCCCAGGGATTTTTTGGAGGTGTCCCACTCGGAGGAGTGGGAAAACCTTGACTTTTTTTTTCCTCGATAGAATTCCCACACTGAGCGCTGGGCAGGACAGAGGTTGTTGAAAATTCCACGTTTTCAGTTATGCTTAAAAAGAAGTATATTGGCTGCATATGAACTGGAGAGCCAGTAAGGAGAGAGCTCCTGGAGGTTTTGGGAAATCAAACTTTTCTCCCTCCGTAACTCTGTGCCAGGCAGGGGTTGGGCTCTGCCCAAGGGACAGGATGAGAGGACACGGTCTCAAGCTGTGCCAGGGGAGGTTTAGATTGGAGATGATGGAAAATTTCTTCATGGAAAAGCTGTCCAGCCCTGGCACAGTCTCTCCAGGGCAGTGGTGGAGTCACCACCCCTGGAAATGTTCAAAAACCTCGTGGATGTGGCACCTGGAGGACATGGATTAGTGGTGACCATGGTGATGGAGCTGGGAATGGTTGGGCTGGATGACCTTAAAGGTCAAAAAATCTTTTCCAACCCTAATGGTTCTGTGATTCCATGATTGTCCTGCCTGCCTCAAGATTCAGACTCCACCTTTGCCAATGTCAAGTCATGAGAGAAATGGTTAATATTGTATTTTAAGTGCTTTTAAACACATTTCCCCCATTTAACAGTAATTTGTAAAGTTAAAGGCACTTTAGAAAAAAATAAGATATAGGAGGAGCCATTGAAATACAGCAGATACAGACTTTTTATAGAATTTCTTAATAAATATAAAGCAGAACATCTCTACTTTCTGAATCTGCAAATCTCTGCTTTTGTTCTCCCAGAGCTGATTGCCATGATTTTTCTCTCCACAAGGAACTATGTCATCAAAGCTGGCACAAAAGCAGCAGCAGAAAACTGACCATGAACTGAGAAGTGTTTCATCCCAAAAACACTTTACACATTTTTTTTTGTTAAATGAGGAACCTTTTTTATGTGTTCTTTTGGCATAAGCAAAACCCTCCCTCAGATTAAGTTAGTGCAGAAAAATAAGATAAAATTTGACATAAGCACTGATAAGGAAGAAATCATGCAACAATCAGTCCTGATTACAAAAGGACTTGAGGATGGAACTCGAATCCTTTATCAAAAAAACCTATTGTCAATGGCCATATTTATAGGGAAGGGTAGGAAAGGAGGGAAAAATGTTTTGATGACCATGGAATCCCAGAATTCCAGCCTGGTTTGGCTTGAAAGGACCTTAAATCCCACCCAGTGCCACACGCAGGGACACCTCTCACTGTCCCAGGCTGCTCAGGGCTTGAGCTTGAAGAGCTGCTGCTGAACAGAAATGTAAGAAAATCAGAGTGATGAGAAAAAGCCTTTCTGGATCCTCCTGCTCTCACTGATGTTTGTTCTGCGTTTTTCAGTGCCCGGAGAAATGAGGAGGCACTTTCAAATGTAAATGTGTAAAAGTAAATAAATACCAAATTCCTAATTTAGCGAAACTGCAATTCTGATGCGCAGATAAACTGAAGCGCAATCCATCGTAATTTGATTTTTACCTCACCTTTCTCCTAAATTACTCTTAAAACCAGTTCCTTCAAATTTTTTGACATCTATTTCCACATTCCTTCCAGCGCAACTCTTTTTCTACTTCATGAAAGTATGAGTAGCAGAAAGCCACAGAAGAACAGGAATGCTCTCACGTCGCTGCGATTCGAGCCCAGTAATTCCTTCATGAGCCTTTCCATGACGTAGGTGCCTTCCCCCAGTAAAACACAGACACACAGACACAGACACACCTGGGCCCAGGCCAGGAACAAAACAGAGCTAAACTGAAACAACCCGAAGGTGCAGCTGTTGGAATGAGAGCACTGCCCCCGCTGCAGGTGGTCAAACCCAACCCCCCTGAGGAGCAGCGGGCAGTGCCACCACCGGCGCCACCGTGGGTGCCACCCCTCGGGAGGCTGCAGGGACCCCCAGGTGATGCTCAGAGCCAGCACCCGCTCCTGGCTGGGTTCTGAGCAGGGATGGTGCTGAAGAACGTCCCTCCCGCTCCCCAGAGATTCAGGGGTGGTGATTGTTTCCCTCCAGAAGCTTCCTGTCAACGATTATCCTTGTTTTTTCCCTCTTTTAAACGCTCTTCAGTGCCTTGCAGCGCTGCCTGCACGGGAAGGTTGTGCCCTAGGGATGGACCCAAGTCTCCCACAAAGTCAAAACTCTCAGGGCTGAACCCCAAAGCAGCAGCCAAACCAAGATCAGCAGTGCTTACACCAAGGAATTTCACTCACAAAGCTGAAGAGTACATGATGAAGGGATAGCGATTTAGAACGACACATCATCAGAGCCCATTTAGGAAAACTAATGAAAAGAAAAAGCATTATTTAAAATGTTTTATAATATTCTGATGGATAATCTAGGAAGCAGAATTCCCCTGCTGTTGTTTAGAGATGGCAGGAGCAGCAGCAGTGAAATTTCTTACCTGGCTTTGCCCATTCACATCCACCTGAAGGATGAAGTTTCCACAACATGGCACTCAATCTCATCCCAGCTAATGAAAAAATTCCTCAGTCCCACCCTGGAATTTGCCTGTGAAAGGTCTGGCACTGGGGAATTTGCATAACATGGGAAAGTTAGCACAGAAGATGCTCATGAAAACAAAAAAATGTTGCTGTACAAAGCTCAGAGAACTCTTTTATTCACTGAGAAATGGTCGCATTTGGGACAGGCACTGCAAATATCAGACTTCTGAGATTACTATTATTATTATTATTGTTGTTGTTGTTGTTTTTATTTTTATTGTTGTTGTTGTTGATAATGGGACCCATTTCATTTCAGAGATTGATTTCTGTTATGAGGCCTTCAAAACAGAGGTAAATGGGGATGGTGAGGAGGAACTTTTCTCAGCTGTTGCTTTTATCTAAATTCATAAATAGCACAACTTCTCGGTAACAATTCACTTTGCTCTTTATTTAAAAACATCAGTATATTATCTATGATAACTTTGAGGAACAAAACCACAGCCTACCTCTGACTGCCTCCCTGGCACTCTTCCACTGACAGGGACACAGAACCACAGGATCAGGGAATCCCTGAGGTTGGAAAACCCCTCTGAGCCCATCAATTCCAACCATTCCCCAGCACTGCCGAGGCCACCCACGTCCCCAGGTGCCACATCCACGGGGCTTTTAAATCCCCCCAGGGATGGGCACTCCCCCACTGCCCTGAGCAGCTGGAGAGCCCTTCCCACGGAGAAATTCTCCCTCATCTCCCACCTAAACCTCTGCCGATGCAATGTGAGGCCATTTCCACTGCTCCTGTTCCCTGGGAGCAGAGCCAGACCCTCCCTGGCTGCCCCTTCCTGTCACAGAGTTGTGGAGATCGACGTCAAAGCCTGAACCTCCCTTTTTCTGCTGGCCAAAAGCTACCTGAGGTAGCCACCACCTCGGCCAGCAGCTCAGCACCCTTCAGGCGTGTTCAGAGCCTGACGTTTCAGCGTCAGCAGCCGAAGCACATCACTTGACAGGGCGAGGAGGGGGCGGATGGCAGCCCGTGCCTGTGGCTGCTGGCAGAGGGCAGGGAGGGCTGGCACTGACCTCTCTGGAGCAGGGGGTGGTGGAAGGCTGGCACGGGCAGGCTCCCAGTGCTGTCTGGCTCACAGAAGTAGGCTCGGAGCCAGGCTGTGCACTGCTGCAGGGGCTCTGGCATCTCCTCTGCCCCCTCGCACACCTCGCAGGCCGCCGAGGACTCTGCCCTGCTGAGACACAGAGAAACGCAAAGTTACGACGGTAAAAATGACAAAGCCAGGCTGGACAGGGCTCTGCACGTCCCTCGAGTGGAACAGCACTGTCGTGGAAGTCCCTTCTGACCAAAACTGCTCTGTGATTCTGTGATAAAACTGAATATTCACACTCTGTGCATCGGCAAAATAAAAACCCCGAAACATTTAATGTGGAGTCAGATCGTCTTTCTTCTCAGAGAAGAGTTAAAAGTAATAAAAACTCACCCTCATCACCTCTACAAGTGCAAAGATGACCCAGTGTTATAAACACCTGTAAGAAAATCCATGGGAGGTGGGCACAGGGAAAAAGCTGCGTGTGGGAAAAGTCAGGGAGCAAGAACACCGCCCAAAGCCAGGCTGGGTGACACATCCTTGTGCTTCCAGGGTGGGTGGAGGTGAGGCTCCTCCTCTGAGTCCCCCGGGGGTGCTGTCCCTTGTCCCCAGGCCCATCCCTGGGGAAGGAGGGAAGGAAGCAGCTCCTTCCCCGGCCCCGCTTCCTCCAGCGCCCTGGCAGGTCCCTGCTTCCCTCCCCTGATTGAATTGGAAGGAAGCAATTGAGAATTCATTTGATTTTCAATGGCAGCTCCTGCTTGCAGGGGCTGAGGAGCAAAGTGAGCCAACAGAAAGTACCTGTAAATAAAAATGTGCTTCTTCCCCGGCTCCTTTTATTTTTTTCTCGTCCTCTGGAAAGGCAGAGCGCGCATGAGAGCGATGAAAAAGGGCACCCTGGCTGTGCAGGGATCCAGCTGTGTTTGCCAAGCTGGGTGTTTTCAGGGGTGCAGAGCAGGGCTGGGAAAGGGGTGCTGGTGCTCTCCTGGTGCTTGCCAAGGCTGAGCTGGGCTGGGGTGTCTCTCAGAACCGCAGGGACCTGAGCGAGGACAGCAATGAACGCACAGCCCATGGGCAGTGCACCCCTGAGGAACGATGGAGAGAACACCAGGGGTGATGGGCAGAGCAGCAACCCCTGCCAGCCATCCTCTGAGATGCAGAACCCTCACCGCCACTGAGGGGCCATCCAAAGCTTTCCTGATTCTTGCAGCTTTTTCTCCCAGCTGGAAGTAAAGCCAGAAGCTCCCCAATGCTAGAGCTCAACAGCAGAGTCTTCTGGTGAGAGGCTGGGTGTTTTCCTGCCCCAAAGCAGGAAAATGGAGAGAAAACTGTGGCAACATCAAAATACCTGAGAGGAGGGAAGAGGAAACCAGAGCAGCTGTGCCAGCCGGGTACAGGGACAGAGCAAACCAAGGCCAGCTCCTGAGAGTGCTGCGAGGAGGAGAAGGGATTTTGTGAGAGCCCTCTGAGCAAAAATGAACCAAGTGCTGCTCATCAAAGAGCCTGGCGCTGCCTGAGCCCCGGGGCAGCTCTGCAGAGAGAGCCCGCATCTCCAGAGCTGGACCAGCCCAGCACGCAGCGGCGGTGCCGCGGTTTTGGGATCACCAGCGGAGCCTCCGGACAGGACCAGGGCAGTGCCAGCGAGCAGAGCCCTGGCTCTCCCGGCGCCTGATCAAACGGCTCTGCCATTCCCCTGGCCCCCACTCAGCTTCTGATTAATTGTGAGCCACGGAAGGCCTCGTAATTACTGATGGGGAAGCGGAGGGATGCGGAGATGGACAATTAAAACGCTCCAGCTGCACAGGATTCCACAGCTTGGGGCGGAGGCAAAACAATCTGCAGAATCGGCTTTGGATCCAGTTTCGTTAGGAGTGAAGTGCAATTTTTTCCCTTTCTTCCCATTTATTTATCAAATTAACACTTATGACTTTTCATTTCTTTTTGTGTGTGAAGCAGGATCAGTTGGCTTTGTAAAACTGATGTCTACTTATGCTATTTTTCTGGTTAAAAATCTCTCTGCTAAAAGGAATGTGTGAGAATCCACGCAAAAACTTCTTTTACTTCATGGACTTCAAACCGAGCTCCCAACACCATGGATAATCTGTTATTTCACACAGGTACAACACAGCACAATATGGTTCTGTTTTACTGTGGACTGCTGGAGCTACAACAAAATAATAATGAGAGAATATAATGACAACAACTCCTCTGAAGCCCGGGAGAGAAGTGGGGAGACTTTTCTGCTCCGTTTATCCAGAAGAGCATGGAGAGCTCTCAAAGCCACGGTCTCCTTATGTTTTTCACATCATCCTGTTTCCCATTCTCGGGAGTCTGGAAATCATTTGGGCTGTAACGTCACCATAAAACAGAAAAACTCCACCTTCTCACAGCTCCAGGAGTAGCAGCTCCAGGCTCTGCCTCCAGCTGCAGACAGGGATCGGCCCAAGGGCACCCAGCCACCATCATCACCCCCAAAACTGGTGGGGAGCAGCCAGGGAAACCCTGGGAGCATCTCCCAGTGCCTGAAAGGGGCTCCAGGAGAGCTGGAGAGGGACTGGGGATGAGGGGTGGAGGGACAGGACACAGGGAATGGCTTTAAACTGGAAGAGGTTAATTTTAGATGGGATGTTGGGAAGGAATTGTTCCCAACAATTGTGGGAGGGTGGGGAGGAGCTGGGCTGGAATTCCCAGATTTGCTGTGGCTGCCCCTGGATCCCTGGCAGTGCCCAAGGCCAGGTTGGAATGAAGGTGGGATATTTGGAGGCATACAGGGAGTGGCTTCCCACTGGAAAAGTGGAGATTTAAATGAATATTGGGAAGGAATTCTTCCCTGTGAAGGTCTGGGCTGGAATTCCCAGATTTGCTGTGGCTGTCCCTGGATCCCTGGCAGTGCCCAAGGCCAGGCTGGAGCAGCCTGGGACAGTGGGAGGTGTCCCTGCCATGGCAGGGGTGGGATGGGATGGGATTTAAGGTTCCCTTCCAAGCCAAACCATCGCACACACATTCCTCACTTCTCCAGGTGTTCCCTGGCAGGAGTGTTTGGATAGAATTTATTTTTAAATTTCTTTTTAACTGCTGTTTTTAAGCGCAGTGCCCTGCCAGTGCTGAACACCTCCAGATGTTTTTGGTGGGACCTTTCTCCCAGCAATTCCAGAGGCTTTCCCAACACCTGCCACCTCCATGGCCACCTCCACCTTGGCCGGGAAAGGGCCAGAAATGAATCTGCCTTCCAAAAATTCACTGGCTTCTTTTCCTGCAGGATACAAACTCCACGTGCCAACACACACACACACCCAGAGCTTCAAACTGGCAGGGAGTTGAAAAAAAAAGGAAAATGTTCACATTAATTTTGCTTGGCTGGAGATGGCAACAGCTATTCCTGGGAATCTGACAGCTTTAATAAAGAAAGAGAAGGCACATCACTCATGCATGGGTGTCCTCTGCCGGCCCTCCTCCCCTTTCCCTTCCCAAACTCGCACAGCAGAACTCCTTCCACAAACTACCTCGGCATTAAACATCCCACTGAAAACACCAGCTGCCTTTTAAAGGATTTTCTCAGGCTTCAAAGCCTTAAGTACCTTTCAAAAAGCCAAGTCAAAGTGGTCTCAAAACATTCCTGAGAAGAGCAGAGCAGTTACATCATGGGAAATTCCCCCCCTGGAAGGAAATCCCTCTGCTCAGCGTCGGATTTCTTGGAAGGTTTCTGAGCGCCCGACTCCAGGTGTGGATCTTTGAGCACCTCTGAGTCAAGATGGACAGGAAAAAGTTGAAATTTAGATAAAAACACTCATCTAATACTCAGATGAACTACCTGGGCCTAAACTTTAGGGATGAAAAAGAAAAAAAAGGTTTTTTCTCAAGGTCCTGCCCCTGGGTGATCCCCAAGGGAAGGATCACAGAGGAGCCAGCAGCACACGAGGTGGTGGCCAAAGAGGACATTCACTGTTTTACCCATGGCAAGTTGAAGCCTTAAACTTGTGATCAACAAGATGCAATTTTACTTTTATACAGGAAAATAACATAAGTGTGTTCATTGCAAAATAAAGAAACCCACACTCTGAACAAAATATGCAAGAAATCCGACTGCTTTTCCTTCACCCTGGACAATTTTTAAATTTTTCCTTAAAAAGTACCAATTTTTTTTTTTTTTTTTTTTGCAATGGGGATGGAATAATGAGAAACGTTTATTTAAACCATGCTATTATCATTAAAATCGTTTCCACTTTCATCAGAGTCAGTCACTGCGTCTTTTGTTCCTAAATTATGCTGGGTGCTGCCTGACATCCCAAAAAATTCAAAGTGGAGTTTTGTATTTTTACCTGGTCAACAAACAATCGTTGCTGTTGGGGTTTAGTGAGCCTGTTTTGTTTTGTTTTATTTTGTTTTATTTTATTTTATTTTATTTTATTTTATTTTATTTTATTTCATTTTATTTTATATTATTTTATTTTACTTTTTAAAAT
>WEKY01023037.1:185280-203186 GCA_013390045.1 Picathartes gymnocephalus
ATTTTATTTTATTTTATTTTATTTTATTTTATTTTATTTTATTTTTCCAAGTTGGATGTGTCTCACAGAGAGCCTTTTTTCAGGCCAGGCACCCACTGCTGCTGCTGCTGCTGCTGCTCCAGCCCGTGGTGGTGAAGCCCAAGAGAGCCCAAGATGAGTCCCAAGGTGGGAATCCAGCACAGGAGGAGGGTTTTCACACACCACAGCGATTCCACACCGTTCCTGCTGCAATCCCACCCGTTCCTTCCCATCCCAGCCCTTCCCAAGCCCGGCTGCGCGGAGCCTTCCCGGAGCTCCGTCCCAGCCCTGCTCCTGCCGTGCCTGCTGGTGTTTGCAGGGGATGAGAGGAAGGAGAAGCTGGTTTGAGCAGACGGGGAGCCAAGCAGCAGCAGCAGCACCTGCTCCGGTTGAACAGGACCTTCCAAAGCCGCTGCCAAGAACTGGAAGTTTCTAAGGCGCTTCCAAAATCAACCTGTAAGCAGCAGATTGGCCCGGGGATCATCCCCACGAGCTCGACCGTGATGAAAACCGGAGAGATGCTGCGAGAAGCCACGTCCTGAAGCGGCAGGATGTTCATTATTTATTGCTGAGCTGCTCTTTGCCTCAGCCCTTCAGAAACTTAAGGGAAACAAGGTGGACCTTGAGCAGTGCTGAAAGGAAGGGGATGTAACACAAAGGCTCTGCTGGCACATTCCTCGCGGGAAAGCCAGGAGCTGGCAGCTTCCTTAGGAAAAATAAACACCACGAGAGTGTTGTAGCAGCTCCCGTAGCATATTTATAAAGTAGACGTCTATTTACAAAATATTTGTTTGTTTTAAATAGAATTGATTGGTCGTGACATCCAAATCTGGCTGCCAGATAGCCACACACACCTGAGTATTTTATCCCTGGAAAACCACCTCACCTTCCAGTGGTTTATCTATGGACAGGTTCAGAAATTGAGCCAGTGAAGAGCCACCTTTAGTTATTATAAAATTAATTTACTAATTAATTTACTAATTATAAAATTTTTAAGGGTTTTTTTTTTTTGTTTAAGACAGGAATGAAAAAATCTTCTCAACTTAAAAAAAAAATGCAATTCCTCCTAGCCTGGAGTCAACAAAGTTCCATTGATACACGTGGGCAGACTCAGATTACATTTTCAATTCTAATTTTTTTAATTTTTAGGTAATGTTATATAATTTACATTTTGTCCTTTTGTGATTTTACTTTTTTTTTTATTTTTTTTTTTTTTTTTTTTTTTTTTTTTTTTTTTTTTTTTTTTTTCCTTACAAGTGAACAAGTCGTTNTTCTTCCCCAATGATGGAAAGTGCCTGGTGACTGTTGTTGGGGAGCTTTATGAGTGATTAGTATAGATAATTCTTAATATTTATATAAGTTTTATACATATATATATGTGTGTGTGTGTGTGTTTTTATATAGATATATATCTGTATATACATATATACATAAAAACCAGAGTAAATTTAACTCTGGTTACTAAACGAGAGTAAATTTTTACAGTTGCAGGAGAAGTCACTGTTGATCCTCCAGGACCCGAAAGGTGACTCTTGCCATGAAATACATATGAGGGGCAGAATAATTTAAAATTATAGAGTTTTAAAAGGTATTTTTTTGAGTGAAGACAAGTTGTCCCATTACTCTCACACGTGCGAATTCACCACAGAAAAAAAGTTGCACTAACTGAAAACTGAAGGTTGACTGTCTTTTTCTTACAATTTTATACATCTCTGCTTGTCTTACCAAACTGTTTTTCTTTTGGAGAAACAGCTGGTATGTTACTCTTCAAACGGAAGAATCAGCGATGATTAGCACACAAAAATTAACAATAAAATGAGATTTGGTGAGGCAGCATTACTTGTTCTACAACAACACGGAGCGAGTCGACGTTTTTACTGGAGCCTTCACTGCGAAATTTAACTAAAAAACGTATTTTATCCACACCTAAACGTCACTTAAGCAGCCTTCCTTTGTCAGATGAAGGCTAAAGCCACCCCAAAACTGCAGCTGAATTATCTGGTCTCTAATGACTCCCGACCGATGACGGGATGCAGAGCAATCTCGTTATATTTCATTCCAAAGCTTACTACACTGGTGTTTGCTCTTATTTTTCTATCGATGAAGCCCAGGAGGTTTAAGGACAATTCATTATGTATGAGACCCAACTTACAGTGCTTGACTGTTGATTAATAGCAAAGTTTGCTGGGTGTACATTTGCAGCATTAGATGCACACAATATGCTAACTTATTCTTCCAGCCCAGCTAATTATTTACCAAAATGACTACTTGAGACTACAATTCATTAAATGCATGCATCCAGTCTCGATTTGGCCCCAAAAGACAGCCCGCGATGAAGATCTTTCACTTGATGTGACAACTTCTGGAAACAGTGTTATTAATATTGTAAATGTGGCAAATAAAGAGTTCAAACAGCCCGGTGGCTCTGCTGCATTTCCTCCCCACGACTGAATCAGGGAACAAAGCGCCTTTTTAGGTTTAAAATTCATGGGGAAGCACATCCCGACATAGGTTAATTTAGCTGCTTATAAATGAAGTGGCTCTGTGATGGGAGGGAGAGATTAAAAATGGGATGAGAGCTGCAATAAACAGCAATAGCCCCCAGTTCCTGTCAAACAGCCCCAACACTGCTCCTTTTAAGACCTATTAAGAAAAAATTGATGCATTTAGGGAAGAACACAAGAACTCAGAGCTGAGTCAGACTTAGTCCTTGTCATACAAGCTGTGCAATATTTCCCTTTTTCTGTTTTGATCTCTTCTGGAGGATGCAAATTCTTACTGATCTGACTGGTGAGAAATTCTGCATCCTCTCTTTAGCCCTGAGGAAGAAACACCTGCACATCATACACGATACAAATTCCAAATAAAGAATATAACAAATAAATATATAATTAAACACATAATACATGAATAAATTAAATTATTGGTACCACAAGTAACAAACAAACACTCCGCTTGAGTAAATACAAAGATATCCAAATAGCCTCATTTTTTCCCCGACTTTTGCAATTAATGACATTAAATTTGGGGGCCAAACTGGCCTTGCCCAAGCCCATGGTCTCTGCAAAGCTGCTCCCTGCTAATTCCGTGCTGCTGGTGTGCACCAGCAAACACTTCAAAGGATGGAGTGAGACTCCTGTCTCCACATGCCAAGATAAGGAAAATCAATGTCAATGCCCAAAAGACCCCAGCGATAGCACTGAAGGTCATTAAATGCTACTCAGTGCCCTGGACCATTAAAGTTTTGATTGGAATCCCGTACAGGGAGACACAGATTTCACACAAGATGCTGCCCCGGGATGTGGCACTGCGAGACCACGGCGGTGGCTGCACCGGGAGCACCTGAAACCCACCCAAGGAAAACAGTGCTCTGTGTGTGTGGGCTCGGCTCCCTCTCCCCGAGCGTTTGTTGTGCTTCCACAGCGGAGAATCCCATCAGGAACAAAGACCTCTGTTCAAGCAACAGCCAGGTGGAAGGACAACCACGAAGTTCCGCTTCTTCCACCAGCTGGACCTTCTCCTGTGCACCCCAGTGCCCCGAGCCCTGCGCTGTCTGCTCCGTGCCACCCTCCTCCCCTCAATCCCAGACTGGTTTGGGTTGGAAGGGACACAAAAACCATCTCATTCCAGCCCCTGCCATGGGCAGGGACACCTCCCACTGTCCCAATGTCCAGCCTGGCCTTGGGCACTGCCAGGGATCCAGGGGCAGCCACAGCGTCTCTGTGCCCGGGCCTCACCACCCTCACAGGAAGAATTTCTCCCCAATATGCCAATTACCCTGCCCTCTGGCAGTTTGAAGCCGTTCTCCTTTTTCTGTCACTCCTGTGCACATGCTGTTAAAGTCTCCCCTTTTCCTGCACTGGCCACCCCCATCCTCGTGACCTCACCTGGTCTGGACCATCTCTGGATCTCTGCTCAGTCTGCCCTTACTGCTCTCCTGCAGATTTCCTGCTCCACCTCCACACTGCTCACCCATTCCAGCACTGCTTTCTTCCTGCTTCCCACCCACAGCTTTTCCAGACTAATTCCTCCTCTCTCCAGGTCTCATCCCGCACGTTTCTACCTCATCTGTGTCAGCAGGAATCATCCAGGCCAAGACAATCACAGTCAGTTCTGGTGCTCATCAGCCCAGAGACCTTCCCCAGAGAGATCCACTCCCCTCCATGAATGAAACCCTTCAAAGACCAACAGCTGGGCCCTACTGAGAGAGCACAAATACTCCTAATATCAGAGTGACCTCTTCATAAATACTTCCGTTTCAAATCAGTGGCTTTGGCAGCAGAACGACCGGAAAATTTGCTGAAAAGATTAAAAAAAAAACCCCCAATTTCTGTGCATCTTCTGTGCTGGAAAGGACCACCCTGTTCTAGATTGAGATCAAGCACACCCTGAACCAGCAACAGCTGAGCAGATGCTTCACATTAAATGTTTGAAAGCAGGAAGCAAAACTGGAGCCAAGGTCTAAGCAGCAGCACACCCTGCCCGAGATGTTCGGCAACACTAAGCGTAGGTGATATCATCAGTTCGAGCTTTAATTAGGTTAAAAGAAAGTCAGTTAATTTTAGCACTTACAAGAAATTGTTACAAAACATTTTTTTCTTATATAAAAGAAGTCTCCCATCAGACCTGGGAGGTCGGTTTTATCACAGGCAATTAACTGTGTTCGGGCTGGCTGCAGGGGACCCTTAAACCACACACTGCATTCCCTGTGCTGCTCCACTGTCTCTGCTGGTTTTGGGGATCCACCACCACCCCCAGCCCCCTGCAATGGCCACAAAGCCATCAGCCCCCCTCAGAACCCTGCCTCGCAGTGATAACCCAATTGCTAGCTGGTATCTGAAGTCAAATTTACATTTTTTTCTACATATCTCAGATAGATATAATCCCAATTATGCATGGATTTAAAAAAAAAAAACCAAAAAACCCACCAAGCCTGAGGGAGTTAAAATACACATTAGAACCCTTATACTGCAAGACCCAGGTCTCTGATCTGGTGCACGGGGACAGTGAAGGACAAAAACTTAAGGCTGAATTATTGGAACTGGGCCCTGACTTTGGATGTCCACCTTGACGTGCGTCAGTGCATGAATTCCAGATGACAGTGAGCACCAAGAATTATAATCAACAGCACCTGCAGATCCTCCAGCCTATTAAAATGAATTAAGATACAGATAAATCAGGAACCTCTTAAGAATTCAACTCGCCAGGACATTCTTCAGAGCAAGTTCCCAGTGTGGGTGTGAAGTCTGTGACCCCTGAGCATCTCCTGTTGAAGCGAGTCCAGAGGAGGCCACAGAGATGCTCCAGGGCTGGAGCCGCTCTGCTCTGGAGCCAGGCTGGCAGAGCTGGGGGTGCTCACCTGGAGAACAGGAGACTCTGGGGACACCTTAGAGCACCTCAGAAAAACTAATATATCCCCATTAAAACAGCACAGCTAATAGAGAACTCCAAAGCCTTTCTGCGGGGCTTTGAGGATGCTACCACCCACACCAGCAGCATCACCCCGTGAAGAACTGGCTGTACCTCTTACCAATTTTGCCTCAAGCCCAAAAAGACAACAGTAGGAAGGACAAAGAATAAAGAGCATTTTCCTTCATTTGGATCAAACTGATGTGGAGTTTGCTCTTCCCAACACTCCGCAGTGCCTCGGTCACCTCTGGGCAGGCTCGGGCAGGATGGGCCCTTCTGCACGAACCAGGAGAGCCCTCCCCTGCCACGGCCCATCCCTGCACCCTCTGCATCTGTGAGGAAAAGCTTTTCTCTCAGGTAACCACGCAGGACCCAATCACTGGATTGGAGAGCCAGCAGGGCACATCAATAAAACCAATAAAAATACTGTTTCCAAAAGTGCTGTTATAATTAACTGAAATAAGAGTCTATAAACTGCCACCTCAGAAGAAGCTTGTTAAAGGCTGAGCACAGGAATTGTAATTTAAACACACTCTGCCCTTCAGGGACCACCCTGGCCATAGCACGGCCCTTGCTTCTCCCATCTTCCCACACATCTCTGGATCCCAGGGGGATGCCTCATTGTTGGGATCCAGGAAGTTTGGGACTTCTCCGTGCCCTGGGGTGCAGAGCTGCTGTGACCTTAAAGTCACATCTGAACCTCCTTGCAGAGGACAAAGTGGAATTACAGCCCTGGCACTGCCACATCCGAATCCTGGCATGGTTTGGGTTGGAAGGGACGTTAAAGTTCATCTCATCCCATCCCCCTGCCATGGGCAGGGACCCCTCCCACTGTCCCAGGCTGCTCCAGCCTGGCCTTGGGCACTGCCAGGGATCCAGGGGCAGCCACAGCAAATCTGGGCACCCTGTGCCAGGGCCTGCCCACCCTCCCAGGGAAGGATTTCTTCCCAATATCCCATCTAAATGTACCCTCTTCTGTCTCAACACATTTCCCCTTTGCCCCATCCCTCCTGTCCTATCCCAATCCTACCCCAAGCCCCCTGTGGTGGGAGGGCTGGTGACAGACCACCCTCCTAAGATGAGACAGGCAGAAGTACTTCACAGAACTCCATGTGGAACGGGGCAGGAATGTTTTCCCAGGCTGCTCTCCCTCCTCTCCCGTTTGGAGTGCCTGGAGACTGCCGTCCTCGGAGCTTTAGGTGCATCTGCATTACAACCCCATTAGCTTGTGTACTACACTCATTAATAAATAAGCTCCCCACTTAAGTGCCTTTCTTGTAAATTGGTTTGTTCTGTTCCATATAAATAATATAAATTTCTCTTATCAAATGTGGTGGGTTTTTTTTTCTTTACCTATGTAGAGACACTCCAGCAATTTAACCTAAGAAGGAGTTCATGTAATGCTCTTCCTCAGTGTCCCTTGTCACCAGCCTGTATTTACCATGGCAGCTGCAATATGTTAAATAGTTAGCATAGCAAAATATAATGTCTTTAATAACTGGCATAAGTATATTGACCATATGTCAAAAGTAAAAGAAAAAACCCTACTAAATGGATAGTTATTGTAATTGTATTTTAAAACACTGAGGTCATATTTAATTTTGAATCCAAGCTCTTAAAATGCGCTTTCTGGCAAGGACAGAATAATAAAGCCCTTAACAGTAAGAAAAAAAAATGTACATTATTATTATTGCAAATCTCTTTTCCAGATTACTAATACTGCCATAAACAAATGGAATGAAAACTTTAATTGTTTTAATCAGAAATATTGTCGCTGGCTTGGAAAGCTGCAGCTTGAAGCAAAAGGATAATTCAGATCTTCTTATTCCCAGCCTCCACCCACTCCCTGGAGCATCCAGGTGCTGCATCCAGGCCCCGCTGGGGACAAGGGGGGGCTCTGCACCCCCCATCTCCCCCATGCTCCTCACCAGCTCTGGCAGGGCAGCAGTGCCTGCTTCTGGAGACAGCCAGGCAGCAAAATCCTTGCAACTGCCACTGCTCTGTTGTTAAAATCAGCCTGGCAAACCCTCACACTAACAGAACACACAGTATGGGTGTGCAAACAAATACAGAAGTGCCCAAAACCACGGACAGGACCAGCTGAGTGCTGAAATCAGCTTTATTTAAAGAAATGGGAAGCAGCAAGGAGAAGCTGAGCGATTTCCCCTGGCCAGGATGAGACGTGGTTTACATGCTCTGACCTCAAACCTTGGAGCCTGGGGTGTGGCTCCAGTGCCCAGCCCACCTCAGCCTGGGAGAGGGGAACCCCAATCCCCTTTCAGACGGAACAAATCATTGCAATGAGGGAAAATCCTGACACTGAACACACCAGCTTGAGAGCACCCCAAAAGTTAAGGTTTGCTATGGTCAGAGAATCATGGAATGGTTTGGGTTGGGAAATTAAAGCCCTGCCATGGGCAGGGACACCTCCCACTGTCCCAGGCTGCTCCAGCCTGGCCTTGGGCACTGCCAGGGATCCTGGGGCAGCCACAGCAAATCTGGGAATTCCAGCCCAGCTCCTCCCAGGGAACAATTCCTTCCCAAAATCCCATCTAAATGTATGTACCCTCTTCTGTCTCAACACATTTCCCCTTGTCCTGTCCCTCCATCCCTAGTCCCCAGTCCCTCTCCAGCTCTCCTGCAGCCCCTTTTTAGGCCCTGGAACCGAGCAAATCATCAATACAAACTGATCAAGACCTAAACTGGAAAGAAACGGGCGGAACTTGAACTCCGCCACTTTCCAGGCCATTTCCACTGGCTGCAAAAAGGAAAACAACCCCGCACCCCAGGACAGCCCGAACCCCCAGCGCAGCTCCCCCGCCCCGCGCCGCGGCTCCCGTAGCTGTCACTGACACCGAGGGGTTTATTAATAGGCAAAAATTAATTGTATGTAGACTGAATTAATGAGATGGAAAAACATGCACATTTCAGCTAATACAGAGGGGAACGGCCTCTGCCGAGGCATCGGTAATGAAGTGGTTGGGCCGCGGCGCGGGTGCGAGGAGCAGCTACCCCAGCGATCCACGGTGCTTGACTGATCGTGTAGGCTGGAACTGCGGGAAAAAGGCACTGGGAAATGTAAACACCAGGCGAGGGGGCTGAGCACAAAGCTGACCCCCGGCGCGCCTGCTATCCGCGGATTTATAAATAAATGATTAGATGTAAAATCTCCAGAGGTTTTTTCTTTTCCACAGCAATTACAGGAGCAGATTATTACCATTCAAGTGGGGTTCCAGTTAAAGTTCATTGACTGGCAGGAATCATTCATTGCTGTCCCCATGTCTTAAGTCACTGTGACAGAAAATCCAATGTTAGCATGTACTGTGAAAATTTTAACAAGCTGAGTCAATATGCACTGAATGAACACATTCTCGAGTTAAAATATATTACTGTCAATAACAGATTGAATTAAGAAAGTATGAAGTTTCAAATCTGATCAATGTCAGGGAGAAATTCCATGTACTTTATATACTATATTAGAAGTTGTCACACGTCCAGACGCACTGTATTTTTTTTTTTCCCTTTCTGTCTTAAGCTACATTTTCAGCCTGAAATAATGACAACAAGGCTGTTCGCAGAATAAATCGCATTAATGGGCTCGGGCTCAGCATTTCTCTTCCAAATTAACAGTTCATTTTTCCCCCCTAATTATTTGTACACACTTAGTAATGCTTAGTAAAGCTTCCAGGCTTTCCTTGCCCTCCGACACGCACAGCAATAGATTGTGGAAAATCAGTTACAGTGCAAGTGTTTGTAAACACAGCAGCTCATTTTCCAAGCAATATGGCATGTTTTGGGATAAGATCAAGCCCTTGCTTTTCAGCAGTAGCAGTGTGGATCAAAATCCTTTGTGCTACTGGTATTTCACAGCCGTGGTTAAAAAATACGCTCAAAAACTTCCTTCGCAGGAGAGATCCCCTCATTACGGATGGGTTTAGGAGAATAATTATAATTAGGAGTGTAATTACTAAGAACGCAAAAGATTCAGCCTGATTTTTTTTTTTTTTTTTAATGAACTTCTAGAAGACTTGTAATTTCTGTCATTTGAATGGAGCTTATGGAACTACCCATGGAGAGGCTCTGCCAAGCTCCTGTGCAATGGGAATGGGGCTGCACCAGCAGCTTGGACCTGCACTGGGTCTGGTGGGAGGTGGGAGGGCTGTGGGGGGAAAAAAGGGGAACCAAACCACCAATGGCCACGCTGGAAAGGGCCAGTAAGCCATAAATTTCTGTTTTCCCTGGTATTTGCTTCACTCAGAGCACCTTCAGTACCTAAAGGAGCTCCAAGAGAGCTGGAGAAGCACCTTGGACAAGGCATGGAATGACAGAACGAGCTCATGATGGAGAAATAGGATTGAGAAGGCTGGAGAATGATCTCTCAGATCATTGAGCCCAATGATTCCCCAGCACTGCCAAGGCCACCACTGTCCTGTGTCCCCAGGTGCCACATCCACACGGCTCTTAAATCCCTCCAGGGATGGGGACTCCACCCCTGCCCTGGGCAGCTGTGCCAGGGCTGGACAGCCTTTCCATGCAGGAATTTTCCCAAATATCCAACCCCAACTTCACCTGGGGCCGTTCCCTCTCCTCCTGTCCCTGTTCCCTGGCATAAAATCCCAAATTCCCCCCTGGCTGCCCCTCCTGGCAGGGAGTCGTGCAGAGCCACAAGGTCCCCTCTGAGCCTCCTTTTCTCCAGGCTGAGCCCCTTCCCCAGCTCCCTCAGGAATTCTCCAGCCCCTTTCCCAGCTCCCCCAGGAATTCTCCAGCCCTTCCCCAGCTCCCTCAGGAATTCTCCAGCCCCTTTCCCAGCTCCCTCAGGAATTCTCCAGCCCCTTTCCCAGCTCCATTCCCTTCCCTGGACACGTTCCAGACCCTGAATGTCCTTCTTGTCCTGAGGGGCAAGAACTGGGCACAGGACACAGGACAATGACATCAACATTGGCAAATCTTCCTCCCCACGAGCTGTGGTGATGTCACAACCTTGCGGTACAGAAAGATGCAGCAAATTAATAAACTGGTAACTGTAAACAATTAAACATTTCAAACTCAGTAGGTCTTGCTTCCCTTCCAAGAGTTTAAGTTTGACTTTCATCCCTACTGTTAGGAAGAGGGAAGAAAAGAGGAATATCATTAAAAGCTTCTCTTCCTCACCCTTCTTAAACTTTATGCCCCCTCTTTGTAAGAGGAGATCTTGACAGTAATGAATGAGGACGATAAGAGTAAGGCAGGGTAGTTAGAGTACTTTCAGTATTCATGACCTGTCAGAGTAACTTTATGACCTAGCAGCCAGCTGCTATAATTCCAATAATGACCTACAGATGCCAAAATAATCTAAATTTATCGCTCCTTTTCCTGTGGTCAGCTCAGGCCTTGCTGATGAGAGGAGGTGCTCCGGCCTGTGGTGATCAAGGTCTGGAAATTCACTGCAGGAGAAGTGCTGCCAGGCTGACAGTGATGCTGCCAGGATCCCTACTGTGCCCCTAGGAATCCCTCCACAACCGCATCCCCATCCCCATCCCATCCCCATCTAAACCCATATCCCCATCCCCATTCCCATTCCCATCCCATCCCATCCCATCCCATCCNAAACCAGAGGCTCTGAGCCTGATGGACACAAAGCAGCCTCTTGGTGTGTTCTGCTCATAAGAACAGCTACAACACCCCATCATTATTCCCAAGGCGAATTTGAGTTTTCCAGGACTTTTTTGCTTCCGGGGTACCCCCACAGCCAAGTGCAGCCCTGATTTTGGGATGGTTTGAGGCTAAACCCAGTTGATGGCTGCTCCCTGAACTGGTGGTCGTGGTGAGATCTCCTCCTCCTCTGCCTTCACATTCTCCCCTCACCGTCCTGGGCATGCCATGAGTGTCCTGAGGGATCAACCACCATCACCTGGGAGCATCACACATGGATGGAACGGGATCAGCATCCCATCCCATCCCATCCCATCCCATCCCCACCCTTCCCTTGTTTTCTCTAACATGAGAAGAAAATGATGGAAGAGAAACCTCTTCCTGATGGAGGAGAAACCTCCCTCTGTGGAGGGATGGTGGCACCTGGGGATAACCACAACGACCCTGTCACTGCCCTTTCCAGGAGCATCTCCAACTCGTGCCTGGTACTTCTCCTTTCCAGACACCCAGGACCTGCCCCTTTGCTGCCAGCCTGGGAAACAATGAGCACAACTCAGCCAAAATCAGATTTCAGGTGTCTTGGCTCAAATTTTCAACCCACAGGTAAGTCTAGCCCCAGGACACAAATATCAAGTGTAGGATATCTGAATTCTCCCGGAGAAATGAGTTTGAGGGGAGAGTTGGTCTTATCTGCCCTCATCCTCTCTCACTGAAACTGCAATTTTCTTCTCGAGTATCACAGAAAAAAAAAGAGTTGATTACTCATAAGAAACAGAAAAAAAGCAGCTTCAAAGTGGTTTTAGGGGTGAGCAGAGAGGTCAAAAGAAGGAGAAAAATGTTTATTCCAAACAAAAGCACACACAGTGCTACGACAGAAACTTCTGTAGTTTCTTAGAAGCAAGAATGAGTCTCTCCCCTTCCAGAGCACTCACCCCCTTGAAAAAGTACTGCTTATACTACTGCTAATAATAAAAAAAAATATCAAATTCTCCAGCACTGCAGCCTGCTCATGAGGAGATTGCTGAAACTGGAGGAAAACAAGTGTGTCCTGTCTTCAGAGAATCCCAGAATGGTTTGGGCTGGAAGGACCTTAAATCCCCCCCAGAGCCAGCCCTGCCATGGCAGGGACACCTCCCACTGTCCCAGGTTGCTCCAGCCTGGCCTTGGGCACTGCCAGGGATCCAGGGGCAGCCACAGCAAATCTGGGAATTCCATCCCAGCCCATCCCCACCCTCCCAGGGAACAATTCCTCCCCAAGATCCCGCCCATCCCTGCCCTCTGGCAGTGGGAAGCCATTCCCTGTGTCCTGTCCCTCCATCCCTTGTCCCCAGTCCCTTTATCTTCCCTGTAGGATCCCTTCAGCCTCACCTCCAATGCTCCTCTGATGTTTCAAGCCACCTTTCCTCGATTTAATTACTGCCAAAAATGTTCTTCTCGTGGCCTAACTGTTCATTACGAAGTAAATGTATCAATCCCATGGATTTTCAAATTAAAAACCAGGGAAAGCACGGAAACTTTACAGCCACAGACAGCGAACTACCACAGGCATTCTGCAGAATTAAAGATGAAAATATATAATATTTACTTTCTGCCACAAACACAGACATGAGCCTGTAGTTACACGTTTTAGGTTTAACTCCGCAGGAAATAAGCACCATTAGTTCTGCATCTGATGCAAACTCAGATTGCAGGCTATGTAAGACAAGGATTTCAGCTAGAACTTTGCCTTTTTCTGTAGATCTCTCCGTGTGAACGATGCAGGGGATATTAGATTAGCTGCACCTTGCTCACATTTGCATGACAAACAAAATTCTCTGCTTCAGATCAAGTATTTTCCATTTGAAGAAAAACAGCCCAGTCCTAAAAACTGTTACGGTTTTAAAAAAAAGAAATCAACAATTGAGGTCATATGTTCCTAATTAACAGAAATTTGGAAGGTGTCCCTTCCCGGGGAACAGGGGATGGAAAGAGATGAGCTTTAAGGTCCTTTCCAACCCAAACCATTCTGTGTTTCCGTGAAATTGGAAGAGTTTTCCCATTTTTTTCTCCAAAGAAAGCTGCTGGTTTAGCAGCCACAACCTCCCAGCAGCCATTCCCCAGGTGCCAAGGTGAGCTTTTCTTTCTGAAGGCATTTAAACCCAAAGAAACCAAGGGTTGTGAGATGGAAACACCCTCACGTTGTGCCAGGGAAGGTTTAGGTTGGACACTGGGGAAAACCCCTTCATAGAAGGGGTTGCCAAGCATGGGAAGGGCTGCCCAAAGCAGTGGAGTCACCTGAAGTGTTCAAAAACGTGTGGATGTGACACTTGAGGACGTGGCCAGTGGTGAATGTGCTGGTTGGTGGTTGGGCTTGGAGATTTTAGAGGTCTTCTCCAACCCTAAAGATTCCACGAGGAAAAACAAGAGCAGGTGGATGACCTGGGCACTGGGCATCAGCAGAAATCCGTAAATAAACTCATTATTACCTGCCCTGAGAGGATCTCCGTGCCCTGCTCCCTCTGAGGGGGTGGAACCTCGTGTCCCTCCACGAGCAGATCTGTCCTTGATGCAGCACAAACCTTCTGCTTTGCGGTAATTGCTCCCTTGAACATGCTAATAACAAAACCTAACTCTTCTTTATGCTCCCCCATTTTTCTGGATTAAGTGTGATTTTTTATTGTGTTTTTTCCCAACAAGACATCTCGCCTGTAAATAACCCAACATTAAGTGTCACGATATAATTGATTTTCTAATGAGGTTTTCAAAAAGCATTATATTTCTGCTTGTCAGGAAATCTTTACAGCAGAAATAAGCCCTTCCATATGCATTCCTTAGAAACTCAACTTTTTACTCCTGCAGCGGAGTTGAGGCGGATACAATCCCATGGATTGCCCTGAAATAATGTGCTGTACCAGATGTTTTTATGGCTCTCCACATTTTCCTGCTGCACTGGGAAATTGGGTGGGAAATTATCCCAGCAGTGCCTGGGATGGGACAACCTCAGCCTGGGATGGGCAAACCCAGCAGCAGAAGGACTGAGGGCTGATGGTCTGAAAAGTCTTTTCCAACCTTAATGACTCTGTGACAGCTACATCGAGGTGGATTTGGTGTCACAAACAAGGTACTGAAGTAGACACAACCCCAAAAAGGATTCAGCCTGGTCCTCTAGGAAATAAAATGTTCAAGTTTTGCTAATTTGGAAAATGTTGGGGGTGATGTCTGGCGAGAGCAAGTCACTGATGCCAGGACTGTTTTAGATATTTGTTATTTAATATATACTATTACGGTTTAGTGGGCAGGGTGGTATTTAGGTGAGAGCTGGGCTTGATGATCCTGGAGATCTTTTCCAACCTTAGAGATTCTGTGGTTCTACTCTGTGATTTTGTCCAAATCTGGATCTTTCATTGGCCACCGGGATTAAGAAACAAGTAGATGCTTCTTTGCAAAACACAAGTAGTTAAATTAAAGAATAAAAGTGAACATTGTGCTTATGCCAGCGAAAATGTTAATTTTGAAGTCTAAGCAGTATATGAATTTATAGTATCAAGTGTTTGCTTGCAAACACTACTGGAAAAAGAAATATCCACCTCTGAAAACATCCAATGATCTCTCCATCAGTGCTGAGTCTGCTCCAGCAGGAGCTTGGGGAGAATCTTCCCCAGAGCCTGAGACCCCAGAATGGGCTTAAATACCAGTAAGAGAATATTTTGTTTTTATCCTTTTTTAATATCTAGTTTGAAAATCATGTTTTAGCTCAGGCCAGACTTGCAGGACAGAAGATAAGAGTTGAACACCAGACATGCACCACTGGACACAGAATATTTTGTAGATTAGCATCTCAATTAGGTCCCAAATGTGGACAACAATCCATGGCTCAGCTCTGCATCTCTTCCAAAAATAGAACCCTGTAATTTCTTTCGAAGATTTTGCACAAGACACCTGACTGACACTGGAGGCAATCTGTGTCTGCCTTATGAAAAGAAAGCTCATACTTTTTGCAGGTCCAGGATTCACCCTCTACTGACAGCTGAAAAGGAAGCAGGAAGATATATACAGATATATAAATATATATATACACACACACACATAGAGGAATGGGGTAAATAAAAAAATATTCCTGAACTATCACAATAAAGTGGCACAAACCATCTCGCTGAGACAGTCTCAGCCTCCAAACCCAACAGAAAATATGATTTATAGCCCTGAATTACCGTGGGCAGTTTCACTTGTGGCTCCCCCTTCCACACTTCGGGGCGATGCATTATTGATAAGAAGGACAAACGCACACTTAGGCTGGGATTTGCAATTTAGCACAGGATTTATAAAAGAACCAAAAAGAGACAGTGGATGCTTGATGGAACTGAAGAGCAGGGCAGTATTTGGTGGGATTATCAACCTGCCAGCGGCAGGAACCCGCTGCGAAGGGCTTGGGAAAATCCCCACACAGCTGTTGGGAAGCTGTTCCGTGAGTATTGCAATTAATAGATTAATACTTTCATTAAATCTGGTGCCCACTGAACCACGCTCCCCAGACTGAGTGGCCACGAAGGCCCTCCCCACACACGTCCCCGAGGAGGGACGGGTGCTCCAGGCTGTCCTTGCTCCTGGCCACCAGCCTGCCCGGGGTTTGGAGGAATATAATCACGTTCCTAGCCCTCGGTCACAGCGGGCTGAGGCCATCCATCAAACTCAGAAGTAACTGGGAAAAAGGAAACCAGAAGGACCTAACGGCACGATCACATCAGCCTTAATGCCAAGGGAAGCCAGACAGGAAAAAAGGGAATAAAGAGTCTGCAGTGCACAGGGAGAAGCTTTGTCTCTGTGGTGAAACACCTACCCCACCTTCTGCCAAGTGTGATCCCCCTTCCTCTGCCTCATCCTTTGTCCCTCCAGTGCCATGGGATGGTTAGATTGGATATTCAGAAAAATTGCTTCATGGAAAGGGCTGTCCAGCCCTGGCACAGCTGCCCAGGGCAGTGGTGAATCCCCATCCCTGGAGGGATTTAAGAGCCACGTGGATGTGGCACCTGGGGACATGGGGCAGAGGTGGCCTTGCCAGTGCTGGGGAAGGGGTCTTAGAGGATTTTTCCAACCTGAGTGATTCTGGGATTCTGTGTGCTGGCCCATTCCTGGTGCTTTGTCAGCAGCTGCGTGTGCTCCCTGCAGCGCCTCTGGCAGGTGTCCCTGCTGTCCCCTCTCCATCCATCCCGCCAGGCATCGCGCCCAGCCCATGGACACCTTCACCTGGAGATACCAGAGAGCCCAAGGTGGGCTTTGCCAGGTGGTGCCGGCCTTTCCCCTCGGTCCATGAAGGTGGCACATCCCAAGGGCACAGAAGCACTCAGGAATGAGGACAGAGGAACAGCAGGTCCGAGGGCAGGGTCAAACAACGCTCACAAGTCCTGCCTGGATGTGGCTACACCCAAGCCTGGCTTTCCTTACCGGGGCTGCACATCCGGCTGGAGCTGCGTTTCTGTACAGCTCTCCTGCTCTGACAGGGGAACCAAATCAAATCAAATCAACCTCGACATCTCCTGGACTCGACCATTAACACCATCCTGAGTCCCCTCACCAGCACACCCCCAGCCCATCGCGCAGCGATGCCCCAAACCCCCCCACTCCCCAGCGCTCCACCACAACCCCCTCTCCATCTCCCCAAAACTCGCATTTCCCAGCACAGCCATGGCACCACGGCCCCAGCAGGCCGGCCTGCTGTCTCCGGAGGGCAGCCCTGCTCCCTCCCGTGCTCTGCAGGCTCCCGGGGGAGGGCCAGGCTGTCAGTGCTGCTTCCCGACCCACTGTACTGGAACCCCCGGCCTCGCTGCGGCCCCTCCGGGGCTCCTGCCCTGCCCTGCATACGAACGGCCACGGCCAAAACAGGCAAGAAAGAGAGGCAGGAGCAGAGAATCTGCTGATTTTTTTTCCTGCTGGTTTTTTTTTTTTTTTCCCCTCTCCTCGGTAATCTTCGTCCAACTTTGCTTTTTTGTCTGTCGTGCTTTTTGTTGTGGGAGTATCTGGTTTGGGGGCATGACAGGTTTTTTATTGTGTATCACTCACTCTCACTCTTCTTCCTAGATGGATGATAATGTCTGCAAGATAAAATAGTGGTTTTTTTGTTTGTTTTGTTTTCTTTTTTTTTCCTTGCGTTCACTTTTTTGGGGTTTTTTGTTTTGTTTTGTTTTGTTTTTTTTCCATCTGCAGAAACACATTTTACCCTTCCCTTATTGACACCTGTTATCCAATTTTTATTTAAAATCAAAACAGCCATGATTTCTCCTTTTTAAATCAGCTTTTTCCCAAGTCTCATCCAAAACCAGCCACAGGAAGAGCCCCGTATGGGACCCAGGGTGGTGGGCAGGTGGATGTTCCCCAGCCCTGTTGCCAGCTCATGGATCCCAGGGATCCAGCACACAATCCTCAGCCAGATGCCTATTTCCCTTTACTTAAAAAAACAAAAACAAAAACAAAACAAACCCAAAAAAAGGGATTAAAAAATAAATAAATAAATAAAAATAATCTAAAAGCCAGTCATCATTTTTGCATGGTTAGCAATAGTGCTGTTAATCAAAACTGATTTAATTACAGACCTGAAGAGGCGCTGTAGGAGGAACTCTGCTGCTCATTCCTTTCACATACGATATGTGCCATCCAGATTATTGCAACGCAAACAGAAAATATTCCCTCGGATGAGACTGTTTCCCACCAACCATTTATGTGCCAATGATGTGACAGCTCACAATAATCAACGTAACACCATTTACCTAACCGGGCAATAAAAGCATCATCTCCCTTCCATTTACCTCTCGTGTTTGAGTGTTTCTTTGAAATACTTTCTACAAGATTAAATGTGATCAAAATGAGCCTTTTAT
>WEKY01023037.1:208248-224516 GCA_013390045.1 Picathartes gymnocephalus
TTTGCAATGCAATAATTAACAGGGTGCCAATATTCCAGTCCTAATGACTATCTAATCTTAGTGGTGCGTGTATGGAGCATTTTAATATTTCATCGTGTTTTATTTCAATTGCACTGGAGTGAAGCTGCAGTTGCGTTCCTCCACAGACTAAATTGTTTTAAATCACTGAAGTAAAAATATTACTCCATTTCTCCGTCTTCTTCTTGACAATGCAAAATTAAAAGAGTCACTCATTTTTAAGGATCTGTGGGGAGGAAATGTTCTCTCCCGTTTGCTTCGTAACGCAGGATCCTGCCAGGGATGATCCCATGGAAGGTTTGTGCCTCTCCAGGATTAAGTTCCCTGCTTCACCCCACTCCTTCCTGGGCAAAGATGAATAAATTTCAGGGACACCTTCAAGACCTTTCCAGTGTCCAAAGGGGCTCCAGGAGGGCTGGAGAGGGACTGGGGACAAGGGCTGCAGGGACAGGACACAGGGAATGGCTGTAAGCTGAAGGACAGTACAATTACATGGGATACTGGCCAGGAATTGTTCCCTGGGAGGGTAGGGAGGCCCTGGCACAGGGTGCCCAGAGAAGCTGTGGCTGCCCCTGGATCCCTGGCAGTGCCCAAGGCCAGGCTGGAGCAGCCTGGGACAGTGGGAGCTGTCCCTGCCCATCCCTCAGGGATCATCCAGCTCCTTTCTGCAGGTCCCTGAAAATGTCACAGCACCACGCTGGAACTTCTGAACTGCAGAACAGAGCCTTGCACCCATGAATTTCAAGTTCTGAGGTACGTGTTCTGTATGAAGAACCATGGTACTGCACAATAAAGCTCATTAGTACAAGTATTTAACATTCATAATGGTTTAGGAATCTCTCTTTAAAACAAGTGTGGTCCTTGCACCACTGACTGCAACAGCTCTTTCCTCAGGTAGAACCACACACAGCAACGCTGTTGTGACATCCTGCCTCTTGTTGGGGTACTTACTGTGATAAAAACGCTGCTCTGGTGCACAAAACATTATCATGGAGACATATTTTAATTATTTAAGCATACACACAACCAATATGCACAAACACATGCATAGGCTCACTTCCTCACCTCACTGGAAGTGCTGGGGCAAGATTTCGCTGCACAAATAGAGAGGGAAACTGATTTTAAAGGATAATATGGGCAACTTTTCACTGAAATATTTATGGTTTTTATTTATGGTAAAGTCTAAATGATACTTGACATGAATAGCATACAGGATGAACTAGAGAATATAAATCTTCCCTTTTTTTCCTTGTCCTAGAACAACCAGGCTGCACCAGTATGGCCTGACTGGGACAACGCACCAGCCACATCCCCCTGGAGATGTCTCCAGAAACTACTCCCAGATACAGTTCAAGCAGCTTATGTGAAAGAGTCAGAAATCAAAGCTATTTTGAAGAATTAAGAGAAATAATCCAAAGCAGTGAGACAGGTCATGATCAAGTGCAGATCATAACCACGAGGAATGCAAAATTCAGCTGCTCACCCAGCAAAGCTGCGAGTCCCTTCCAGCCCCAGCTGTTCTGTGACTGGTGCTGCTTTGCAGTGTTTGTTTTGTACAATTAGGTGAATATGAGCATGATAAAACTGATATAAAACTGAGGACAACCCCTCCATGGGCAGTGTCCACAGCAGTGGGAACATCTCAGACTCCCGGGGCAGGAAATACTCAGGTTTGTAAGATCCAGGTGCTGATTGCCCAAGGGCATCAACATCTGCACCTGGGACAAAGGGCACGGCCATCCCAGCTTTAGAAACCTCACCTCAGTTTCTCCAAGCCCCAAAGGGTCCTTTAGACAACTAAAGCTGCCAAAATATCCCATAAATTCACAGAATAGTTAAGAATGATTCCGCCACAGGATTTTGCATTACATGTTGGCTGCATAAAATCACTGAGATGAGATTTAATTTACAGCAATCAGCCCGAGGTGAAGGTGCATGAGCTGAACTGGACGTGGTGCATTCTGTGTTTTATTGGGCGATGCACTTTTAAATCTGCATTAACATATCTGTGCAGGTGAGAGACGTGAGCCAACTCCCTAAACTGAGACTGAAAATTGTATTTACACACACGTGCACATTTACACACTGAATTCCTCCAACCACTCACGTTCCCCTGAAAGAATCCATCAGCTGCTTCTGATCACAAATACTCAACCTTCCCAAACAGGAAACATCACTGCCATAAATAAACCTTATGGATGCCCCAGGACTTTCTCCTGAAACCAGTCTCAAATTCCTAATTGCCGGTGTAACAGTTCAGTGGAAGAGGATAAAGCAGTGAAGAGTTAGTGACCATCTCTGACAGCTCCTGGAGCACAGACGAGCTCCCTGAGGATTTACAAAGCCGGGGGAAAAGGAGACAGGAAGAAATTATAGACCAGTCAAACTTTGATATTGGGAGCGATAATGGAACAAATTATTAAAATATTTATAAGCATCTCAGGTTCATAAGGTTATAAACCACCAAACAAATCTAATATTTTCCTTTGACAAGATAATTGGCCTCATGGATTGGGGGGGGGGGCAGCAGTAGGGGAAATATCTACTGACTTTATCAAGATTTTTATATATCTTTGCTGTGACACTCTCATAAAAAAAGAGGGAAATAGAGTTTACATTAACAGAGTCCTAAGGTGGACACCGAGAAAAGTTTTAAAAAATTTAAGCAGGGTTTTTACTGCGTGGTTACAAGGGCAACAGGGAGCTCAGAGGGAAACAGTGTTTTGCAGCAATGTGAGCTGGAAACCCCAGTCTTTGTGCTTTAATGCCAGTAAGGTGAACTTTAAATACCAGCTGCCAACTGGGACGGCATTTTAACTTCCAATTTTTGGTTGAATTGATGTTGATTGAATTGAATAAACCAAGTTTATTGGTTGATTTGGTTGAATAAACCAAGTTTTGGTTTATTTCCAATGTTTGGTTGAATTGATGGGAGAGTATCCTTATAAATCCAATGCACACCAAGTTGGAATAGCGTCCAAGCAGCCTATATGAAAAAATCAGAAATCACAATTATTTTGATGAATTAAGAGAAATAGTCCAAGCCAGCAAGACAGGAGGGTCATGAACAAGTGCAGAATGCAGCTATTAGAATGGAAAAAAAATCAATTATCCACTCAGAAAGCAGCTCAGAGAGTCCCTTCCAGCCTCCCCTGTTCTGTGATTGTTGTTGTTTTTCAAATTTGTACTTATTAATAATTAGGCAGAATATGAATGGGATAAAACTGACAATTAATCATGAGAGATCATGATGAAAAAGAAAACCATTAGCTGCAAGATTAAATATGGGTCTCACGGACAGGACAGTGACATTCCCGGACTGCAGAAAAACCTGTTCTTAAAATTGTCTCACAACAGCCTCAAAATGCAGGGAAATATGATCTAAACAGGCACTGAGTAAGAGAGATACCAAGAATCTTGCAGGGCTAATCCAGCAGCAGTCACTGCCCACCAGGCCCCCCCCTCTGAGGAGGCACTCCCTGGAATACCGCACCTCACTCTGCCTCCAAAAACTGCAGATGAATTTTCGAAGCCACAATTAAAATTTTGATTAAAAATAATTAAAACAGTATTTCAGAAAAAAGCTCCATTCTGGAGGAAATGTTAAAGTAAGCTATATAGTCCAGAGCAAGAGATGTGGTACAGCCACGGAAGTATTCAAAGGTTATGACAGATGTGATGAATGGGGATCAACCACTACAAGGAGAGGAATTTCTGTAGCAACAGGGTGGGATTGATGGGATTGTCCTGAGCAGGACCAGGACCTGGACTCCATGACCATTCCGGGTCCCTTCCAACCCAGGATATTCCATGGTTCAACAAAAATGGGCCAAAACTAAAAAAATGGCATTGAGACAAAGCACTTAATAATGGAAAATAACTCTACAAGACCTACTGTAAACCAGCTCTGGCCTTCTTTACAAACTCAGGAAATCTGAAATTATTCACTCAGGCTGCTGAATGTTGGTTCTTGGGTAGGAAAAAATGAACAGAATGAGTTTGCATTGGGAAGAGGAGAAATGTGGAACCATTTACAGCAGCCTGGTTTAATCCATGGTGAGGGCTGCAGGAATTATCTCCTTGTACCTGTGATTTAGAACAGACAAGTTTCTTGGGGCCCTGAAGAAACAGCAGTGAAGTTGTGAGCAAAACACTGCAGTTTTGGCAATGCAAATGAAGGTTGGACGGGACTCTGGATTCACAGAATCCCAGCCTGGTTTGGGTTGGAAGGGATCTTAAATCCCCCCCAGGGCCAGCCCTGCCATGGCAGGGACACCTCCCACTGTCCCGGGCTGCTCCAGCCTGGCCTTGGGCACTGCCAGGGATCCAGGGGCAGCCACAGCAGATCTGGGAATTCCAGCCCAGCTCCTCTCCACCATCCCAGGGAACAATTCCATCCCAAGATCCCACCCATCCCTGCCCTCTGGCAGTGGGAAGCCATTCCCCCTTGGCACTGCAGGCCCTCGTCCAAAGCCCCTCTCCAGCTCTCTCCAGGCCCCCCCCTACACAAAGATTCCATTTTATGGCTGTGTGGGAGCTGCTTGGAGCCAACTCACTGCTGACAAACAACGCCGAAGGGCTGCTGCTGCCAAACACCACCACAATAAAATGTGTTTATTTCTGCCGTGCCCGGGCCAGGGGAGCACTGGGGGTGATGGAGTATCCCCACGTGCCGGGCTCTGCTCCCAGCTCTGGGTGCTCCCTCTGCCCCACACCAGCTAAAGTCATTAATTAAAACTCATCTGTGCAAATCACAGGGCAGAAGAGCCCCTAAAATGCAGCAGCTCCTGCACTCTCCTGTGCACAGTGCCTGTACCCACAGCAGCCTCCACAGAGACAGCAAACAGGGAAAACGGTGACAACGAGGCAGGTTTGTTCCTGAGACTCCAAAATACATTCTGATTTCAAACCATTTACACCTTGCAATGCTGTGAATTTGAGAAAAATGAACGGCTGGCTTTAATTACAAACTCCAAGGCACGGCCACCAGCTTGGCCGAGAGCAGCCTGAGCAGCCACATCCACGTGGATCTTCCCAGGTAATGGAGTAATTCACAGGAACACATTAGGCTTCATGAGAGCACTTTATTTAGTAATGGAGATCTACTGGGCCCTGCATGGATTGTATTAACTTGGCTCAGGAGCAGCTCCTCTGCCCCATCAACCATGTTTTTGCACATGCCAAGGAGTATTTTTGCTTTACGTGGTCCATACTGGCTCTTTATGTTTAATATTGAAGAGCCCAGTAAATCCACCCTGCAAACGGAGGGGGGGTTTTACTGCGTGCTCAGAGAGGGAGATAAACACTAAAACAAATTCACCTTCAGAATGGCTTGAGGAAAACCTGGGGTAGCACTGAAGGCTGACTGGAGATGATGCCACGGGAGGAAGGTGGGGCTCTCTCCACAGCCATCCAGTGTCCTTACACAATTAGTGGAAGGCAGTTAATCAGGGAACCACAGAATGCTGTGAGCTGGCAGAGACCTCAAAGCCCATCCAGTGCCACCCCCTGCCATGGGCAGGGACACCTCCCACTGTCCCAGGCTGCTCCCAGCCCCACCCAGCCTCAAACACTTCTCTTCAGTAAGAGAAGGCATTATTCTGATGCCTGGATTTGAGTTTTTAATTTTTTTTTTTTTTTTTTCCAAAACTTATCCTTTCTAAAGCTGTTTATTATTCTCCAGAGGTAGAGGCTTTAATATCTTCTTCAAAAGTAGGAAACTGGAACAAACACCTGAAAACCCAGACACACAATGCCATATCTAACATACAGTGTGTCCCTGCCCATGCAATGAGATCATTTTTAAGGTCCCTTCCAACCCAAAACATCCTGTGATTCTACATATATTATTTACATGTGGCATTTTGGAGGAGCTTCAGGCTGGTGCTGGTGCCACGAGTTTCTGGTGGCACCATGGGCTCCAACCACACCTTCAGTGTAAAGTGTCACTCACATTAAAGCTCCTGCCAAAAACCCACTCAGAGGCAGCCTCAAAGGTCACCCGAGCCACGCAGCTTCCACCTCCACCAAAAACCATCTCCACAAATATTTGGAGTCAGATTCTCCAAGCAGGATTTGCCAAAACAACCCAGGGTAAGGCAGCCTGCCTGGAGAAAGTCCCTCTAAAAATAGCCTACCAGGGATTGAAAAAAAGGGCTACTTTCTCTGCTGCATGGGAGAGGGAGTTAAACCTAAACAAACTTTCAACACCAGCTGAGTTTACATATTTAAACTTGGAGGGTGCCAAAGCTGCAGCCGAACTGGCACCGAAAAGCCTAACAAAAAAAGTCATATATTGACAAAACACACAGTCATAATAAAACCACATCCAGTTAATAACTTTGAGAACTAATGTTAACTCCTAGCACAATAGGAAAGTCTCCTTAAACACAATAAAGCACTGATATAATTTACTCTCAGCTCCTTTTCAAAACATTACTCTCTGCCCACAATCACATTCAGATTACAAAATTCCTTTTGTAGTTTTCTCCTAGCTGTGGGAATAAAATAAACCACTTAGATGACAGTAAAGTGTCTGTAAAATATATAACAGCAATAACTCCTGGTGGAAATGCAGCAGATATTTATACAAGAGCCAAAGCAGGGAGCACTGCTGATGCCCAGGGAGGGGGTGCTTTGAGAGGCAGCTCTTCTGGGGGAGATCCTGCTGCTGAAACCTCTGTCCCCAGCCTTAGTCTGGTCCCCAGCACGAGGTGACAAGAGCTGGGGGAGCCTCCAGAGCCCCGTGGCACCAGTGCACGAGCTGCTGCAGGGACAGGACAAGCTGCTCCTCGGTGGCTTGGGAGCAGGGCCACAGCTGGGCTGGGAAAAGGAAGGACACAGCAGCAGCCAGAAATAACCTGCCCTGATTAAAGGGAATTTATTTCGCAGAATTACAGAACACAGTCACAGAATCATCTCGGATGGAAAAGACCTCCAGGGTCACCCAGTCCAAGCTGTGCCCCATCCCCACCTTGTCCCCAGCCCAGGGCACTGAGTGCCACCTCCAGGAATTCCTGGGACACCTCCAGGGATGGGCACTCCAACACTCCCTGGGCACTGCCAAGGCCTGAGCACCCTTTCCATGGGGAAATCCTTCCTGATTTCCATGTTGTTTCACAGCTGTAGAACATAAGGATCAAGTAATAACGCAAGGATGTTATTTATCAAATACAAGATCCATCCTGCTCAGGAACTGGTGTGCTTGGACTTCTGACATGGAAGAAAGGATGCTCAGTGGTTTAGATGAGATATCAGGGCAAGTGTTTCATGGAAAGGGTTGTAAATCAACGCCACAGCATGGCCAGGAAGTGGTGGAGTCACCATCTCTGGAAGTGCTCACAAATGTGTGGATGTGGCACTTGAGCGCATTAAATTAGTTAAAATTTTAATTAAAAATAATTAAAACAGTATTTCAGAAAAAAGCTCTGTTCTGGAGGAAATGTTAAAGTAAGCTATATAGTCCAGAGCAAGAGATGTGGAACAGCCTTGGAAGTATTCGAAGGTTATGACAGATGTGATGAATGGGGACCAACCACCACAAGGAGAGGAATTTCTGTAGCAACAGGGTGGGATTGATGGGATTGTCCTGAGCAGGACCAGGACCTGGACTCCTTGATCATTCTGGGTCCCTTCCAACCCAGGATATTCCATGGTTCAACAAAAATGATCACCACGGTGCTGGTGCTGGCTGACAGTTGGATTTGACGATCTTAAAGGTCTTTTCCAACCTTAAATACTCTGTGATTCTATAATTTTACCCAGTGAAGTCTACATTAGTAGAAAAACTAATCCAAAACCTCTGAAGGAGGCCATGACAAGGCCATGACCGTGACTGCACGGACGGATGAGACCACACAAACATGTGAGCCCTGATTCCAGCTGTGGAAGTCCTGCCTGTCCACAGCCTTGTCCTCTCCTCTGCACAAGCAGCCAAGGAGGAACAGAGAAGGCAGGGTCTGCCAAGAGTTAGTTATCTCATGGCAGATTTAGCTGGGGCAAGGAGCTGGGAAAAGCAGCTTTGGTCCATGTTTCTCTGGTTTAATCATTATTCCAAAGCAGAAACACTTTGATCGAGCAAAGGAAAACGCCTCATTTTACATTCAGCGGTTCCACCAGCATTGAAGGGATGGATGTGGCCTGGAATGCGAAGCAGAATTTCTCCCCAGGCAGACCCTCCCCACCTTTCCCACCACCAGCAACATCTGCCTGCAGCTGGAGACCACGGCCAAGGCCTGCCCACCAGGGTCCCTCTATGAACGGAGAACAAATGCATTAATTTGGATATATAAAAACTTACATCCAATTTGAGGTCAGCCAATGTAAATGAAAAGCCCCAATGCCCGGAGCCCTGCACGGCCACATTATTATGGGCGTTAGGGGGAATGTACTGGGTACATCTTTCAGTATGTTTAAATATGTTCTCGTGGAATTTAACCGAGTGCTTAACTCCTTGATGAAAGAAATTAAGCTTTCAGATCAAAATCGACACTTTTAGAACTGAAAGAAGAAAACACTGTTGGATCTCCCACTGCAAAGCCCAACCTTCTGCAAAATCAGCGACCTTTGCTTTTGGTGAAGGCTTTTCTTGCTGGGTTGGTTCTAGTGTTGGGTTTTAAGGGTGTTTGCAAACATCAATTTTGATGTGAAATCCACAGGGTCAAGGAAAAACATCAAAATACGGAACAAACAACTTTAAATCATATAATCCCGGAATGGTTTGGGATGGAAGGGACCTTAAAGCCCACCCAGTGCCACCCCTGCCATGGGCAGGGACACCTCCCACTGTCCCAGGCTGCTCCAACCTGGCCTTGGGCACTGCCAGGGATCCAGGGGCAGCCACAGCAAATCTGGGAATTCCAGCCCAGCTCCTCCTAGGGAACAATTCCTTCCCAATATCCCATCCCTCCCTGCCCTCTGGCAGTGGGAAGCCATTCCCTGTGTCCTGTCCCTCCATCCCTTGTCTCAGGTCCCTTAATGCTGGCTGTTAATTGCAGAGGTTATTTTAATTTAATATACCCATATTCTAGGTATAACCACACATTTGCTTGGATACCGCCCTGGTACAGAAGACCCTGAGGAGCCCTAGTCTGGCAGCCAAATGTAAATACTGGGAGAGTAAGTTCAGCCCCTGTAGATTTTACACCTTCAAAATGCTCTACCACGATTTCTCCCTGGACAAGAAACCCCATTTTTGGGTTTGCAATGTGTGGCCAAAGAAATGAAGGAAGCTGTAGGTCAGAAACAATCCAGCCACGATGCACTAATTAAGGCTGATGGACATTTTTAAGTGGAGTGGAACCACCTCCCAGATTTCAATGTCTACGTTTCACAGTCTGTAAAAATTATTTTCTCTAACTTTTTCTGCACGTTGTTTTCAAAGTTGTTTTACTGCGTATAAAACCATCAGGCTTTGGAACCACACATGGGCTTTCTGCATAAAATATCACCTTATCTTTGTATAAGCAAACTATTTTAACTCCCTAGAGCTATTTAGGTAACCATTTGCCATGACCTCTGAATTCTTATCCTGAATTATATTTTTATGTGCTATATAAAGGTACTGTTATGTTACTGTTTTTATTCCAGGTGCCAAAAAGGACAAGTTTATTGCCAACTGCTCACACTGTGGTTTTTTTTTTTTATTTTGTTTAAAAGATTTAACTGACCCAGCAGTCGAATTTGTTCTTAATTCACATGGGAATGGTTTATGAGGAAAATCACATCTAGTATGAAGAAAGAAATAAACAAATCAGTAATATTTGGGGAAAAATAGTCATCAGCCAAAAGTGTCACCTTGCTGGCATGACTGAAAAGCCCTGCACCAGCACAGCCTTCTTGGTGTTACGTTTCATTCCATCCCAAAAATGGAAGCAAAACTACAAACACAGAATCATTGAATGGTTTGGGTTGGAAGGGACATTAAAGGCAAGTATCAACTATTCACACAGACAATGAAATTAATAATAGCAACAATAATAATATCAATAACAATGATAATGATAGTGATAATAATAGTAACATCGTCCTAAAACCACTTCAGATTTAGTGTTTCCTAAAGGATTCACAAGTTGACATGGAGCCAGCAATGTATGGAGATGGGTTTCCTACACAACTGAAAGACAGGGGCATTAGATGGGATTTTGGGATGGAATTGTTCCCTGGGAAGGTGGGCAGGCCCTGGCACAGGGTGCCCAGAGAAGCTGTGGCTGCCCCTGGATCCCTGGCAGTGCCCAAGGCCAGGCTGGACACTGGGGCTTGGAGCAGCCTGGGACAGTGGGAGGTGTCCCTGCCCATGGCAGGGGGATGGAATGGGTTGGGCTTTAAGGTCCCTCCCAAACCAAACCATTCTGTGATTCCATGAAAAATAGAAGGGAAAAGAAAAGCAGCACCAAGGAGGCAGCGACAGAAATCACGGCACTGCTTGGGAGGCCAGGCTGGAGTGGGCTGGGATATCCCAAAGGGAATTCCATGTAATTTCTGGCTGCTGCCCATCGGAACTCTGTGCTGATGAGAGCCCTGGGCCAATCCAAGAGGGGGAAGAGCAGAACTGCCCTGGAGAAGCCATTGGGCAGCACAGGATCAGCACGAGGGATGCTCGCAGGGGGTTAGAGCCAGGAAACTCAGAGTAAGCCAGACCAGACCACCACTGCTGGCTACCAGGGAGGATGTTATCTGCCAGCTTTTCTCATCCATAATGAGAATTAATTTAAATAAAAGAGGAACTGCATATCACAGCCCATTAATGAAGGGATACAATAAGAACAGATCTTGACTGCAGCCTATGTAACGGCGCAGAAAATGTGCTTCCCACAAAGGTTCTACTATCAACATTTCTGAATAATTAATTGGAAATAAAAGCACTTTGAAGCTTAGCAAGGCTCCTTTAACGCTTTTTTGAATAATTTGCAATATTCAGCAACTTCTAGCACAACGACGTGCGGGGAGTTGTGTTATCACATCACACTCAGGTGACCCACAGAAAGACAGAAATCCACAGAACAGTAAAACATAACCTCCTACACGAAAATAAAAATCAAACATCCCCGTAGATGAAAACTAAATTTAATGTGTGTTCCTGAGGGATGGAAAACGAACCCTGGGAAGGGCTATATATTGCGTTGGATTGGTGGAATGAGATGCAAAATGCATATGAAAGGTTTTCATTTGAGCTGATAAAAGCGCACGCTTTGGAAACGCGGAGCTCTGCAAGGAACAACACTGAGGTCTGGTGTCAATTTAAATGCACTGAACACCAGGAAAATGCCCCCAACTAAGGCTTCAAACTTGTACAGCACATTTCCACTCAACCCAACTAGATTGCCTGTCACATCTGACATGGCTTGTCAAAAGTTATCCTTCACTGCTCATGGGCAACATGGAGGGTCAAAAGACCAAATACAATGGTCCAACCCATCCCATTTTTTTTCCTTCAGAGCAGCAGATATTGAACTCGAAGATGACAAGACAGAGCAGGTTGAAGCGGCTGCCAGAGAAAGAGAAGCTGTCCAGAGGCGCTGATCTGAAGGAGAAAAACCAGCCGGTCTGTGCATGTCATGGCCGGGGCTCGGGTGCTGACAGTCTCACACAAAAGGCACTGAAAAGCAGAGAAACTTGAAGTGGCCTTTGCAAACCATCTCAGCCGTAAAAAAGGAGAGCCACGCTCACCCTGTAATGTGAAACGGGATGGAAGGGGAAAGGCATGTTCTGCCTTCCCTTAATCTGCAGCACTATAGGCCAGAGGGGATTTTTTACTCCCTGAAAAAAATTTTTTAAGAGTAGCTTTTTCCACTCAGAGTTTGTTTTTATTTCAAAAAAAGCAACGCCTTTCTATGGCAGCTCAAAATCTTTATCGTGTTTTCAGCTGGGGCTTGCTGGTGCCAGCTGAAGACACGAAATGGTAATTCATGGGATAGCAACTTACTAACAGCTGTAAATACAGAAAGAGCCACAGCCCCGTTACAATTGGGAGCGTTCGGTGAAAGGACAACTGCAGAGGTTTTCCACAACATCACTGAAAAACGGTGGCCACGTGCTGCCAACACATCACTGCAACAAATTTCTGTGCAAATTTCCTTCAGGTGCCCAGTGCCCTCCTCACCCCCACACTGTCATAGTGTGAACCTTCTCTATTTTAATCTTGTCTTTGAACAAGAATCCCGACTTGTTCCTGTTTTCCTCCTCCACAATAATCTGAGTTGCATGGTTTCTCCATCCCCACACAGTGACCATGAAGCTGGTTGAGATCCTCAACCCTTGGCTTGCCTGTGGGCAAACACCCACTGGGACTGCCCTGAGGAGCCGCCCAGATCCAGGCAGAGGTTAGTAACAGGGTATTTCCAACCCTAATCCTTCCTTTGTGTCACCATCTTTGTGCTTTAATTACCTCAAAAGCCACATCAGCTTAAATTAATGAGGGAATCAGGAGTTGCCACCTCCGAGCAGATGTAGAAAGTTCATGTTTGCTGTTGGTGGCAGAGCTGGCTGTAGGCTAGAGTGACATTTTTAATACCTGCGTGGCTAAAATATCAGTATTTGAATAGGAAATCTCACATTTTACACCCTTCTGCAATTCAATGTTTTTCAATCTTTCTGGGATGCGCTCAGTTTTGTTGGATAACCTTTCCATCTAATCTACCATGTGTCTCACTGAATTTGAGCACCTTATATGTATTCAAATACTTGGATTCAAATACATATTTTCTTTCGCAGGTTTGGGTTTTCTTTTTTTTTTTGTTAGTGGTAAAGGTCCTTCGAGTCACTTAAATTCATATCTAAATTCATTCATGAACCTGCTGGAGTGTGTCCAGAGAAGGGCCATGAAGGTGATCAATCCTGGGTGCCCCATCCGTCCCTGGAAGTGTCCCAGGCCAGCCTGGATGGGGCTTGGAGCACCCTGGGATAGTGAAAGAGAAGAAAGTGGAAGAACCCTATGGCAGGGGGTGGCACTGGATGGGGTTTAAGGTCCCTTCCAGCCCAAAACATTCTGTGATTCTATGATGTAACAGTAGATATCCCACCTTGCATGAATAAACAACCCTCACGAATGAAAAAAGCAAATATTTCAGACGCTTTTAAGATCTTCAGTTCAAGAAGGAAAAAGTAATACTGAAGTCTGATTTGCTAGGCTCAGTTCCCATATTTACCTTTCCAAACTGTTTCTCACTCCCTTATTTCCCTGTCCCATGGCTGGGGGGATGAGGACAGGGAGCTGCCAGCTCCTGCTGGGGCCTGGGTGCTGCGTGGCCCTGCCTGCCCTGCCAGCCTCCCTTCCCCTCGGCATCCCAGCACTCTCCTGGTATTCACGAGCTGCATTTTAATTCAAGTGCACTCGAGTTCCAGCAAACACGGAGGCGCCGGGAGCCGCGCGAGCACCGGGCTCCATGCGAGGAGGGGCCCTGGGTAAATATCAGAGCGGGAGGATAACCTGCCCACACATACACCAGCCCAATTAGCCCAGGCAAAGAGAGCTTTTATTCCCCAAGGACTCCAAGGAAAGTCAGAGAAAAGCTCTCCAGCATCCAGAGATGAAGACGCGGCGTGGTCCAGCGTGGTCCAGCGCGGCACCGAGCATTAAAGATACACCCATCACGCCATTAAAGGAAATTTGGTAGAATCAGCGATGCAGAAGATGAAATTTTGTTGTTATGGATTGAAAGTTGTTCTCTACAGCACAGAAAAACATGGAAAGAAACAGTCTCACCTCTGAGGGCAAAGGAAGAAGCACCTTGACCGAGGCATGACTGAAAGCCCACCGTCAAAGACTTCGCTGCTTCAAGAGGCATCAAGATTTTAATGTACAAAGTCAAAAACTCTTTGAGGAATTTCAAACTTAAAAATAGTCACTGAAAGCATATTAAATTAATCTGATTAGCAGACTTTTCCCAGGATATTATTATCAAATACAGCCCAACCACTGAAAAGTCTGCAAGAATTCCAGGCATTTCAACTACACAAATAGTTTTAACTGATTTCTAATGACTAATTCCATCCTTAATTTACTTGCCTTACTAAATCACTCCAGTAATGCTCATTTTCAGAACTTTCTGAAATACAGAACACAAGGAAACCCAAGGAAGAATGAGATGGATGGATACACCACCAAATATGAAAAAACACAAGTAGTCAAGGAATTAAGAGCAAAGGAAACCTGAATAGGAAATTGGAAAGAACTGCACTCAATAGAGTTCCTTCTTTTAATAGAAATAAAATTCTAATTGGGTGTAGAGTCTGACACTGTAACACTTCGGGTTTTCATAGAATCACAGAATGGTTTGGCTTGGAAGGGACATTTAAAGATCACATAGTTCCAGCCCTCCTGCCATGTTTTTGAAGAAAATATCGTAGTTCAAAGGCTTTCAAAACCAAAATTATCTGGTTTAAGAGGAAGAGAGCGTGCACTTTTATGGCATGCCCATTAAAAAGGCTCAGAGATTTTTGAACCAACACAGCTTGCCTAAAATATGCATTTCTTTCCCCACACGTGGCTCCCTTGTCACCTCCTGGCTGCCCCAGCCCGTGGCCGACCCGAGACCACCTCAGTGTGCAGCATTTCCCTGCTGCTCCAGGCTAACCTCTGGCTGTGGAGAGAACCAGGAAATCCAACAGCCTCTTTAACATCCCACAACAAATTACTGACAAGTCATTTTTTTGCTCCGTATTGCAAGTCAATGTGGCAACCCCGGGTTTTTTTTTTTTTTTTTTTCCTATTACAAACATGCACCGTGCCTCGGCTCGGAGCCGTTTGGATGCTGATACAAGATTCATAATGGCTGTCAGAATCTGCAATTTTTCCTTTTGTTTTATGAGGTCAGGCAATATTACCTGCACTGATGTATTCCATTTCCCCAGCTGAAAACCTTCTCATTTGAGCACGACAGGTTGAGGGAGCCATGATTTCGCAACCTACTGTGTGAAACACAGCGCGAGGGGGCAGGTGCCTAACCCCACGTTCTCCTTTTGCTCTTGTCCACTGGCAACAGTAAATTAAACTGTCAAAAACGGAATTGTCCTGTCATCAACAAAGCTACAGCTTCACAAGTATTGCAACATCAGATATATTTCTAATTCTGCATTTCCCTGCACCTGTAATTTCATCAGCAACTCGCGCCGGCCCGTGGTGAGAAGCTGTCCAGGGGACACTGGTGAGCTCCTTGGGAGGCTTGACACGGCATTTCAGAGACAGAAAATTAATGAACAACACCAGAAACCTGTTACACAGATAAGAAAAAGGGGCTCAGCACGAGGTCCTGACCTCCTGCATTGCTCTGCAGCTCGGAGGAGGCCGGGGTGCTAACGGGGTGGGACACGAGGCACGAGGAGCTGCAACAAAAGACCAGAACTTAAACATATTTAAATGCAATAACTGCACAGATAAAGTGGATTTGCACACAAAATCTGTGTCTTTGCCTTTTGGCCCCTCCAGAGTTTGCAAAGTGCCTCTGAGAAGTTTCCTCTCCCACACAATGCCTCGTGAACTGGTGACAGAAACAACAGCTTTTGGGAAGTAAATCCAGGCCACTGCGTGTTCAGATTTGGAACATTCAAACCAGTGCTTCCTTCTGCCATGCAGTTCTCTAGGGGTAATTTTAAAGGATCATGATTAACTACAATCTTCCTCTAAGAATTTAATGGTGATTTCAATTTTCACCCAAAGCTGACTTGTACCTTTTCTTTTAACCTGCTTTTGCTCTCTTGGAATAAGTTACAAACTTCACATGTAGCACAGAAGTACAAACTGCCCAGAAAATACGCATTTTTTGCAAAACTAATTAAAATATTGTCAAAGTATCATTTAAATGCATAAACTAAGCACAATATCCAGCAGAAGGGTTATACAAATTACCATCATTAAAGTGAAAGGAAGTATCTCTCCCGATGTGCTGATAAACAAGAAAAAAGGGCTTGTTGTTATTAATTCAACGTAGCAATCAAAGATTGTTTTAGATTACCTCTATAAAAATTCCAAGCTTATCAATCATTAAACTGTGGACAGAAAGTTAAATTGAGATAAGAAATCATTTCACGCAGCTTAATGCAGTCAAAGTGACTCAATATTCCTTTATTAATTCTCATTTAATATCACTTTAAATTGCCGCCATTATTATCCTACGGTAGGCGAAGGGCTCGGTGTAATTAGTCTGTATTAAGCCCTTTTTATTTATAGGGAGCCAAATAAACAAACCCACTTTAATTACCTGGGTGCCACAATATTGATCTGAGCATCAAATTTTAATAGGGCTTGATTTGGA
>WEKY01023037.1:229526-234568 GCA_013390045.1 Picathartes gymnocephalus
CTGATTTTTGCCTTNATTGCTCGTCAGTTTGTGTGTTTTTTCTTTTTTTTTTTTTTTTTTTTTTCTGGATTAGCAAAGTGAATCAGCCAGCCAGGGGTGAATTGTGACTGTAAGGGCAGCAGAGGAGAGGAATGCTGAGCAGAGTGCCAGCACACAGGGAATGGCTTCCCCCTGCCAGAAGGCAGGGATGGATGGGATCTTGGGAAGGAATTGTTCCCTGGGAAGGTGGGGAAGGGCTGGGATGGAATTCCCAGATTTGCTGTGGCTGCCACTGGATCCCTGGAAATGTCCAAGGCCAGGCTGGAGCAGCCTGGGACAGTGGGAGGTGTCCCTGCCCATGGCAGGGCTGGCACTGGGTGGGATTTAAGGTCCTTTCCATCCCAAACCATCCTGGGATTCTGTGACTCCATGAAATAATTTATTTCTCATTCCCTGCCACCCAGCTGATTGCACACCCAGGCAGGTCGGTGAGAGCCAATGCAGATGTTCCCTAATTTAGTTCCTTGCTCTTACTTGCTCGTTATTTCTAATGTTTTCCCAATTCAAATCTTATTTTTTTCATTAAAAATTTTAATTAAATATTTCCTTAATAGAGGTTTAGATGTTCTTTGTAGCATCTCCTAAAACTTTGGGCCAACACAAGTCTTTAACTCTGCTGTGGTGGGAAATAAAAAGTATTATTGGGTGGGTACTCAACTTCAGACAAACCAAGGACACCCAAGAACCCAAACCTCAGACTGTTAAAGCTTTAAATACCACCCTCTTCTTGTGCCAATAAAGAAGTCCTACAGCTTTTAATACTGATGATGAAGAAAGGCACCATATTTATTTATGATGGGCACAGTAATTCTACCTGGATGCACTTTGCTTTATGATGGCATTATATACTACTGAGATTTGTGCACAGTAACTCCAGAAAGTGAACTGGTTACACACTGATGGACGTGCTAATCTACCATAAAACATGCATTTCTAATTTTAAGTAGAGCTCTCCGTGAACCTAAACATGAGATGCTTTAAGATACATTATCTGCACTCCAAGATACATTTCATAATTTGTATGTGTTAAGTAATCGCTGGCACTGTAATAAAATAAATTCTCCCACACTGTCTTCCTTCATTTTTTTTCCCCCCAATACTTCTTAAAACTTTTTAACTTCCTTGCAGCAAGCTTAGCAGGTAGGAAATTAAATGCAAAATGGCACTCCAGCCTAGTCATAAAGTCGTATTTTTGGTTCAAGTAAGTGTCACCTAAATCTTAAAAACCAAATCAAATGCAACTAACCTGCAGGAGACACTAACCCAAGCAATTAAGGAAATGGAGAAACTACAGAAAAGTTAAGACTCTGGAAAAATTCCTTTGGAAAGTCCTCTCCCAAAGCTGTCTGCCTTGGACTTGGTGGTTGATTAATCCTCGTAAAGACCTTTAGTGAACAGCTGACAGCTTTCAGCTGCATCACCTGTACTGAGACTGTTCTGTTAATGCACAAGAATTATTTTACACACAAACTCCACCCTGTAGTGACCCCCCATTCCCTCCCACCTGCAAACTGAAGGACTGTGCCAGCTCAAGCCATTTCTCTACTCAGCACCAAGACCAGCATCCAAGGAGGTCCAAAGCCTTACTGAAAATCAAAACATCTTCCTCTTCTCACTCGTGGGAAAAATAAATGGATAAACCTCTAATTTGCCAGGTCCACAGTGGTTGCTGCACCCTTCCACAGAGAACCATGGGTTAGTCTGGGGTGGAACAGATCATCTCACTCCACCCCCCTGCCATGGGTAGGGACACCTTCCACTGTCCCAGGTTGCTCCAAACCCTGTCCAACCTGGCCTGGAACACCTTCCTTGGCATCATTTAAGTGCTTGCAATAGAAAATTTAGAATAAACCAAAGGAAACCCAAATTCTACCATTCCCCAGACTCCTTTTCTCCTTTAACCTCGGCCTCCCTCCTAAAGGTAGAGGCCACGGGCTCCTCCCAGATCCAGGAGCTCTCCCGGCCTCCATGAATTTTCCGAAGTGTGACTGCAAGTGCTGCAGCCTGTCCCTGAAGTATCCTCGGAATAAAACCATCGGGCCTTTCAAAAGAGGCAGGACTCTGTCTGCAGATCTCCTAGGCTGAGATCTCATCCATTTGCTCCTGCGATTAATTCTGCAAACCATCTGCTCACTTTTGATTTTTTTTTTTTTTCCCTTTTTAATTGAAAACAAATGCAAAAAGTCATTGAACACTTCAGTCTCATTTGCTAATGGCTCCCTGCCTCCCTCAAGGAGCACACCAAACACTTTGCTTGGTCTTCCTCTTACTCCTGATGTACTTATCAATGGATTTCTCTGTGTCTCTTGCTACTTCCATCTGGATTTTCCCTTCCTTACTTACTTTGGCTCTGTTCACTGGTGTCATTCCTTTCTTTCTGGAGGTGAAATTCCCTTTTTCTCCTTTCTTTCTGGTATTTAAGGTCTTTGAAGGGCCAGTCCATGACGGAGCCATGCAGTTTTCCAGTGATGCTCTTCCTTTTCCGTACACTGAAATTTTATTTTCCCCTTTTATTAGAGGTGGATCTCACAGTTCTGTCCTAAACCTCCCTCCTGTAAGAGCTCTGCTTTCCATCTGGGATTATTATTCCCTGTTTCCTCCAAGGGCACTGCCTTAAATGTGTGGATTTTCCTGTTTTTTCTTTGGGAGTGTGGATCATTACTTACACAGCCACTTATTCCGTTTTCCAGCTTTATGTCATGACTCAAACCCACTAAATCAGAATAAAAATTCCAAGATCTTCTTCCCCCCTCTATCTACAATATGTAGATTAAGCATAAATGAGAGATTTTACCAGAAATACCAGATTTAGCAGTAAATCTCAACAAAATTATGATATTCCTTATGTCTGAAACTTTTAAACAGCACCTAAAATCAAAACTCCTCCAGTTCACCACTCTGGTTTTTAAAAGTGAAACTCTCCCTCTGCCTTGTGCAAGTTTAAATGGGAAAAATATATCCCTAATTCCATAAATCCTCTCTAAACACAAATATGTAGGAAGTAAAGCAGTGTTTGGTTCATCAGATTCCCACATGCAATGCAGGTAGATTTACACTCTTGCCTTCCTTCTTCTCATAAATTTCCCTTTTCCTCTTCTCCCCTCTTTTATGCTGGTGGGATTAAGACAAAAGGAAGACAAAATAATTTGCTGTAATGAATCTTCAAAACTGCCATTTGAAAATAAACTTACTTCATGTTGAAATCAGGAAATAACTATCCTGAACTCGCGTTAAAATGAGTTTTCTGTGGGAAAAGTTTGCTTATATGTTACAAACTTTTTCACAATTAATTTTTGTTCAAAGTAATTGTCTATAAAATCATAAAAATAGAGCCATGAAGCTCCAAGTGATATAAATACAGCTCACTCCTCAGGGGGATGAGAAGAGGATAGAGAGTTTATCCAGAGAGTATTTAGGAGACCACCTTCATCCTGAAGGATAGGGGACAATGAAGATATTCCTGAAATATTTTAAACTCATCTTCTGTAGAACCTGAGGAGTTTTCTGCACCACTGGATGGCTCCTGGGCAGGGAAGGCATTGCTTGGAAGTTCTGACGGCACAGCTCCCTGGCTGGGAAGCAAATGAGACCAAATTCTCACCAAAAATACGAATATCTGCATTTTTTTAGGCCCTTTTCTATCCTGGTTGTCTCCCCACCAGCAGCTGCACCCTCCAGGAATAGCCTGGTTTGAGGATTTACAAATAATTCAACCAGAGTCTTTAAATTTGGGCAAACTGTACTACTGCATCTGAATGCTCATGATGAACCTGACCTGAGGGTTAATCTATTTTACAAAGCCTAAAGAAAGATCAATTTGCTCCTTAAAACTGCCACAGTAAAATTTAACACTGTATTTCCAACTCTTATGGCAGTTAAAGGTTTTAGGAGTGAATTATTCAAGGCAATTCAGTGACATTGAACCCATTCAACTGTCCCGAAGCCCAAAACCCACATTTTAGTATTTTTCCTACAAAATCAGGAAAAAAATTGGAAATTTTTAATTTAAAGAATATGTTTTCTTACTTGATGTTGAGATAGTGATGAGATGAACAGACCTGGAAAATGCAGCAATTTCTTTACGTGGTTTAAATTCCGTATCTTCCCCTCCCGCCACCCAAAACGCCAAAAGGGGCAGAGCAACCTGAAAATCAGCGGGAAACAGAAACCCCTCGTGCTGCAAAATGAACACATCTAAAAACACACCTAAAGAAAGTGGGATTTAAACCTCAGGCTTTCCAAAACAAAGCGAACCAAAGCAACCTGGATATTATATTTTGTATCTGCCCATTTCCAACACACCGCAGAGGAGGCGCTCGGCCTCTTGGATTTATTGCGCCTTTACAAAGCGGGGGTGGGTTTTTTTTGACAGTAATTTTTTCTGGGAATAACAACAGCAGTGTTTGGAGCAGGCTGTGAAGCTCAGGGTCCTCGGCCTCTCTGTTGACAGCCACGCTGCCGCTTCTCATGCGCAGCTCACGTGGGAATAGTCCAAAATGCACCGATTTGTGTCTCCTCAGAACGGTTTTTCACACTATCAGAAAGCATGGCAAGGCTTACACTTAGGTTTTCTTTTTCAGGGGTGCATAATTATAAAAATTGCCTTCAGCCTCAGCTGCCCACACACAAGTGCACGTCCAGACACCTCGGGAAGCAATGAACCAAAGATGTTTGGCAGATATTCCGCTCTAGTTGTGACGAGGGGCTGCGGCAGCACAGGATATGGAGCTTTCCAGTTCTGCATCTGCACACAAAATTGGACAGAAAAGCCCATTTCCCATTCTCAAAAGCTGGGTTTCCTGCTGGAGCTGAACGCTCTGCATTCCTCCCACTAACAAATATCTGAAAAAAACCTGTTTATGCTTTTCCTTTGTTGCCGTCAGATTCCGATGTCACATTCCCTTCCAATGTTTATCCAGCTGAGGAACATGGGAAGCTTGAAATGAATTTTTTTTTTTTTTTTTTTTTTTTTTTTTTATATGTATTCTTTCACTTTTTTTTTT
>WEKY01023037.1:234574-316083 GCA_013390045.1 Picathartes gymnocephalus
TTTTTTTTTTGTGTCCAGTAATGGTAATCTGACATTTCTGTTATTTCTGAGCAGCCCAGGTGATTCTGGGACTGAGCAGGATCCGCACCAAGCTGCTTGTAGGAAAAGCAGCATTTCCTCTGATACCATCAACTACATTTTGCCCCAGAGCAACTGGAGTTGCCTCTTCAGAAGGTGCCACAAGCCAGCAGAGCTGGGACAGACCTAGAGCACAGCACAGCTTTCTTTATTTTTAAAAAAAATACCCATAACTTATTCTCTGATAGACCCTGAACATGGAAATCCCCTCCTTTCACCTCCACAGAATCAGATTTTGCACTCAAGAGGTCAAAGTCAATCACATTTCTAGAAAGAAATATTTTTTGGCCCTCTGAAGGGGAGTTTCTTCCTGCAGAGCAGTTTTGGAGCCTTCTGCATCTTCTCATTATTACTACAGTGCCTATTTTAACTAAAATAAGCAAAGAGTATTTCCAAGATGACATCAATGTTGCTGGATTTCATACGAAATAAATCCTGGTCATCGATTTGAAAAATCTCTGTCACCAAAACAGTTCTGGCCACAAAGACTTTAGGGTAATTAGTGCTTAACTTTAAAGATCAGGGGGCAAGAGAGTTTTGTCCTCTGGAGAAAGCCAAGCTGGAATTTAGTGTCACACTCAGAGAAGATGCAACAGAAAATGCTACAGGGCTGCATCTTCCAGAATGTGGCCATTTGTCTTAGAAAACATGTTTGTTGCCAGGTATTTCTGTGTTGCAGTTATTTACCTGAAATCACCTCACTCATTGCAGGAGATAAGATACTGCTGAGGTCTCACATGGCAGAAGAAACTCGACAGAGAATTTCAGACCACGCGGCTTTGTGTCAGTGAACTCATCCTTCATCACAAAATGTGGAATTAACTGAAGGGAAATACGGGCTTCAGACACTCAGATGGGGTTAAACCATCAATCACGTGCCTGATGGAAAATTCTAGGTCTAAAATCCACGTGAAAACCCCCCAGAATTGGCCACTTGGTATCTAAGTGTAATGGAAATCAGGAGGAGTCTGTGCTACAGGAGGTTCCTTGGTGGTTCCTCAGCCAAGGACAGCAGAAATCCACGTTGAATACTTGGTCAAGAAACCTCAGGCTGGAGGATAAAGCCTCCAGTTATTTTTAGTCAATAAAAAGGGGAAAAAAAAAAATACCCAAGTGTGCCTGACAAGGAGGGACTGGAAGCACCAGAGGATTTTGAGACGCTAAGACAGAAAGCTTCTTATTTCATTCAATTTGAGAGGTGAAGAGGGAACGGTGCCACAGTTTGGAGGCAACAATAAAAATTCCATGAAATAGTCTCAGGAGACAACTGATAGCACTCATCCATAGTTGGTGACACTCTGACTTTCATGAAAAAGGCAATTTTGCTTCCCAGAAAAATATTCTGGCACTGGGGATTCAAGAGGACAAGGCTCTCAAGGCGATTTCTGACTTTCTAACCCATATTAATATCTACAGTTATCAAATCCAGAACTTCAAACTGTGACTTTGTAACAAAGAGGATTCTCAAAAAAAACCACAAAAAGCTCTCTTTTGTCATGTATTTACAGCTGAAGAAATCCCATCCATTCAGCCAATTCTTTCCCAATAAAATCTGCTATTTTAATGCAGCTTAGCACAGAAGTCTTATCAGGAATAAAGTTGTATTATACATCTCAAACCTGGGTGAGCAGTTGAAGATACTCTGAAAATCATTTAAAATAACATTTGATTTTATAGAAACATTAATCACTTAAAAAAACCTGCATTATTTCAGCAGAGTGGGACAAAAAAATGAGCAATTTTTTGGCTTCTAACATAATGTCTAAATTCCTCCTTTATGGCGCATTTTTGTTCATTTAACCAGGTGTTGTTTTTGAGAGATATAAAGCTGATCTTGAGCGTGGGACCTGGAATATCTGAAATCCCATCTCCCCTCTTTAAAAAGCAACCCTGAGGTGTACTGTAATTAAATAAACCCATCTCCCTAACGAAGGAGTGAGAGCAGAACACAGGGGAGATGCTCTGGAAAGGAGAAGTTGGTTTCTAAGAAAACTCACCATAAAATGCAAAAATTAGCCTTGGACAAGTTGCCTGAAAAGAAAATTTCCCTCTTCCACAGCAAGGACAAACACCATCAAACTTTGGAAACCAGCTTTCTTTTTTTCTTTTTTGTTTTTTTAAGAGGTAGGACTTTGCTGGTTTATTTTTCTGCTGTTGGAAAGAGATGGAAAGAAGGAAAGAAAACACAGAACGAACATTTCTCGAAAGAACGGAACACAACTGGCAAAGGCAAACATTTAGTGGGGATTGAATGAATTTTGTATTGTAGCCTTTCGCACTTGTGACCAAATTAATTCTGGGAACTACAAGATGAGAAGCCACTGGCTTGTTTCCAGCACCTCCTCACAGTCATCTGCTTGAAAATCAGCTTCAAAATTGTATATTTATTTTGGATGAATTACCCATTCCTCGTGTTTTGAACAGCAAAGACAGAGAGCTAAAATATTGACATTAAAGACTAGACACGAGCAGAAGAAGTGCTAATTGTCTGCACGCAAAATTGTTTTTTCCTAGAAAGAATAAACAGCAAGAAAAAGGTGGTGGAGGTTTTGAGAATCACTCAAACTTTTGCCCAAAGAAAGGGTTCAGCTTCTGAACCGAACTCTGAGCCACTCCCTGCCAAGGAATTGCTGTGAATTAGGTACTCCAGGAGGGACCTGACTTCACAAACCAGCAGCTGGTTCAGGTCACTGGCACCAAAGAATTGCTTTGGTGAGACTCACACAAACGTTTGTCTGAGCTGTAAGCGGTCTCTAAACAGGAATATGGGCTGATGATCGTAATGCCCAAATTTTAAACAGATATATTCATGCAAAATGTATAAAATCAATGTTTAAGTACATGAAAAGCTGATGTACAACACCCAGCTCAGCAGTCAGCAACTGCTTCAGCAACTTGTGTCAGGTCTGCCCTCCCAAGGATGTGTCCCTGGTGCACGACAGAGCTGGTGTCTTCAAGGGAATAAAATTTAATTCCTGTCTCTACACAGAATCATAAAATCCCAGAATGGTTTGGGTTGGAAAGGACTTTAAATCCCACCCAGTGCCAGCCCTGCCATGGCAGGGACACCTCCCACTGTCCCAGGCTGCTCCAGCCTGGCCTTGGGCACTGCCAGGGATCCAGGGGCAGCCTCAGCAAATCTGGGAATTCCAGCCCAGACCTTCACAGGGAAGAATTCCTTCCCAATATACACTTAAATCTCCACTTTTCCAGTGGGAAGCCACTCCCTGTGTAGCTCCAAATATCCCACACTCATTCCAACCCGGCCTTGGGCACAGCCAGGGATCCAGGGGCAGCCACAGCAAATCTGGGAATTCCATCCCAGCCCCTCCCCACCCTCCCAGAGAATAATTCCTTCCCAATCTCTAATCCAGCCCTACCCTTCTCCACCTTAAGGCCATTCCCCCTGTCCCAGCACGCCGTGCCCCAGCGGGATGTCCCTCTCCAGCCTTGCTGTGACCCCCTTCAGGCACGGGCAGGGTTTTCCTGAGCGCATCCTCACCCAAAATCCCGCCCCAGCACCGTTACCAGCTGCACCCCAGCTCCGCCAGCCCAGGCCCTCCCTGCTGAGCTGCCACGGGAATTGAGCTCTTCCCACCCGAGCCCTCAGCCTGACATTTCCTCCTCACTCCCAGCCCATCAAGCCGTGGCTGCTGGGATGGAAGCTGTGTTTGTTCCCCACGTGTTGGAGCAACGCCGGCGTTCAGGAACGTGTAATGTGCACCCGAACATTTTGCCTGGCTGGCAACAGCAAGGATTTCTATTTGCATGGTAATGAGACATTTCATTTGACAAGGTGTTGAAGGAAAAGATGCAATAATTTTAACAGTTGGGTGTTACACTTTAAACCCATTCAGTGAATCTGGGGAAAAAACATTGCTTCAACAGCAAACTTTATGGGAGCGGAGCGTGGAGCAGGAAAAGGGACCAAATACTAATGAAAAAGTAATCACAGCAGCCACCTGTATTCAGTGAAATATTAAACTGCACGTTGCAAAGGGAAAATGATTGTGTTCTGTTTCTCTGGATCTGTCTGCCATGAAGTGAGAAAGGCCCCTAACACAGACAGACTGCCCAGGGAGGTGGACATGGTGAGATTTCCACCTCCCTTAACCCCAGACCAAAATGAACTTGAACTCTAACCAAGATCGTCAACCTTAACTTCAAATAATCTAATTAACCTGAAGTTTGCTATCTTCTGTATTTTTGTTTCCCACTTAAAAAAGCAAACTTTGCTTTTATTTTAGAAAAACATCCTCACATTGAATCATCCATACTGTCAGAAATCTGATGTTATCTCTGACCTCAGACATGTAGTTTGAATAATGACATAGGCATTTGACCAGATGATAAACAGAGATCTTGTTTCCTCTGCAAGGAAGCACCAAAAAATTCAACTGAGGCCACTGCAGCAGAGATGTTTGGATAGGTTAGAGAAATAAAAATCCCATGGAGTCACCAAAAAAATCACAGCATGGAAAAATGATGTGAAATATTTTCCTAGATGGCAATTTAAAATAGATATACAATTATCAGGCAATTAGCTAACTCTCCTGTGTTTCAGTGATATCCTTCAAATTAAACCACTGCTTTCCCAGGCACTCAAACTTCAAGCAGATGGATGATCAACCCCTCCTGTGGGGCTGGAGTAGCTCCTTTGTGTGTTCAAGTCCAGGATGGATGGGACTTGGAGCAACTTGGGATAGTGGAGAATTCTTGAGATTGTATTTAGAAAATCCTGCAATTATTTGGGTTGGAAGGGACCTTAAAGTCCATCTTGTTCCAAGGTCTTGCCACGGGCAGGGACACCTCCCACTGTCCAATGTCCAACCTGGCCTTGGGCACTGCCAGGGATCCAGGGGCAGCCACAGCAAATCTGGGCACCCTGTGCCAGGGCCTGCCCACCCTCCCAGGGAACAATTCCTTCCCAAAATCCCATCTAATCTCTGGCAGTGGGAAGCCATTCCCTCTTGTCCCACCCCTCCAGGCCCTTGTAAATAAATCAGGGGTTACTTTGCACCCGACGTCATCCCACACACCGATACCTGCACAAACACCTCCACTCTGCCAAAATACCATGAATTTTGCTGTTCAGTGACAAACCCCACGAATTTGTCTTGTTAAGCCTCCTTCTGCCCTTTCCTCCACTGGGATCTTTTATTTTCAGAGTGAGTCAGGGTCCCAAGAGCCCCTTGCAGGAGGGAGGACGAGCGTGCAGCCGGAGGATGCTGCGATGAGGGAAATGCCCCAAAATCCACCCCCGCTGCAGCAGAGCCTGGATTCCCCCGCACCGCAAGCCCCGTTATTTTGATTCGCACGCTTCAAGCGAAGCAAACACCAGAAGCAATTTGTGCAATAATCCGACAGAAAGTTAAACAAGAGCCGAGCAAACGGCAGGAAATTCATCAGGGCAGAACACGACGGCAAACAAGCGCGTCACGAGGAGCAGCAGCAGCCAGGGCTGCTCACAACAATGGAGCTGCAAGGAGGCACCCCGCGTGCACCAGAGGGGAAGCGGGGAGAGGGCAAGAAGCCAGACACATTCCACATGACATAAGTAAATAAATCAAAGGAAGTGAGATTAAAACCTGAAATAACTGGAGGAGGGGGAGAGCTATAGCACCTGCATTGAGGTGTCCGCCCCACGGAGATTAATATCACGCGGTCTACGGGAAGGCTGATTTGTGGTGGCTGAGCTGGGTAAGGGAGAGAAGGATTCACAGCTCAGGAGCAGAGAGTTAAAAAAACCAAAACAAACCAATGTCACTATTTCTTGGTTTTCAAGCTGCAGGGAAACAACGGGATTGCTCAACGCAGCTTGTGCTAATTTGGGTTTATAATAAATTTATATTTTAGTTTTGGTTTAAACTGTGGTTAAATAAGGCAAATGTAAAACTAAACAGCTTGAAAACTAGGTTTTTTTATATATGTTTTTAAAAGTCTTAATTTTAAAACTTTTAATTTTAGCCTCCAGTGGAAGTTATTCCGGCTCATGGCAGGGGGTTGGAACCAGAGGAGTTTTCAGGTCCCTTCCAACCCAAACCATTCTGGGATTCTATAATTCTTTTCTGTAATATTCCAGTTTTACTTTGCAAAACTTGTTGTAGATTTAACAAAAAAAACCCAAACCCAGTAAAACCTAGCTTTCACTGGCTCTTCTATATTATTTTTTATTCTTTACCCAGTAAATTGAAGTTACAAAGAAATATCAACTGGTCTTAGGCTGGGTGAGAATTTTTGAGATGTATCAATATCCCCAAGTCTTCAAATGCAAATCAAGTTCACTTTAAGCATCACAGCCTCCCTCCAAACAGGAACAGGAATACAACAAAACCACATGAAATAATATTTTCAAAAATATTTAAGGAAGGCTGTGATACTTTTTTATGTAATATTTCTGCCACTTGAGGCTCTGATGTAAAGGATGGAAGATAAAGGTGGGAATGGCCATATTGCTTAACATATTTTGGAAGTTTTGGCCTTTTCACGATCAATTCTTCTCAATTTACCTATAGCTGGGTTCATATAGTTAAAGTGAAGAAGGAGATACTGAAAAAGAGAAGAACTTTTACTGTATCTCCTACGTATTAGCTGGAGGGGATTAAGTGCCATTTCTATATTAAGTGGAGGAGATTAATGAGAGGCAAACATTAAAGGATAATATATATAAAGGCCAACCAGAACCATACCCAAAGCTACCAAATTTCACTCTATAGACTTAATTTTGGTTATTTATAAATAACATTTAAAAAAAATCAAGTGGCTGTGATGGGATCTCGCACTGGCAGCACCACAGCAGCATCGAGGTGGCTGCTCTGTGGGTGGAGAAAACTGCTGACTTCTATTAATCCTGCATGAAACAGATTCCTTGCCACTAAAGTAATACTCAAAACAGCCCAGAGAATAATTGTATGGAAAAATATAAAAACTGCCAATCCTCCTTTCCCTCAGGTTTTCCAACCGCCTGCCAGCAAACTGCATTAGAGGGGCTTTTCTTTCTTAAATGTAAGAGGCCCTGTGAGAAATAAATTAAATAAATTCAAAGCACCCTCACCATTTCCTAGAGAACCTACTGCTGATGGGATTTCCACATCGGGAAGCGGCACAAGTGCCTGTGCCGCCCATTGGTCCCCTCTGTGTGTGATGCTGGGGAGGCAGGTGAGTGCAGGGAGCAGCCGGTAACACCCTGCGAGCTTCAGCTGCACGCCACAAAATTAATGAGCAGCTTTGGAGTCATGGTTTGTAGATTTTTCACAGAGAACCAGGGAAGATTGTAAATGCTGTTGGCCTAGGAGAAGTAGAAGAGAATTCAGTATTCAGAACTGAAGAACAATTTGTAAGGGGATGAAGTCCAGCCTGAGCCATGACTGCTGTCTGTTGACAGATGGCAGAGAAGCGTCTCCTCCATTCTCTCTCATTAAAATAATTATGGCAATGTGTGTTAGACTCTCTTCAAGCCTGGCATTTTCACAGCACATACAGGGCCATCAGCGTTGCAGGAATAAGGTTAAATAATAATGGAAACACATCTCCGGCATGCAAAGGGCATTTGATATGAAACTTACCTGCTTCCAGAAATAACAGCAGGGAGGAATTTGTTACCTCGGAATAAATGAAACGATTTCCCTGATTCTAACAGGAGGTTAATTAGAGCTCTCTGCAAACTTGAGAAACTCGTCCCAAATCCAGGTCAAGCCCTGGTTGGGCTGATGAGCCTCTGCCTTATGTAACTCCTCAGAACCAACCCCGTTCCTCCATTTTTTTTTTCTTTTTTACCTTGGCTGCCAATTGCTCCCTGTAAAACTGCAAATCAGATGCAGTCCAGGGTGAAACTTCTTCCCAGCTGTCAAATAACGGAGTCAGGGAAACGGCGGGATGAGAGAATTTCGGTTATGGGAGAAATATTCCAGGTTCAAGTCTATCTCTGGCAGGGGCAGTGCACTTGTGTCTGGTGCTCTGGGGGGCACTGGGAGGAGAGGAGAGCGAGCCCAGTTCTCCCCTGTGCCGTTAATGACTCCGGCAGGTAGTTAGCGACACGAGTTAATTACCCAGCCCCGCGAGCCCTTGTCCCCAGCACGGCGCGTGACACGAGCGCTGCGTGATGTCACGGCCAGCCAAAATCACCCGGTGTCAGCAGTCCCCTGTGCTGCTCCTCGCTGCTGTTCTCCCCAATATGATTCACTTTCATTATTTATGAGACTTGTCTCGCTAAACCCTCAGCAACGGTTCCAAATAATGATAGGAATCTGTCAGTGTAGGATTGTATTTCTCAAAACAATAACCACAGTTCCTGGAAATGTCAATATGTCAATTGAGGGTAACACATCTCTCAATAAACCAATATTTTGTAAAAACAAAACAAAATCTAAGGCAAAAAAAAAAAAAAAAAAAGAAAGAAAATCATGCACAGAAAACGGAAAATTGAGCTCCATGGAGCTCTTCTCCTACAATGCCCAGCAGGAAAAAATCCTGCTTCCTGCCAGACGGTGGAGACAGAAAGGCACAATTTTGTTTTCCTCCAATTAAAAACTGTCAAACATTCAATATTTTAGTTCTTCGTATTCATGAAATGCCATGAGAAAGGAGATGAGGGTCTTGACTGAAGTCAAAGAGCTCATGCTACAGCAGAACCAAAACCTGGTAATACAGTGTGCAGAAAATCAAGTTCTTGAGCAGCTCCATCTTGAACCCAATGATTTCAAAATTGGGTTTCAATTGCCAATCAAATGCATTTCAACACCACTGCTGAAGTCACCCTTTCCCACATTTGTGTTTTAGCCCAGGGCAACAAGGACAGAGGTGAAGATCAAATCCCTGCCTTCAGTTTATTGGCTTTGCATTCCCACCCAAACACCTCTCGTGTTCTTAGAGGCCAATGCTAATCGAATAAATGTAATTAACTATGTGTTCTGAAAGCATTTCTGTAGCTCTGTGAGATGTTTGTAGAACCTCAGGCTGGTTTGGGTTGGAAGGGAAGTTAAAAGTTCCACCCCCCCAGATCGCTCCAAGTGTCCTGGCCTTGGACACTTTTAGGTTACGGGGTTTTTTTTTTTTCTTTTTTTAAAAAAGATTTTTCCATAAAGGCTTTATCCCATCCAAGTTTTTGCCCACGAAGGAAAACCAGTAAAGTTTGCAAAACACTAGTTTGAGCCCAAAAGGAAACATGTCAAGAATTTTCTCAGATGCAACAGCAGCTTTAACATATGTGTAGGGAAAGGTGTTTGAGATGATGCTTAAATTATCAGAAACTGAGAGACCATTTGCCATTTCTGAAATTCCAGGATGTTGAAATTTCTAATACCGCAAGTTAAAAAAAAAAAATCAAAGGAAAGAAAAATAATGTTCTACAAAACTGAAGTTCTACAGAAAAATGTATTGATTTGTTAGAGGAATGTTCTACTAAAAAGCAAAACTGTTCTAAAGCACAATACAAAGAATATTAAAAGCACTAAAATTTCTGTTTCCCACTGCAATGCTCACATCTGTGTGCTGGGAATAGGGAAAATACAGCCTATCTATTTTGAAGAATATAAATTTATCACAACAGCTGTAAATCCCCACCCCTGACACAAACTACAAATAACTACACAGCCCTCCCTAACAAATCATTTTGAATTTAATCTTTTCCAAACCCAAAGACCATCCTATTTGGCTAATACTGCACATCTTTCTCCACCACTTGCATGGGACTTTGGTCTGGGGTGATCCATTTTTTCTGGAAAATTCCAACCTGTAGAGCAAAGATTATCAAAGCTGCGAGAGCTGATCTAAGAGAAAATTAAATAAACACACCGGCTTCACATGACACTACATGCAGCACATAATGTTAAACAACAGGAGGTAAAAGTGCTAATTAAACAGTTTATATCTTTCAAAATGTACAATCTCCAATGATCAAGGAGCATGAATTAGGTAAGTAAATATAAGGGAGCCTGGAATGACAGCCTGACACTCCGGGAGCGGCGCAAGGGTGACAGGGACCTGCCAAGCCTCGGCACAGCCTCTCAAAGGGAGCTGCAGCAATCCCTGCCCTTGGGAAAATCAAAGCCCAGGCTAAAGTGCACAATAGAGGAGGTGGGCTGTCTTCATCCCTAACGGCACGAGCCTCTGATCACAAGGCAACAGCAGTAATTGCGGGTTTCTCAGCAATCTCTCTACCGCGTGGTCCTGAGAGCCATCGACATTCGGGGACTCCTCCAGAGGCAGCAAGAAATGACAAAGGATATAAACATCACAAGGGTACAGAGCTTGAGACATCAAGGGCTATAAACAACCAGGATGAGATGATTCCAGACGCAAAACAACTGGAAAAGCTCAGCCGTTAAGGAGCGCGTGCAGTGCGTCACCACCAGCCCCGAGTGCCAGAGGGTGTCAGCAAGGAACAGACACAATTCTTACTGTTTCTTCCATTAGGAACAGGATAATGGGTTTGTGCTCTGCAATGACCCATCTCACCCACAGACAGTCCTGACTCATGGCTTGCTGCTCACAGAACACGAGAAAATAAATCACAGAATAACCTGAGTTAGAAGGGATCCACAGCACAATCAAGTCTGACTCCTGGCCCTGTTCAGGACAACCCCAAAAATCACACCGCCAGTCTGTGTTGTTTTGTCCTAGTCTCCATTTTCTTCTCTGTTCTTCAGGTATCTCCTGTTGCTTCCTATGATTAGAAGCACTTTTCCAGCTTTCCTCTAGAACCAATCTTTTCCCTAAAAAGTGTCATCCTTGACATTGCTGAGTCTGGATGAACCCAAGCCCTCACACTCCCAGTGCTGGAAGTTTCACCTACCCTCCTACTTGTTCTGCTAAAATTTTATATTACATTTGTTCATACATGTCAAATATTGGCAAAGCTACATTCCTTCACCATTGTAATTATCCTATCATCCCTCAAATACATCTCTGTTGCTTCCTCCAAAACCTCTCTCTTCCTCAATACTCCATCACTTGTTTTATTCCCGTATTCTCCACCTCCTCCTCCCCTCATGGCCAACTCAATGCCCTCAACAACCAACCGTACAACTTCCTGTCCTTGCATTTGCCCAAAAGTGTCACTTCTGCAATAAGGGCACCCAAACCACCCAGTCTTTGCCTCATCAACATCCTTCTTCCAGCTGAATGACCCTACACCTTCCTGGGCCTGTGGAAACCCCATTCCCCAGCTGCCTTCCAGTTCTGCAGGTGACAGCAGGTCAACTTTCTCTCCATCCTTCCAAAGCATCCACATTTCAGTGCCAGCAAAGTGCAGTGGGCAAAAGGCTGAGCCAAACCTGCTGTTTGCTACTAAACTTGCAGTTTGCAGCTGCACTGACAAGATTTCACGAGTGACAGGAGCCGTATTTATCATATAAACAAATAGGGAGCCCCAAATGAGAGAATTAATCTCCCTCCTGCACATATGCTCCCTTCCCCAGCCCTGTACACACGCAGAGCATGGAGTCTGAACATGGGCTGGCACACCTATCAATCCACAGCAAACTTATCATAAAGCAATCAGAGCTTAATTAAAGGCAGAGAGAGGTCAATATGTTCATATGCAGGATGATTCACTATGATGTCACTTGGGTACAATCAATTAAAACACACTGGATATTTTTTAAATGGGAAAACCTGAGTGGGGAGCCTGTTGTCTACCCAAAGGTTTTGCTATGCTTTAAAAGCATCATTTAAATATTTTTTTTTCGCCTTATTTATATGCACAAAAGTAACGCTTATATCAGATATTCATAGGTGATTTAGATGATTGATACCAATTTCTCTTCATAATATGACTAGCAAATAAAAAACACAGCGGTTCTCATATAAAAAAATAATGTGTGACAAGGTTTCCTAAAACATTTCTATTTTGGACCTCACAAGCTAAATTGCTTTTGCTGGCCCCTTCCACCTCTCAGCATGGTTGACAGACAAATTGATCGAAACATCGGAAAATAATATGCTTGCAAAATTTCTCTGGGTGAGTTTTCAGTCTTTTGAATTTTTCATACCAGAACAAAATGAAAGATTGCCTCCTTGATTTTTCCTCCATTATGCGTCCCCATCTTATGTACTACAGGAACATACAATACTTCAAATAGCAGCAATACATTGTAAACAAAATGTAGAACATTTTTCATAGAACACCCAAGCCGTGCGAAGTTAAAAGACTGGGTAGCAGGAATCTTTGCCCTGCAGATTATGTTGTTCAATTATAATGAATTCATACATTTGAAGTTGCCTTAGGGCCTCTCATTAGACTTAGGGGTGTTTATTACAGGAAATATTGCTTGTATCATTTAAGAAGCAAGAAGGCTGGATGATTTGATTAGAAATGTTGACAGTTGAGGTGTGTAAAAAATATGTCATTCACCCACATTTTTCCCCCACTTTAATATTAGGATCCTTCATTTTTTATGAATTCTTTAACCCCTTCCTCCCCTCCCCACAGCACAAGCGGCGCTCGGCACCTCTGGTTCTTCACCAGGAGCTGCTCGTGTGACACCAGTCCATGTTTCCCACCTGGTAACGGGAGGAAAAACACAACCACTCCTGGGTGGGAGCACAAAAGGCATTCCTGGTGCTCCTGAGGAACACTCGTGGCCAGGAGACCTCTGCATTTACTGGAGTCTGAAGCATCACACCAAGGTTTTGATGCTCACTGGACACGGAGCTCCTGTGGTACGGGACACTGTAGGAAACCATGGGATCGCCATCCCTGGAATGTTCAAAAACCATGTGGGTGGCTTGAGGGCGTGGTTTAAAGGTGACTGTGGTGGTGCTGCTTGATGGCTGGGGGCTTGATCTTAAAGGTCTTTTCCAACTTTAACAATCCTGTGATTCCCATTCCCATCCCCATCCCTCCCAGGGCCGCGTGCGTGGGCGCAGCCCGGGACCTGCCCCTGCTTCCTGTGGAAACGGGAATTATCCTTCCCCCACAGGCAGGAGATCATCCCCTTTCCCTGGCACCTCATGGAATTGGATTGAATTATCTGCCCCCACACTGCACAGCAAAGCCTGAGAAGGAATTCCTCAGCTTTTGGGCCAAATCAAACCAATCCCCTGAGAATAACGCTAATCAAAACAGCCGGCAATGTTGATCGAGTGGAAGGGGTTGATCAGAAAGCTACAGGAGAAAATAAATAAAAATTATTGTTTGTTCATTCCTTAATTTTTTTTTTTTTTGCTGGAAAATGGGTCAATATTTTCATACTGTTGAAGGGGAACACACTTTTAATTCCTGTACTGTGCCAACTGACCTCAGAATGTGCTTTAGATGATGTGTAATTCCAAGAAAAATGATTATTTTTTGCACAAGCTCTTGTGAAACTCACTAGTTTGAGTATTACCATCCCCAAATTGGCAGTCATTCTTACAACAGCCTGAACTCACTAAGTGGTTACTGCTATTTTAGCAACTTTTATTATTATTATTTTATTAATTTAGATTAGTCCATCTCTGAAAACGAGCATATAAAGCGTGCATATAAAATACTGCACCAAAACCATCAAGTAATTATACAGAGTGATAGATGAAAGTGATAATGACAGATAAAAGAACTCCACTTTAGGGTCTACTTTGTTCATTATCTGTAGTTTGCCAAACTCAAATTTGGTTTCCATTTTCCACACTAAGCTAAGCCAGAGAAATTTAAGTTAAACACCGCTTCACTTTGAGAAATTTAAATTACTTAAAATGTGTATTTGAGGAGGAAACAAAGTTCTTACAGATCCTTTAGACTTCGGATATGATCACAGCACCATTAATAGGACTAAAAATTTAAAAAAAAAAAAATCAGAAGTGATGCATTTGCATATTTATATTGTATTTCTATGTATTTAAATGGAACCCAAGCAACTGCAGAGGTAGGGAAGTTCTTGTTAACATAAAGACACATCAATGGGGTTGAAAGTAATTAGGCTAAAATATGTGATGTATAATAATAATAATAAACTTGGAAAGGTTTCTGACATGACCAGTAAGTGCTTTCCTCCTCCAAGGACCTGGTATTTGCCATTTCATCCTGTCTGCAAAATATCACAGAATGGTGACAGTTTGCAGCCAAATTTCATTTTCCTACCACAAGTCAACGCAAACTAGGCTTAAAAACTCATTTCAGTAGTGATTTGCATTTTTTTTGTTTAGCTTTTTAGCCGCTAACTAGGCATACACAAATAGCTACTTCCACTGAAATAGATGTGTTTTTAATAGATATTTATATTTTTACTGCATTTACGTCCCTTGCATCTCTCCTCCAAATATCATTTAATCACGTCTCGAAATGCTTGAGACAAAATTTCAATTTTTGATGATTATTGTACATTCAGGTGTAGAGCAGGGTCAGCAATTTGATTTCAAAGGGCAGGTCAGATGTGTTTAGGACTCGCACCCTTTACATTAAGAGACTCCCTTCTCTCCCACTGCTCCAAAGCCCTTCCCAAGTTGCTAATCTGCATTTCAAGACCCTTCCACCTCTTAAAACACTTAACTAAACACTTGAAGGCGTTAAACCCACAAGCTGCCTCCTATCTCCAAATATCTGCAGGACTAACAGTGGCTTTCTTAAGTTAGGAGCGACAAACACTGGAAAACCTCCACAATTTGGCTTCCATATCTCTGAATTGGTATTTCAGTGACAGATGTTTGTTGCGGCAAAAACCTCTGTCAGAACAAAATTAGGTGATCTATCATTTTAAGATATGGTCTTCATATACTGTTTACTCGAAGATATCACTTGCCTCAAGCCAATTTTGACCAAGAACATTTTGTGATATGGAAGTGATTTGTATATCATCATTTTTGTGATAAATGTAGCTCTTGAACACAAAATAACCCACTATTCCACAGTATTACAGTTAAAACTCCTTCCCCAGTAAATCTGTACTACTGCTTTTATTACTACAAAGATACTGTATCTCGACTTCAATGCATTTCCCATTTTTATTCACGGAATAGGCTTGCCTGGCTCCTTGGTTTTCACAGCAGGGAGCTTGGGCCTGGCCCCCTGCTCCACAGCAGAGCTGCTCCTCTGCTTTTGGGGGGCACAGGAGGAGCACAGCACCCACCACAACACTGATTTTGTATTTATTTCACCAAACGGGGCCAGGGGAGCACAAAGAGATGCAAAACATCTTCCCAAAGGACAGTGCCCACAGGCAGGGGCTGCCCTAGCTGTTCACACACATCAGAATTAACCATTTAATGCCACTTAACACTATTTTAGGTGTCCCACACCTCCTCCAAGAGTCTCAAACCTTCTGATTCATGGGTGACTGGAATAAACCAGCCATCTCCACCTCACCCCTTCTCCAGAAGGGCAGGAAGGAGACCTAAGCCAACAAAAACGGGCTAAAAAACACCATAAGCCAACAAAGCTGAGACAAATCACAGATGAAGGCTGGATGAGACAGAACAAGGACATTCCAAGGGTCTGAGCAAACACCACTTGACCTGAACAAACCACGTTAAATGGAGGAGTTGAGGAGTTCCCACCACCTCTGCAGAACGCGACACCTTTTTGGGTGCATCGTCAGCTTGACAATTAATTTGGACTATAAATTAGTAAATAAGCCACTGAATAAGCATGGTTTAGTAATGAGCTCAAGCACTTATGAGCCTTGGATTAATCCAAGCCAGTCTTAGGGACAAGGGGTTCCAGGTTCCCTTCCCAAAGAAACGGCTGTGCCTCAACAGGTGTTTATTTCACCACATGCGGACCAACAGTCTGCCACTAAATATCCTTTATCCCGGAATTGTGTGTGCAAAGCTTATTAACGATTATTTTTGTGCTATTTAATGACAAGTTACCAACTTGCTGCTTGGTAAAGGAAAGCTGGGTAGTTACTCACCTGGAATTTTGCTACAGTAGAGAGATCAGCTGGAGTATAAATGGATAAACTGATCCCTCTCTTCAGAGGATCTTCCCCGGGATCACCTCCAACCTACACCAGGCTTGGTTTCCAAAAATTCCTCCTCTGCCCACCTGCCATGCTCCTCTCCATTTGGGAACAGTCCTGGCTTTAAGGGACTGTCCTGGCTGGGAATATCCAGCATTTCCTTTGACAAAACGAAAAGGTACCTTCTGTTTTCCCTGGCTCCTGTCACATCTCACCTCCTTCCCCGGCCCTTCCAGAGGAAAAAGGGCTGGGAATGCAGGGAAGGGGCTGATCAGGCAAAATGGCTCTTCCCAAATGGATGGGATTGGCAGTGGGAAAAGCAAGATCATCCCGGGAGTCACTGCCAGCAGTGAGAAACCGCAGAACACTCAGGCCAAGGGATCAGATTTTGCCACTTTTTAGCATGAATTCCAGCACACAAAGACAAGACTGACCCGCGATTCTTCCAAGAGCACAAGTTCAAGCACTCAGAAAGCCTCACATTAAGGGAAGTATTAATTTTTTAGAGTTTGAGGGGGAAAACTGGTATTACAAGAGTGTATTTACAAACAGAGCCCTCACTCTACTTCAATTTTGAAGTCTTCCCCCATGCAGGATTAGCAACAAACACACCGTGCAAGAGGAGTCTTTTGATAGTATAATTCCAGGACTGCTGGTGTGCTGTGAGCCAATTTTCCTTTCGTTTTCAAAGTTCTCAGAAAAACGTGTATATTACATCCTCTGATCTTTTCCCTTGTTGAGATCAATATGTGCAAGTCCTCACAAAAGGGAAATTCTCCCTCCCAGCTGCTTTGCGGCTTAAATGAGAGAAATTACAGGTACGGAACTCTAAAATCCGCCAGGATGTGCAAAAATTATAAATTTTGAAAGTAAATGTAAAACATGTGTTAAAAGGAAAGGAAAAAGAAAACCTAAATCTTTCACCAGAGGAAAAAAAATCTGGAGTTTTTACTTCTCAGGGACTCTTGACCATGGTTAGTTTGCATCTGTCACAACTGTCAAAAACAACAATTATTTCTTCTTGCTATTACATCAAAAACCCAACCAAGACACCAGGATTTGGCCTACAGCAACGGAACCACTGAGAGGAATTTTTGCCAGGGTTCAATTTGCATGATAAACTGTTGTTAACAGATACCATCTGTTTTTAAATTTAGTAGAAGGGCCCATATTATACAGCTCATTACAAATATTAGTAACTCTTAGACAACGACTCTTGTAGAGTGTGGGTTGGAGCTAATGAAGTAGAAAGCTTAAACAACAAATCATTTACAAGTTTTTGTACAGTAGTTCTAATGGAGGGAGTTTATAATCAAAGGAAAATGTAATCACTTATGTTAAGCAATCCATGGACTTAGTCAATGTAGCACAAACAGCCATTATGCAAAATTATGACATTAAAGGGAAAAAAGACTATTGCAGACTTTGCATTTTACAGTGTCTGCTCCACAGACTAATAACTTGGAGAGAATTAAACAGGTGAGGCCCCTCGCTTCCGAAACAGCATTTTTCCATCAAATATCCAAAAGATATTCAACCTGGCCTGAGATTTGCTGCCCTGAATTAGACCTGACACCAGTAACAAAGGGGATTCTGTAATGGACATGGGCTCTCACAATGCAGTGCATTAATGGGCATCATGGTGAACATAACCTGTCAGGAACGGTCACAATAAAGATGTTCTCCTGATTAATGTTCCACTAGGCCTGTGCTTAATAATTTATATAATTTGTATTAACTTTCAAATTGCCATCACTGTGGTGGACAAGGAAAAACACACAAACAATTCCATATAATAATTTCACCCAGGAAAACATTTTACGTGGCAATTAAAACTGCTGGGTTCATACAGGAGTAATCGTTCAGGATTTACAGAGATGAATTATTGTGAAGCAAAGCTGCATATTTAAACAACATAATAAGAAAATTCTTCTAAGAGGTCATAAATACTTTATAAATTACAATAATATTGGTGTTTGGTATTGCTGCATTTATATTCTTACAGACTGTGTATTTAAATATCACTCCCACAACAATGTGTGATTCTATAAAACTAACAAACTTTTAAAATCCTGACAGTCTGCCTTATAAAAGTGTCTCCATTAATTTTTCTGTATTTTGAATAAAGAAATAGTAATGTTACAGTAGTAAAAAAATGGCCACTGAGCATTCCTTCACCTAATCCTTGTTTTTACACATGGAATTCAGCACATTGCACAGCGAGGATGGTGCGTATTGGTCAAGAATATCCTATGCTATCCTATCAGGATGATTAATGAAGGCACCTTTTTCACAGAATGTCAGACTCTGCCTTTTTAACAACTGACCTTTCATAGAATACTACTGAACTCATAATTCCACTTTTGTTCAGTTTCTTATTAGTGGAGTTAAAATTAATACTTATGGGAATGATGGCTAAGGTGATGCACAGTAAATCTTAGAGCACATCAACCTTCTGCACCAGCTACCAAAGGAATAGCACCTGCATTTGTCTACTCCAATAGCATAAGTATTCCAGTAAAACTCTGTGTCCTTTCAAAAGACAAATTAGGTCAATATTCAACCCTCTTTCAAGCACAGAGCTGTACATATGGAGAGAAAAGTTCAGAATCCTCACAGAACAGTTCCTACTGTACACGGAGAGGGCTCATTCCCACGTGCAGCTCCGTGCCCTAAAAGACACATCTTCCATTTGGGAAAAAAAAAGCCCTGTGCTACCTGTGCCAGCACAAGGATTTGGGGATAACTCTACTTTTGAAACCACTACACCAAACAGTTGTCCCAGGTGAACAAAGGCCCCATTTCTCCGAGGTGTTTCACACCCACCCCGCTGTCCCTGTGGTGTCACACGTTAACTGTTTGTTTACTGCCACCCCAGAACACCAAAAATTAATGCTGCATGAGCAAATTCCCAGGTGCCACAGGAGTATCACACGTGACAGAGCTCGAGTGCCGTGCCAGCCCCCGCAGAGGACAGGACAGGACTCTCCGCGTCCCCTCTCCTCCAGGATTGCCACCACCTGCCACCCACCCTGCCAGCCCATCACAAACTGCAGCACGAGCCAGGGCTGGATTCAGCCCCCTGTGACAGGTCACTGCTGCCACTGCCCCTCCCTGCAATGTCCCCCGCAGTTCCCTCTCCCTGGAAATTGTTTCAGCTCTCCTACAGTCCCCTCCTGCACCCTGGTGAAGACGAGAGATGAAGGCTGACCACGGACACCTCCAGGGACACAGGCAGACAGGCATGCTCCCACTGCTCCCAGGAAATTCCACACAGCTCTGATACCAGGAACCACAGCAGTGCTGGCTGGACCAGGACTGTCCTGCCCAGGGAAATGTCCTGTCCTGTCCAGGGAAATGTCCTGTCCTGCCCAGGGAGATGTGATGTCCTGCCCAGGGAAATGTCCTGCCCAGACGCTGCTGTTCCATTTCTCAGGGCTCTCGTGCCATTCCTGTGCCACTCACCGCTCCTCAGCACAAACCCTGGCACTTCTAAGCACAACTCACACAGCTCTGAACTGAGAGAAGTGGTTTGAGATTAGGGATTAGGAAGAAATCCCTCCCTGGGAGGGGTGCCCAGATTTGCTGTAGCTGCCCCCGGATCCCTGGCAGTGCCCAAGGCCAGGTTGGACATTGGGGTTTGGAGCAGCCTGGGACAGTGGGAGGTGTCCCTGCCCATGGCAGGGGTGCCACTGGGTGGGCTTTGAGTTCCCTTCCAAACCAAATCAGTCTGGGATTCTGATTCTAAGATGCCTGAACAAAAGCAGCTCAAATAAAATAAAACACACTGGAATGTGTTTAGTTACAGGAGAAGAACACTAAAAAAGCATACGAGCTTAGCTCTCCATTAAGGACATTCATTAACACAACTGGCTATATTTTTATGCCTTTTTAAAACCCTGCCATCAACTCTTTTTCCTTCATCATTACACATTAACATTCCTCAACCCCGAAGCCAGAAGCTCCAGACAGTTTCCTATCCTTGAAGGCATTTTAAGATGATAAAGATGGAAACTTTTTATTGGTACACGAAGACCAAAATCCAGGCTCTGGCAGTGTCAGAGCTGATGTCGAACACTTAAGACCTCACACAACTGGCAGCAATTCTGTTGTAAAACCTGCAATAACAGCAGCAAACTGCAGCTTAATTTTTCTCTACACGTTCATTGGCATTCATGTGAGATCCATTCACATCCATTATGAGGGAAGGCATCTGCATTATGGCTAAATATTGTATCTTGCAAACAGAGCAGTGTTTGTGCTGCTTCAGACCTTGCAAACCAAAGAGGGCTTCACCCTAAATGAGGTTTTCTAGAACAAACCTAAAGGACATTGGATGGATTTCAACCTCCCCTTGCAGTTTAGTATTTTTTGGATGGTCAGCTGTGGCATAACTTAACTGTTCCATTACTGGAGACCTGAAAGATGCTCCACGACTCGAGACCTCCAGCCATGCTTTACATTAATATCTATAGCTTGAAAAACAAACTCCTCAAAAAATATTTTTTTTTTTCTGGAATCAATTTTACTCCAATACCAAAAAGAAAAAAAAAAAAAAAAAAAAAAAAAAAAAAAAAAATTTTCTTCTCCTTTCCTTTCAGATTCCAGAAATGCCTTCACACCAGGAGAAGGATGGGTGCCTTCCCTGCACAACAAACAACATTTCACAACTTCATCATGGTTGAACATTCAGAAGTTGCCAGAGAAAATAATCACCTGTGAAAAGCAGGAAAGATGTACTGAAATAATGAGTCCCCTTCACTAGAGATGGGAAGTCATTCCTTAACAAGACTCCCAATTTAGAAGTGCTGGGTGAATAAAAAGGTATTTCCCAATTAATGCTCACAGATGCGTCTTCTGCAGCCCAAAACAAAGCAGACCTTCCAATTCTGCCAGGGCCACTGTGACAGAGCCTGCAGTTGTGTGAGTTAGAGCTCCCTTGGTCATAAATCATCCTAATTACTATGGAATTTTGATAACAAAGTGATAGACCTGAGAGAAATGTACGGAGTGAAGACCAAGTTACAACGTGAATGCAGACAAAGCGGAAAGGCAATACGAAAAAGTGGCAGAATCAAGAGGATTTATTTCATTATTTCTGCAAAGATAATATGTAATAGATTAGTAAATAAGTGCTCATTCTGATGGTTCTTTTCAAGATTTCCATAAAACTAAGAATTAAGATGCAGCAAGCTTTTGGAATAAGTATCAGTAATAAGTGACAATAATTCAGCAAAACCTTCAGTGATCCAGATGCTAAAGCCAACCCAAAGTAGCCCTTCACTGCCACTCCTGTACAAGTTACAAATATTAAAAAACAAACAAAAAAAGCAGCAATTTTTGGCCCTAAAAACCCCTAGAAGTGACTGTTTGGGTGACACTGCTTTCAAAGCGTGCAATTTTACTGTACAAGCGATTTTGTAGCCCATAAAAGAATTCAATATTCTAGATCCACATCAGAGGGAAGCTCAGTCTGCCTCATCCCAGAGGTGAACACAGCACTATCAGCAAGTAAAAAGGGCTATCAAGAACGTGTATTTTTGTTTTCCTTCAGCCTCATTATACCTGGGGGTTGTTTTTTTGGCCACCTGGCATCTTTTTACTGCGATTTATCCTTGCTTCAGACAACAGATTCCTTGCTCATTTTGAAATTACCTGCATGCCCTGGCAATCACACCTATCAGGAAGGTGTTTGTTTTTTTTTTTTTGTTCCTGGCTGCTTTTGTTATTGCTGCAATCGTACAAGAAAGGATTCCAAGAAATATTTCCCAGAAGAGGCAGGAAGCGGGACACGCTATCCCAACCCTGAGGATATCCTCTGTTCCACACTGGGACATAAATCTCAAAGCCCAGGGGACTTCTGCATCAATGAGGAGCATCTGGACTAGCTCAGAGTCACAGGCAACGCTACCCAGCCTGCAGAGAACTCCTGACCTGCAGCAGTTGAGAGGTGATGCCAACCACGACCAACGGGAATCGCAACCGGCACACGAGTGGAGGAAAACAGGGATCTGGTTTAGCACGACCAGAGCAGCAAAGGCAGAAAAACCTCCCCAGATTATTCAAGAAATCAATAAAACCAGCCAGAAATACTGTATCCACACCTTGGTTTGTCATCCCTGCTACCATGAGCAGAAGAAATTAGAGAAAAGCAGGCCGTTGCAAAGAATTCAGGCAGAGGTGGAGAGAGCCAAGGCAGCCCGTGGTGCAATGATCAGGTCAGCGTGGACTTTGGAATTCCAGAGGTACAAACAGAAGACATTTTCTATATTCTTCAGGTGTCTATTTAAAATTAGAACAAACTCTTCTCAGAGGTGAAGAACATTCAGGAGCGTGAAGAATGACTACTTCCAAATTATTGAGGTATTACAGCTCAAATTGCCTTAATAGGAGCTGATTTATATTTATGGCCAAGTTTCATGCAGTGTTTAAACTTTCCACAACTCCTCCCCCAAGTCAGATCATTGAACTTGAAGAGTTTAAAAAATAAGGCAGGAAAAATTCTCCATCCTCCTTTGTCCATATATTCAGGCATCCACACACCAGGGTATTTAGTGCAGTGATCCAGCTGAAAGTTTTTGGTCAGCACAGTTGTATTTTATATATCAATAAAATCAAAGAATCCCAGAACTGTTGAGGTTGGAAAAGACCTTTGAAATCATCAAGTCCAGCCATCAACCAGCACCACCATGTTGACCTTTAAACCACGTCCTCAATGCCACATCCATGTGGTTTTTGAACACTTCCAGGGATGGCCATTCCATGGATCCCTTACTACGGGATTGGATGTATCCAGTGGCCATCAAAACCTTGGTGTCCTTCCATGGTGTTTCACAAGCCAAGAAATGCAGAGGTCTCTGGGCCATGAGTGTTCCTAGGGAGCACCAGGAATGCTCTTGATGCTCCCACCCAGGAACCACAACTCCTTCAGGGGGACTTGTTCTCCTGGGCAGGCACCTGGGATTTAACCCTGATCCCACTTTAGGGAACAATCCAGACATTTCCTGCTGAAGCAGGAATGACTGTAAGAGCATCTGTCTTAAAGAGAACTTTCAAGGCCTTTCAGTGACTTCAAAGCCTAAAATAAAAAACTTGGAATATCAGTTTATCACCCAGATAAGCAATCTGTAGAGACTACATTTTACTAAGGAAGGCAGCCTGCCAGCTTGGTCCTGAAACACATCAAGTGGGTCCACGAATGTGGAAAAAAAATCACCTTTTTGAACATTTTTCCTTCGAATTCTAGACAGGATTTCCACCAGTGGGTCCACGAATGTGGAAAAATATCACCTTTTTGAACATTTTTCCTTCGAATTCTAGACAGGATTTCCACCAGTGCGTCCACGAATGTGGAAAAAAAATCACCTTTTTGAACATTTTTCCTTCAAATTCTGGGCAGGCTTTCCACGTGGAGCAGAAAGCTGCCAGCATTTTTCTACCTAAAACTCTGCCAGCAAGCACTGGGCACCATTCCCGACCACAGGAACCACGCTGGCAGTGCCTGGCCAGCATCCCCATGACCAAATCTCTGTGTGTGGGTACTTTTTAAACCAGCAGCTGCATGGGAGCACCTGAGAAACAATAAAGCCCTGCACCCCGGCAGGCTGTGACACTGATGGAGCATCGCCAGCAGCAGGATACTCAGAGAGGCTGTTCATCATCATCACCTGAGCACAAGCAAAACCCAACTGTGGGATGACAGAACCGGGGGGACGGGCATCAATAAAGCACAGGAAAAACAAATGACAGGAAAACAACTGGCTGGGAACCTAAAGGACAAAGTTTCTAACTTAATCTCATTATTTCTTGCTCTCAGCTGGCAGAAGGAAAGTCCTCTGCCACAGCCTGCAGACAATCCTGACTTCGTGTCTGAATCTGCATGATGATGACAGTAACAGGAAAATAAAACACAATTTAAAGATCTGTTAGGATGAGTGACAATTTACATACCAGCAGCCTGCAGCAGTAAGCCTCTCAAAGGTCAAAATTAACCAAACAAATTGAGAAATGCTCCAAACCTCAGCTGATCACCACAGTTACTCAGAAACTGAGAAGAAACCTAGAAGTTTTTATCACCAGCAAGTGCCCGTTTTAATAAGCAATGAGGTAATTATGAGTATTTATCACTTGAAGGACTTATGTGCACTAAGTAACTTTAAATTCTCCACAAGCCAACAGGAATTCATTTCTGCTTACCCAGAATGAGGGAGAACCAGCAAAGATGAGCTGGTGGGGTCGATCTACAAGAGATCCATCCTTGGAATGATCTTCGTTTAACGAATAAGCATTTTAAAGGGATTTGGGAAAGTTAGATTTAAGTGAGGCAAATCCTGCTGGCTCCATTGAAACCATCCCAACCCTGGACTGATGGAGCAGCTCCTGTTCATTCCTGGTAAAAAAGAACACAACTCCCCATCCCAGGGAGAGGCACCTCACATCCCTGCCCATCTGATCAGCCTCTGAACACTCTGATAGAAAATGAGAATGAGATGTGGGATGGAAACAGCACTAAATGTTTAATATGATCAGCAATTCACAATTATTTCTTAAGTGTCTTTTCCCTGATAACTTTTTCCACTGCATGATCTTAGTGAGAAGATAATGTGAGATGCTGCTTCTGAATAAGTTATACATTTCCCCTTGCTTTACTTGAACCTCACAATGCCACCATTATTAATATTTTTCCTCCACAAAACAGCAGTAGCCTTCCAGAGAAAAAGTCCTTGACCAAAATATCAGAGGATATTAAACTGAGAAGTGATCTACTGATGCAAATCATTAAATCTATTTGCATTTGCTTACTGAACCCTAACACAGAAATTAAACTACATAGTGTGGGAAAAGAGCTGGTTTTGCATGGTTAAAAGGAGACATCTTGGAAGATCCGAGCTCTATGTCATTAATTTTCCTTCTTCCCCTCATTAACAAGTAAAATGTTTTCACTGCTTGAAAAGTTTTAATAAATAGGAAAAAGCAGGGCAGCTGACATAAGTTTTTAATGTAATATACAAGAGCTTTTAATATTTTTACATATATTAATGTAAAAGCTAAAAATAAATGTTAAAAGGTTACATTTGTGAAGAAAGAAAAATGGCATTTACAGTTACAGGGTAAGGTTTTAGAATTTAACTCTTTCTCTCCCAGCTTGGGGTGCTGAGGAGCATTTGCCATTTCCCTGAAAATCCCTGGAACTGCAGAGATGAGCCATTGCAGAAGCACCTGGGGGTTAAGGACACACACTCCCTCCCAGCTCTGAGCTCCAGGGTGATTTACTGGGCTTTGTCCTACCAAGCCTTAAATTCTTGTTATAGGAGGAATTAGGGGAGGCATTTTAAGAACAGCCATAATTAGCACAAGCACTGGCAGGGTGAGGTCCTGGAGCTGCACTGAAATGTGTGAGCCAAAGCGGGCAGGGAAGACCAAGAACTGCAGCTTCCAACTCCAGCTGGAGCTGGGAAAAGCCATCCAACACCAAAAAGCCGGCAGCATCCCGGGGTGCATCACAGGGAGCGTCACCAGCAGCTCAGGGAAGGGGATCTTCCCTTCTGCCCTTGAGAAAATCCTGGAGAATCGTGTCCAGCTCAGCTTGACAAGGACCTGGAGCTGCTGGAGCAAACCAGAGGAGGCCATGGAGATGCTGCAAGGGTTGGAGCCAGGCTGGGAGAGCTGGGGGAGCTCTCCACCTGGAGAAGAGAAGGATCTAGAGACACTTTAGAGCCCCTTGCAGGGCCTGAAGGGGCTCCAGGAGAGCTGGAGAGGGACTGGGGACAAGGGATGGAGGGACAGGACACAGGGAATGGCTTTAAGCTGGAAGAGGTTAATTTTAGATGGGATTTTGGGAAGGAATTGTTCCCTGGAAGGGTGAGGAGGGGCTGGGCTGGAATTCCCAGATTTGCTGTGGCTGCCCCTGGATCCCTGGCAGTGCCCAAGGCCAGGCTGGAGCAGCCTGGGACAGTGGGAGGTGTCCCTGCCATGGCAGGGCTGGCACTGGGTGGGATTTAAGGTCCTGTCTCACCCAAACCATTCCATGATTTCTGCTGGGAAATGACCCACATCACTGATCTGATGTTTCCAAACTTTGAATATTAACATGGACAGTGACACACCTGAACACCAAAAGCCAGTTTCAGCCTGCAGAACACAAAGCTTTGCTGCTCAGCTGGGCTGTGTTTGAAACCCCCACGGTTGGCCAAGACTCCTAAAGCAAAACTCCTAAACCAAGACACGTTCTAACAGCCCAGTGATCACGTTTTACAGCGCTGATATTTTAAAATGGCAAAAATAACAACAAACTGTATTAGATAATATAACTTGTGCAGACACCCACTCGAAAATACCACAAATATGACTCTTATCTTTCTAGTGTGGAAGATGTAGAGCTGCAATAGCGCTGAAAAATTATTCCACCAAGGAGGAGAGTGAGAATTTGTCTATGCAGCATCATCTCCTCGAGAAACTTCACAGAAAATAAATCCTTTCCTGATGCCCTGCCCTGTGCTGTGCCACAGATACAGCGCCTGGTGTGTCTTTACTAACACCAGGAGTAATTCAGGCCAGGAGTGGAACCTTTCCACTTCTCGTGCCAGAGGTAGATTAATGCAGTGGAGCATCTTCCCATTGCAAATCCTCGCTGTAAGGATGGGAAAATGGGCTGCATAATGACATGGATTATGTTTCTATTATGTACCAGAATTACTGGGTGTTCTGAATATTGCAGCTCCACATCTTTGGTTTCCTCCCTGACTTCTGTGGTCCTCGAAAATCATTCAGATGCAGAGATAATGCTGGGAATAATCTGAAGCCACGGCGGTGTTTTGGGGATTAAACAGAGGGGTGTGAGCCCAGCCACACCTGGATGGGGGTAACAGGAATCCTTCCTGCAGTTCTCCTTGAGGGAGAGAACTGAACCACACAAGTGTTTGACTGACAGGAGTCTGAACTGATGCCTGAATGGGCTACCTGCAAACACAGCCCAGACAGCAGGAAGAGAATAAAGGTGGATATTTATTGGAAGGCCTTCAAAGGCACCCCCTGGGGGGCCCCAGGCTGCCACTGCACCCTAAGGTGCACCCCCAAGACGGAGGACAAGTCACGAGTTCTTACCCCAGTTACAGGTTTTGGTCCATTTGCACGTCAGCATAAATTTGCCAATTAAAACTTCGGCTACTGATGGAATTCTCCCTGGCTTGCCCCCCCTTTCTCAAGATGTTGGGTTACACCTTCTGGGCCCAGCACAGCCCGAATTGTCCCTGCAGAGCCAGCCTGGAGAGGTTTGTTATGTCTGTCACAGTCTGAGAGAGCAGCAGCTCACAGGTTACAGGACAGCTCAGAGTTACACACTGAGTGCTGCAGGATCTGAGCCATATGGAAGTTAAAATCCAAGGCATCAGAAATAGCAACATGGAGAGCCTTGACTACCAAATGCTGTGATGGGAGCAACGTGCAGGGTTTGAGGAGAACCAGCACTGCAGGGCTTTGGAGAATCACAGATGGTGCTGGGTTGGAAAGGACCCCAAAGGCCACCCAGTGCCACCCCTCCCATGGCAGGGACACCTCCCACTGTCCCAGGCTGCTCCAGCCTGGCCTTGGGCACTGCTGCTCTGGGAATTCCTTCCCAGCCCCTCCCCACCCTCCCAGGGAACAATTCCTGCCCAATATCCCATCCAAATCCCCCCATTTTCAGTCTAAAGCCACTCCCTGTGTCCTGTCCCTCCAGCCCTTGTCCCCAGTCTCTCTCCATCTTTCCTGTGGCTCCTTCAGGCCACACTGAGGTCACCCCAAAGCTTCTCCTCTGCAGGTGAACAATCCCAGCTCTCCCAGCAGAGCTGCTCCATCCTCGGATCCTTTGGTGCCTCCTCTGGGTTCTCTGCAGCAGCTCCAGCTCCCTCCCGTGCTGAGCCCAGCTCTGCAGGTGGGCTCTCACCTGGGCACAGGGGCAGAATCCCCCCTGTCCTGCTGCCCACACTGTGCCCAGCCCAGGGCACAGGGGCTCTCTGGGCTCTGAGTGAACGTGGCCAGCTCCTGTCCAGCCTCTCATCCACCAAAAAAAATCTAGATTTTTGTTTAATTATTTTACACAGAGCCCTCAAAGGCTTCTCTGCCACGATTTCAGGAGAAAACCACAACTGAAGACTTGCAAAACCCACTCCTATTTGAATCTCGCAATGCTGCCTTTGACAGATAATAGAAATGCAGCCGTGCTGTCAGGGAAAATAACACAGCTGAAGTCTAGTATTGATTACAGTGGAGTTGCTCAAGATTCACTTCAGCTTCAGTGAGAGAGGAACGTGGGTTTTGCTAATCATGCAGAATTAAATTCACCAGCCAGGCCTGACAGCAAAACTTTGCCCACAAACCATTTCTAAAACCACGGGAAGGCACATCTTTGAGCTGTACTACGTGTCAGCCTAAACTCTAAAAACAAGCAGGAAGTTATTTTGTTTAACTTTTGGAAACACCACTTCCAATAAAAAGTTTCCTTAGCTTGATGCAGCATAAACAATCTGTAGCATCTCCACAAGAAACTCTGAAAAACCCCAGCCCAGTTTATTTTTAATAAAAGGAGGACTATGCTATATAATAACTCTTCCTGCCACATCCATTGAATCTGCTGAAATAAAGATTGATGCCTGGATATTTGTAGAGACTTCTACCAGAGAAGGTAATATTTCTTTTTTTTTCCTTTCTTTCCTATTTTTTAGAATATACTTTCCTGTTATTTTGAAGTAACTTGAAGTAACAAGCATCATCTCCCTGTTACCCAGGCATCTGCATGTTTTGTTTCCAAGACAAGTGGCAGAAAACTCAAGGAGATTTGTGAGAGCTTTGTGCCACAAGTTAAAAGAGATTTGGAAATGAAAGCTTTTGAAAGACAAACGTATATGAGAGTGATCTCCTTCTGGTGACTGCTGCACACAGGCACCACAAACAGGCTCCCACTTGGCTCATCAGCGTGAAAATCAATGTTGTCAGCACTGGGAGGGGTTAAAGGCCTAAAATCTGGGGTGGATTTGAACAAGCATCACCCAGAAGAACCAGGTGCTCTCCAAGCACTTTGAAGGTTTTGGGAACAAGGTACCTCAGAAGTAAAGAACACGTGCTGTGCTTGCAGGGCTTGTCCACAGTCACTGGTGTTTTAACACGAGTTCATGGACTTGTTAAGGGTGGAGAAGAGCTCCAAGATCACCAGATCCAACCCTCAAGCAGCAGCACACCATGTGCATCACCAACCACGTCCCCAAGCCTGAACCCACCCAGGGCTGCTGACTCCAACACCTCCCTGGGCAGCCTGTTCCAATGCTTTGCAACCCTTTCCATGAACAGCTTTTTCCTAATTTCCACCCTGAGCCTCCCCTGGCCCAGCCTGAGGCCGTTCCCTCTCCTCCTGTCCCTGGAAACAGATCCCAATCCCCCCTCACTGCCCCTCCTGTCAGGGAGCTGTGCAGAACCAGAAATTCCCCCTTTTCTCCAGGCTGAGCCCCTTTCCCAGCTCCCTCAGCCTCTCCTGGGGCTCCAGGTCCTTCCCCAGCTCCCTTCCCTTCTCTGCACAACCTCTCCTTTCCCCGTTTCCTCTCTCCATTCAGAGCTCATCCCAAACCCATTAATTTCTTTCCTCCAAGTACATTCTATGGCTCATTCAGGTTTTATCCTGCACCATTTCAATTAGAAAATCTCTGTTGTTACACAATAATCTCAAGGAAGAACTGAAGGAGAAAGAGTGGAGCCTCTTCCAAGCCACAGTGCCAATAATCCTCTACTCACCTAAGTCACATCAGATGTTCATGGTAAACCAGGAATCCATTCCAAGCAGCAGAGCAGCCACACCCCTACCTCCCTCAGTGGGTTTTTACTGCGCCCCCGAGCTCCAGGAAGTTTCTAAGGCTTGGTGGATGCTCAGTGGGAAAATGGGAGGAGTGGCACTCTCCCAAATGCCTCCCACTTGTGGCATCAAAGTGAGATATCACTCACAGTAAATTTTACAGTATGAGGAATGAAACAGTTAGCAAAGTTGACATTTAAACCATCACCACTGGCTGTGATTAAATACCTCAGAGATGAGCAGAGTGGTTCACACCTCTCCAAGTTATTGTTCTAGGCTCTGATCAGACTCCCTGCCCCGCTGCCTTTGCACACACTTGAGATTTTCCTTCCACCTCTAATAGCTGGAAACTGCTCTGACTGAGATTCTGGAGAGTTTCTGATAATGTTACAGTGGCACAGAGAGATTGACTGAAACCCTAGAGAACCTCTTGAACTGCAGCTTCACCCTAAAAGGTTTATTAATAATACAGGAAGGGCCAAACTGGCTCCTTGTCCCTCCTGCTCCGAGCTCTCTCAGTAAGATGGAGGGAAATGAAACACCAAGGAAAATTGCAAATCACCTGCAGGGAACACACACAGAGGGCAGATGGGATCACACTGCTTCCAAAAGAGCCCAGAGGGAAGTCTGGGTGTATTCCTACAGCAGCAGGAAAATGCAGGGTCTGACCATGCAAACCACAGCACAAGGCAGGCTGCCCAACCTCCCTTCCCAAAGATGCAGGAAGCACCCAGCACCTCCTCTGCAGCCTCCCAAACGCAGGTTCCCAGCAGCCACCACCCAACTGCCCGGGCCACGGAGGAGCAGCAGAGCTGCAGGTGCTGTGTCCTGCAGGAGATGGGAGCTCAGGATGCTCGGGAAAGCTCCAGCTGCTCCCACAGGCCAGCAGCCCCAGCCTGCAGGAGGGGCTGTCCCCCAATCAGCCCCATCTCGGATTGTCCCGTCCAAGGAGAGCAGTGACAGATCACAGCTGCTCAGCTGAGCTTTTCCGTGGAAAACTTTAACTTCCTGCAGGTATCCTCCAATGCCAAGGTGAATAAATAAAGAATAACCCATATCAGGGCTGTGGGCATCGCCTGGGATCTGTGCCCACCCCTCAGATGGCAAATTGAACTTGCATTCCACACACATTCATCAGGGTGGTGTTCATCCTCCTCATGCCCAGCAGGATTTTCCAACCACACTGGAAGCTGCTTAGTTTTCCTTAAAACACATTTACTACATCTCTTTTACTAAAACCCTCCAATTCTCAGAGCATTTCCCTGCCCCAGCACACGTGCAGCCCAGAGAACCCCTGCCCTGTGCTGACCAGGCAGGGAGCTGGGCAAAAAAACTCATTCTGAAACTCCAAAGCTGCTGAAGACACTCAGAAGTACAACAACAGTAAAAGGAAGGGAGTTTTTCTTTTGGACATGAGCAAAAAGTGTTAAAACGCTTGCAATACTTTAGGCAGGAACGTTGGTGGAATATTGATCAAAACTAAGCAATAGATTTGCATGTACTGAAAGAAAAACTACAACAGCTGATGTAGCACAGAATAAATATATATATTATATACTATTATAACTTGCATATAATATTACATATATTATATACAAGTTATATATATTATATAACTTGAATATTTTTTTAATATATATATATATATATACACACACATATATATAAATAATACATGTACACAGCTTATATATTATTAGGGGTTTTTTTTAAATACGACCTGTGAAGCTGAAGTTCTTAGAAACAGATTTGTCCAGGTTAAGATGTCAAACCTTCAGGGACCTGTTTGGGTCAGGGCATCCTTTTCACAGAATCCCAGCGTGGTTTGGGGCCCTTAAACCCCATCCAGTGCCACCCCTGCCACGGCAGGGACACCTCCCCCTGTCCCAGGGTGTTCCGAGCCCCATCCACTTCCAGGAATGGGATGCACATCATGGATTTCCAAAGTCTGGATAAAGATTCCTCCTCTCCAGAAGAAACCATCCCACTGTGACGTGTCTGGACTTTTAAAGCCCAGCAGCTTCGCGAGGAGCAGAACAACCTCAGGTTATTACAATTAGTTTCATCTCATTAATAGATCAATTTCTTTCAAGCATACTGAAACTGGGTTTTACTTTGTTGCTTCTCCTTTTCGGCTCCATTATAGCCTGTGTTCTTAAGTTTTAAGGAGAGCCATCAGTGAGGAGGTTGTAATCTCAGGTGATTAATTGCACAGCATTTTACAAGCTGTAAAACAGAGCGAGATCTCCACAAAGCGATTATGCCATTAACCAGGGGCTCTTATCAGATTTCTCTACAACCACCGGGTTTGTCTGACAGATTGCAAGTCTTAAGTATTTATATATTTCAAAGGTTTACTTATTTTTGTTGTTAAAAAAACCCTAAAATCTCTATTGATTGTTACATGCAATTCCACATGAGAAGTCCCAAGCACCGTGGAGCAGAATACCAATATTTTTTACCAGACTTGTGCTCATTATGGTTCTCTCTGACAGGGGTCCATTAAAATCAATTTTTATGTTTCTTATGTGGTTTTTTTTTTTTTCTTTTCCACCCAATGTTCTTGCCATGGCATTTATTAGCCAGTTAGGAGAAACACCAGGCACTGCTTTGTTTTTATTTTATTCTGTCGAAAATAATGAGGCCAGATTTAACAACTATTCACCAGCGATGAGTAGAAGAGATTAAATGTTATCCTTCAGCACAAACATTTACAGATGGCTTTAAAATTTTTAGAACTTTATCAGTGCTAAACACAAAAGGAAGTCCCACCTTCCTTCTTCAGATTTAAATTCTTAGAGTAATCATAAAAATCCTCATCTTGCCTTTAACTTCTGAGTTACTCCTGAGTGACAGACCCTCTAATGGAGCAATTTTTGCACATAAACCATGCAGCCTGTGAGGTTCAGAGTTACCAAGATGCCACAAATGCCTCAAGATGAGGTGAAGTCAGCTCACCACTGAGAAAATTAAAGGTCTAGAACAGGGAAAAATTTAAAAATTAGGAAAAGGATTTAAACTGTCCAACGTCTCGTGAAGAACGTGAGCAAACCAGATGGTTTGGTAAAATAAAACCAGATTTTTTTACCAGATGTTCTGGTAAAAGAGCAGCACCCATCCCTAAAAATGGCTCTGAGAGCTCCCAAATCTTTTCCCTACTCTTATTCCACCCACTCACTGATGTTTGCCCTTCACAGGGTGAAGATCCTCATCCCCTGGGTTGTCCTCCAGGCAGATTTTGCTCTGCAGCAAAGCCAGGTTTCAACTTTATCCTAAATATCCCTTTATTTCCATTCCTCACCAGGAGAAACCCAGCAGTTGAACCAGAATCTGAAGAAAGTGAAGCACTTATTTCCATATCACTGCAGCTGGCAAAACTGGGAAATCCAGAGCCTTCAGAGTTTTCACATGGGAGGCAAAATCAGATTTCAACCAGAACACACATTATGCTTCATATTCCTGATTGATTTTACACCCATTTCAGTTACAAGGAGACTAAAATAAGAACACAGAAATCCTACAAATCCGTGGAGAATTCCAGAAGCAAACACAGGATGAAAAAAAGACAACGTGGAGAAAAGGAAGCCAAACCTGTCTGAGTCTTCTCAGTGAGAGCATCGATGTAACAGACTGTGGAAAAGTGGAATTTTATTATTACAAAACCCAGCTGAAAGACCAATCTTGAAGTAAGTCTGAGAAAGTCTAAGAAGCCTTGATTTTGGCGAAGAAATTTGGCATAGAAATTTAGCATCTAATTCTGAATGAATTCAACGTTCCTTCTAAAAATGTCACTGAGCATTTCCTCACAAATAAGGAAAAAAAAAAAAAAAAATCAAAGGTCTGAGCAGGACAGACCGAGTCCAGCAGATTGAACAGAACTTACAATAAACAGGAAAATGCACTGGTGCCTCCCCAGCAAGGCCTGGATTCGAGACATCACCTCCACTGCCATGTGGGATCTGTTCCAAACTCCACAAGACATTACAGCTCTGGAAAAACGAACCAAAGCTCTCCCAAGTACTACGCAGTAATTAAAACAATCAGCCAATCCCACTCTTCTACCTGTTGGAGCATAAATGTATATATAAAAATATAAAAGTAGAAGTAGGTCTGCAAGATTTGTGAGGTGTGCAAGGAGATTTCACCCTCAGTGAAAGATTGGTGTGTCTCACATGAAGGGAGGCAGGAGGTTCTTTCAAAACTTACATTAGAAGTTTAAAATGTTTGCTAATATTTTTGAGGCAGCAGAGGAATCGATGCATTTTGGAGTCCTTAAGGGCACTGAAGGCTCCTCCCAGGATGACTGGCAAAAACAAGAGTGGTCTTTTATTCTCTGGGCAATCTCCTTCCTCCAGCACAAACACAAGCACAGATCAATAGGACATGAACTCACCCAGTTGGCAGCACGCTCATTTTGGGAAGTTTTATTTCGTGTACTCCCATTTCACACCCCGAGATCTCGATCTTTCCCAGGGGGCTGAGCAGAACCACGTGTTTCTGCTTGCATGGAGATCCCCCCTGTTTGGAATTCACCTGTTCAAGGAAATAAAATCCTCTTTAACTGCAGGAATTTTCACCAAGGAACAGATCTGAGTAGTTTTCAAAAGCAATTTGAAAAAAAAAAAAGCAAGAAAACGGTGAATTTCAAGTTTCCTCAACTACGGCTTTCACTTTCAAAATTCAGGCTTAAAATGATCCATCCTCGGAAGTCAGCACCTAAATCAAAATCTCAAAAAAACACCCCATTAACTAGCAGCATAGTGATCTTCATAAAAATGTGAAATAGCAGCAGTTTCGTGGCTGCTTTACCAGCTAAAATCCGATGTGTTGTGACACTTATTTAAAGCAGCATTGTTGTGACAACAAAGTAGAATTCCGTGGGTTAGAGCAGCAGTGTTATGCAAATAACAGCTGGAACACAAATAGAATATGCCTGCTGGAAAAGAAAACATATGAAAAAATCAATCATTCCTTAGGAGAAGAAGCATATTTTTATTCCCATTGTTACCAGTCTGGTTTTACGATTACTGATAGGATGGAGTTGGAAACAGCTGCCAAGTATTTCTCAATACTGGACAAGACCAACAATAACAGACTTGTCAAATCCATCTTGGCTAAAGAAATCCACCCCAGTGTGGATGTGTGAGTTGTGCTCACAGTTTGGTTTGTCCCATCACTGCAGGAGGACAGGACACACCACCACCAGTGTGAGCCCTGCAGCCACCAAACCTCTGCTCCACACCACAGCCAGGGCAAAAAATCCTGTGCTCCAAAGAGCTCTGCTCATGTGAAACTGAGTAAAAAATGAACAGCCGAGAAATTGTGAGGCAGCACAAGGTAACTCCATCAGCAAACACAGAATAAAAGGCTCCTACAACTCTTTGGGATGGAAGGGACCTTAAAAACTGTTTATTTCCACACCTTCTCCTTCCCAACCTGCTCCAAGCCCTGTCCAACCTGGCCTTGGACATTTCCAGGGATCCAGGGGCAGCCACAGCTTCCCTGGGCACCCTGAGCCCTCCCCTCCCTCCCAGGGAACAATTCCTTCCCAAGATCCCATCCAACCCTGCCCTCTGGCAGTGGGAAGCCATTCCCTGTGTCCTGTCCCTCCAGGTGCAGGACCCTGCCCTTCAGCAGTTGAGCTTCATGAGGTTTCCTGCAACACTGAGAGACCAACAAGGTTTTTTGGATTTATTTTATTTAATTCCCTGTGTTCAGGTTTGGACAGGTCTTGGAGCAACCTGGAACAGTGGAAGGTGTGCCTGCCCAAGCAGGGGATGGGATGGGATGAGATTTATTCCTTCCAACCCAAACCATTCCGGGATTCCATGAAAGACAGAGCAGGGGTGCAGCAGGAGCCAGGAAGGTCCATGCAGGATGACTTACAGCTGCCCACTGCTCACAGCTGTACAATAATTAGTTGTTTTCCAAATAAAATAATCTTTTCAAATCCCATTATTAAGTGCTGTGGAATGAAGTCACATCTGTGAGTAATATAATCAGTGTGAGAGAGCAGAAAAACCATCAAGCTGAGTTTTGCACAACTAGGGCAAAAGTAAACCTAAACCCTGAATTTTGGGAAGCTCTTATGCAATTCCGCTCTTACAGACAAGCAACAGAGCAACCTCACCCAGCCTGGAGAAGCTCAGGGACTGCTGGTTCCCCGTGGTTTATTTACTTTGCCTGCAACCCCAACTGCCAAATAATCAAATGTTTGGTGGCATCATGAAGAAACTCCTTCCCATCCAACTTTTCCCATGTTCCTTCTCCCTCCTCGAGGACATGGGAGAACTTTGGAGCAGCCTCTCATTGTAGAAATCAGCAAACAAGCAGTAAAAGGTTACATATGTGGCAAAGCAGCGCCCATTCTTCACGTTTATTGGTGTGACAGCCCGGAACCAGATGCACTGAACCTCACAGCGTGTGCTCCACGACTGCAACCACCTCGGGATCAGCTGCTCCATCAGAACAAAACCCAGCATGAGGGGAGCAGCAGAGAGCTATCAATAACCCTCCGAGCTCTCCCCAAGTCGAACTAAGCTTTACAGATGAAGCCTTGAGTGACTGCAGCTCCTGTCTGCAGTCTTGTTTACCACATTCATCTGGCAGCAATATTTAGGTTTCTTTTACAAAAGAATGAAGCTGCAGGACATAAATCCACATCCATACTGGGTTGGGATGCTCCAGGATGACGGTCACTGACAGATGTGCAATGCACACTCCTCTGTCCAGATACTAATTTTGATATCTAGGCTGGATGGGAGGAGAAATTTCCTCCCAGAAGGTGTTGTCAAGCATTGGAGGAGGCTGACAAGGAAGTGGTAGCGTCACCATCCAGGGAAGTGTTGCAAGAACAGCTGGATGTGGCACCTCAGGGCATGGTTTAGAGGTGAACGCAGAGCTGGTGCTGGCTGGACACAGCCCCTGGATCCCTGGCAGTGCCCAGGGCCAGGCTGGAGCAGCCTGGGACAGTGGGAGGTGTCCCTGCCCATGGCAGGGCTGGCTCTGGGTGGGCTTCAAGGTCCTTTCCAACCCAAACCATTCGTGATTCATGAAAAATTGGAAGGACTTTAATCAGCTCCTGCATCAACTTCACTTTGATTCTCTGTTTCCACCGCAACGCCTGTAAGTCTGTGTCAAAATATCTTATAATTTTGATATTAGGTAGAAAAAAACCTATGATTTTTAGAGAGGAAACATCTCCTACCATCCTCTGGAGTTTTCCCAAAGAAATAAAACCATAGGTGCAACGTTTGTAAATCTACCTTACCAGACTGCTAAAATCAGAAAACTGGACGACTGAAATTTTGTTTAAATTTGCATTAACCAGCTTTCACACTACAGTAAATAATGAAAATATTTCTATGTTCTATTGCTCCTAACAGTCCCAAAAAACTCTACTGGACACTGGCCTGACATCCTAGTACCAAATTCATACCCATAACGATGAACAGAGAAATAAAAAACGCAGAGAAATCTTGAGAATCAACATGGTTAAAAAAAAAAAACAACAACTGTATCAAAGCACTTCCATGTTCTCCCAGGAAACAAATCGTGTTTTCCAGAAAAGTCCAGAGAGCAAACCCTGTTTTTCCTTTCAGGATTATGGAGCACTGAATCCTTCCCATCAGAGCCCTATCTCTGATGGATCTCCCCTCCACAGGTTTTTCCATTTCCTTCACTCTGCTCTTACAATATAAACCCACCACACCAAGAGCAAAATATTAACAATAATCCCCTCTGCATCTGATTTAGCAGGGGATTTCCATTAGGCTACAGCATGGAAGTCCTCAGGAATTTTTTTTTTTCCCCCTCTCAAATATTTCTGAGAATCAAGGCAAAAATAACACATTCAGCAGGCAAATGGAATGTGGCCTCACACATCCTGCAATTGGATTTTTTTTTTTTAAACCAAGGGAGTCCTGCATTCATCAGGGACATGTCCCAGTTCTTCCAAGAAAAGGGGTCTCCAGATCCTTTTTGGATTAACAAAGTGTTAATTGAGCTACCTGTGCATGGAAATAGAACAATTCTTTGCCCTGTTTCCCTTGCCTTCTCTCAGACCCCAAAATGGTACAATTTCCACCATTTCTCACCAAGCCACTGCTGCACGTTTGGAAATGCTCTGTTTAGTCCTTCCACACCACAAGAGTCGCTCCTGTGGAACTGAAGGACCCACGCAGGGGCCACAGGAGCTTTTCCATACAACCTTGCTCCCATGCTGGGCTAGGAGGGAATCACACACTGAAAATCACTGTCAGAGCACCCCAAATGGCACAAATCGTAGGGATTCCAACCCATAAAATCTGAATTTCTGAATGTATTTATCCAATAAAATCACTACCTGCAGTGATTCCCTTGGAAGTGTTGACACCTACCCCACCAGAGGTGTGACCAAGCATCAATTTGTTCACTTGCTTCCCATTCTTCATAAACTTATCCCAAAAACTTCATCACTTCTCATTCTTCATAAGTTTATCCTAAAAACGCCATTAAAGTCCTGACATTTGCATCAATAAATGAGCTATGAGTCACAAACACCTGCCCTGTTTTGCTGGTGCCATAAAGTATCAGGGACTCTCCAAAAAAGCCAATTCCAGGAATTTGTTGAGTTTCAGGATGATCAATAAATGCCAGGGAAGCTGCTGCTTCATCCTAATTACAGGAAAAAAAAACCCAGTCCTGAACTCTTAATTTAAGAGTTCTCCTTTGGAGTTCTCAAACCTGCTTGCTATTGATTCAAATTTTGAATTAAAATTCAATCAAAGCTTCACATATTGGATTTAAATTTAAGGGGAATCCTTCAGAGTTTGGCAATTTGCTGCTTCATTTCAGTCACCCTTCCTGATGAGGTCTGCATCCTTCTCCCGACAAAACCCTTATCAAATCCCGTCAGTCAGGGGGAAAATCCATCATAAACCAATGTCTGCAAAATGATTTAGTGCCAAAAAGCTGCTGCCACCCCACTGGGGAGGCTGCCCATGCCAGTGGGCCACCCAGCCAAGGGTTCCACTGAATTATAGTTCTCCCAACATCTCCTTAATAGTTTAAAACTTCCTGTATTTGTTTTACTGGGTTCTGCCTGTTGATTTAAAAGGAAGCAATCCATTGTACCTTAAGAATATGGGAGAAGATATTAATAGTAAAGGTAATGTATTTCTGCACATATAGTGCAGGGTGGAGGGTGATTTTCCAACCTTATGGGGCTTGGCTTAGAGGAAAAAGCCATTTTTTAGTGTTTCAAAGCAGAGAAAGATTTAAGGGCTGTGAATAGGAGACAGGATCCGTGCAATCAGAACAATCTAACAATCTACTCCTGTGAATATCTTGATTAATCATCTATATTTTCACCTTACAAAAGCTACTGTTTCAAGAGAACAAATAGTTTATGTACTACAAATGATTTTACTGCAGGGAAGAAAGAAGGAAAAAGTTTGCTGGATGTTTCACACTAAAAACAGTTTAATATATTGGAATATTAGCACCACTTTGCTATACTGGAACAAAAGCTAGAGAGAATAAGAAACAATTCTCAGTCTTTTTGCTTACTGTGAAATGCTTGATTTCTTTCAAAGCTAAAATACAAACTTAAAGCTGCTTCCTCCTCTTGAAAAAAAGGATCCAAAGATTTCCAACTACATGAAATGGTGTGAACTCCAAAGAAATATGTGGATGCGGCTGCTCCATCCCTGGCAGTGCCCAAGGCCAGGCTGGACAGGGCTCGGAGCAGCCTGGGACAGGGGGAGGTGTCCCTGCCCACGGCAGGGGTGGGGTGGGGTGGATTTTTAAGGTCTCTTCCAACCCAAACCACTCTGGGATTCTGTGATAAGGATGCCCTGATCTAAACACTCCTCTGAAGGTTTGACATCTTAACCTGGACAGCTGAAGTTGTGAGAAAGTTGTCCTGAAAGCCAGGAAACTTCTTGTCCAAAAAAACCCCAAGGGATGGCTGCTGTTCCACAGGGAACTCTGACCAGCATCCCTCATTCCTTAATGGGAAAATAATTTCTGAACCAGGCAATGAACAATTCCAGTATCACTGCACTCAAACATCACAGCATCCTTCAAACAGATGGAAAACTGTCAGTCCAAAGACAGCCATGAGCTTCACAGGTTTTAAATACCGGCAAAAGCTGATTTTTGAGGAAAAGAAGGTGCTGCAGTCATTGCTTAAACTCAAGAAGAAAGTCTTGTAACAAAACAACTTTCTTGGTACCTAATTTGATGTAATTCTGTCAATACAACCTGCTAAAAAGTGAAATAGCTTTTAGAACCTTTTGTGTTCTGAAACACAAGTCCTCTATATCCTGTAGCAGGTTCCTGTGCACTAAACCACCCCTAACCTGGACACAGGACACTTCTCCTCCCTCCACAACCACTGTCTCTGCTGGGTGTACTTCTCCTTCCTGCAGCATCCGAAAGAAACCTGCAGCTTTCCAGAATAAAGCACTGGAGAGGCAGGTCCATGGAACTCTGTCCCTGCTGCAGGAGCAATAAACACCTCCCCAGCTGAGCAGCAGGGCTGAAATCCAGGTGAGGCTCTCACACAAAAGCTGCACTGAAATCCTGCGGTGCTCTCCTGGTGTCTCACTGCTCCTCTGAGTAAATCTAACCCTGGGTAAGCCAAACCTGCAACTTCAGAGGGTATGAAAACAAAACCTCCTCGTTTCCTGGCACGGGGAGGTTTGGAAAGGAAATGTCAGACAGACTGGAAGCAAATCCAGGGTTAGTTTGGGGTGATGCAATTTCTTTACCTTCCAAAGAAGTAATCCCATAAAAAATGTGAAGGTACAGAATCAAGCTGCATATTCTGAATATATACAAATATACACTGGCATAAACACTCAAAATCAGTCCCCCTCTTCCCTTATCCAAAGGCCCCCTTCACACAAGAAGCAGGGGGATCCGTGTCCACACGGAGCAACATTTGCTTTCTACGGCATTTGAGAAGTCTTCGACGAGAGCAAACACCTAATTCTTTATTAAACAATCAAAGACAACAAAAGCAAGTTTCTGTTGTCCCATCGCATTATCCTACTAATCCTCTTTGGATGGCAAGCAGAAGCCCTGAAATGCCAAGCTGGGGAAGTTCTTTCCAAGCAGCAGTCGCCTCTGGCTCTTTGGCCGCGCCTTCAGTCGGCTGCTTTGGCAGGCGGGAGCAGCGACAAATCCCCAGCAGCCAGGGCTGTCCCTGACTGCTTTATTTTCCTGGAAGGGCACTCTGATTGCAATAAACCCGTCTGAACTCCTCTGCAAGGGGCAGGTGGGTTGCTGCTCCTGCATTCCAGACTCAACAAGTGCACTTTTCCACTCCATCCGCTGCTCATGCCAGGCTTGGATTGGAGCCGGCCTCGGCAGGTACTTGAACACCAGACCCCAGCGGGATGTTCAAACAGCAGCTCTGATGTTTTATTTCCTCCAATACCTCTCCAAAAACAAGTAAACACATCCTGCATCTTTCCCCAGCTATCACGTACACAGGAAATTTAAATGGGATGCAAGCACAGCAGCCATGGGGCACTGACAGCACAGATACCATAATAAACCATGTATTTATCAATTAGGATATTGATAGCATTTGATATCAATAACACGAAGCAAAGATTAACACTCGGTGATCTCTGAGGTGTTTCCCAACCCAAACAATTCTCTGCTTCTACCTACACACAGCACAGAAGCAGAATGACACTAAGAAGTGTGGTGTTAATTAGCTGCAAAAATTAGTGGGCATGGTGGGGGCACGGAGTTATTCAGGGTATCTCTTTAAATTACAGGCTGCCAAGAGATATTGTAATTAATGAGAGTCAAAATGGGTAAGAAATGGAACATCAAGAGGGGAAACAGACAGGGCCAGATATTCCTGGAATAATCAAATTATGGCAACAAGTGTGTGCACCCTGTCAGAAGGTACCTGAAAATCCCACCAGGAACCAGCCCAAAAATGCCATTTCCTGGTGTAACTTCCAAGGGGTGTGGAAGCACATTGTCCCCCTTCCCCTACCAAGGACCTACCAAAGGAATTAAATCCCTCTGCTCCTCATTTTTGAAGCTGGCAATCCTATGGCAGAAGCACTACAAAGCAACGTTATACTTCGCTGAGTTCTTCCATGTTTTAACATTTAGAGGGACTAAAACACTGATTTTTTTTTATCCTTATAATAAATATTTTTTTAATAATTACGCAATTTGCTTCCAAACAATTAAAGAAACAAATATACTAAAGAATCAAACATGAAGAATCTTGTCTCTTAACAATTAGGAGGTCCCCCAAAAAAACTATTTTGCTGTTACTGGGTTGAGATTTAGCAAGTCCATTTCAACTCGGAATATTCCGTAATTCTATGGAATCTCATGCAAAGGAAAAGCTGTGATGCAGCAATCTCAATTTTGCAGCTGTGTTCATCAAGAATTAAATTCAAGGTATTAGGTATATATCCAATTATCCATATATAGTTATAATTCCCTCTGTGCTGCGTCCAGTTCTGGCCCCTCAGGACAAGAAGGACATGGAAGGGCTGGAGGTAGCCACGGAAGGGAAGGGAGCTGGGAAGGGGCTGGAGAATTCCCGAGGGAGCTGGGGAAGGGCTGGAGAATTCCTGAGGGAGCTGGGAAGGGGCTGGAGAATTCCCGAGGGAGCTGGGAAAGGGGCTGGAGAATTCCTGAGGGAGCTGGGAAAGGGGCTGGAGAATTCCCGAGGGAGATGGGAAAGGGGCTGGAGAATTCCTGAGGGAGCTGGGAAAGGGGGCTGGAGAATTCCAGAGGGACCTGGGAANTGGAGAATTCCTGAGGGAGCTGGAGAAGGGGCTCAGCCTGGAGCAAAGGAGGCTCAGGGGGGACCTGGTGGCTCTGCACAACTCCCTGCCAGGAGGGGCAGCCAGGGGGGAATTTGGGATTTTCTCCCAGGGAACAGGGACAGGAGGAGAGGGAACGGCCTCAGGCTGGGCCAGGGCAGGCTCAGCTGGGACAGCAGCAGGAATTTCCCCATGGAAAGGGTGCTCAGGCCTTGGCAGTGCCCAGGGAGGGTTGGAGTGCCCATCCCTGGAGGTGGCACTCAGGGACAAGGCGGGGACGGGGCACAGCTGGGACTCCCTGGGCTGGGAAGGCTTTTCCCACCTCAGTGATTCTGTGATTTGAGGATCTACTCCTTAAAAGCCATCGAGGTGCTTGCTGTAAGAGTGTGTTCACACTCTTCCTTATGAGGTTGAACTCTGAGGCACAGAGAAATACAAAATTCACTGCCCAAATCAGCATCTGATATAAAAGCACACACACACACAGAGAGAGACTGGAGGGCTCAGCCTGGATGTAAACACATGGCAACTACTCCAATACAAGGAAAACAGATGAAATTTTAATCAAATGAGCCTTGTATCAGGTTCAGGGGAACTGAAAATGGGCTAACAATGAAAAAAAAAAAAAAATACCCAGCAGAAGAATGACTTTAATATTGGGTAACATTTCAAGTTTTTTTCACCTAAATCCACAAAATTCCTGATCTGCTCCTGCTTGTCTGCTCTGCAGAGCTGGAGTCAGGACCAGCTAAATAAAAGATAATGCAACTAGGCATAACACAATAAAAGATATTACCTTCCCAATGCATTATTGCTGCCAATTATAAGAATCACTTCAACTTAATTTCAAAGGCACAATCACCCTCAACTGTAACAGTCTCTTTTTTAAATTTCAAACAGTATTACATTAAGGCAATAACTCACCTTCCAGCTATAATATCAGTCTCCCTTATTGCAAAAATACATTTCATAAATACTTCTCATCGACAAGTCAAGCTAATTCAGGTTAATTTTATTGTATTTTGGTGCTATCCCACATTTGTGTGCAATTACCTTTATCATTTTATTGCCGTGCCAGAAAGTAATCAGAACAATTATTTGAAAAAGGAGGGGTATAAATTCTAAATCACACTTGCTGGCATTTTTGATAAAATAGCAGCTTTATCTCAGGAAGTGGCAGGGACATGGGATAAATCATGCATCAGTCAAGTGTAGCTGACCCCCAAGTGCATTGCACAATATCAGGAGTGCTTCAAAAGAAACTTTCCTATATAATCCATCATTCTTTATAATACCAAAATAGCTCTACCTGAAGAGTAGGAGCTGGAGAATAATAACAAAATAAATCTAAGCAATATGAACAAAACCATTAATAGTGCTCCTTAAGCTGAAGGAGAGTCAGGAATCTGAGTTGTGTGTGGGGAAAGAATTTCACTGAAATTTTTGAAGTGAGCAGAGCAGCAAAGTGTGTACTAGGAATTCACTAAAAACACAAAATACAGGGAAATAAATACACATAGAAGAGGTGTTGCAAAGACTTGTATAAAAACACAAAGGTATAGTCTTGGATTTTCCTACAGCTGCCCATCCCTGCTTGATTCAGGATAACTGTTTCACCATTAACACAACAAAGCTTTGAGGTTAGTACAAAAATCTATTTACAAGTTTAAGTCTAGTAACTACACGAAATCCAGAGAGGAACAGAACGACATTTAGAATTTTCTAATTAAATACAAAAATTGCCACATTGTCATGAGAACAAAAATTCCTAAATATGGAGATATCCTGAGGTTTGCTTACCCAGAGCCCAACCACCTTCGAGCCAAACCCAATCCTCATCTCTGGTGATCAGGGATGAGTGGGAGACACAGACAGTGATTATGGAATAAAGTCCCACGTCTGCCTGCTTTCCCAAACCATTTTTCAGCAAATTGCTTAAAACCTGCTCAGCACATTGCAGAGGTGATCACGGATTCCTGCAAATCCAGGGCCAGGCACACGCTGGCTGTCACCCCAACGTGGGGCTCTGCAAACTCATCACACACCAAAAGCAGCCCCAAGATCACCAATTACATCAGACATAAATATTTAATATTCATCCAGAGCAGAGGGAAGTGTCTGCACAGTCCCCACAGTGGAGTTGGGAGTGTTTTACCTCAAACCTTTCTGTCTTCCCACACATCAAAAGGGGAAAACTCCCCTAACAGCTTGAGCTGCACCTTTTAACTCCACGTGAGAGTGAGGGAAATTAAAAGGTTAGATAATAAATTATTAGTTTCTTGTCACTTGCCAGCTATATCACACCTAGCCTGCAATGAGAGGGAACCAGGGATTCTTCCTACCAAGTCTTTCTCTGCTAAAAGGTGTTTGCGACTGGAAGATGCATAAATATAACTAAAGAGATGATTGTTCAAAAGAAAAAAGAGAAGCAAGAATTTATTTACCTGGATTTCTTCCTCAACCATTCCCTTTCAAAAAACGAAACCGATTTGCTTTTGTAGAAAAGAGGTAAACAACACCAAAGAGCAAAACACTCCTTTCCTAAGCCACATGACATTATGTAAAGCAGATTAAAACCACAAGAGATGCCACTATTAAGACATTTAGAGCAGTGACAGAAGTTGCCAACATGAATAGTTAGAAATGCAGGTGTGGTTGTAGCAGCAATGTTTTCCTAGAGGAGCACTACTAATGTTACAGAAATAGATATTCCACACACACAAAAAAAAGAGGGTATTTGTGTCTTCAAAGTTCATTTCAACCATTTCAGGGAGACAGTTCTAGACTAAAAATGTGTTGATGCCCTTCTTTCAGCAGGGTAAATTGTCTGAATATTTGGATAAACATCCACATTTCCTTATTTTACCATAATGTCACTGACCAACACTTGTATCACTGAAGCCTCAGAATTAAGCCTGTTTTCCAGGGAGGTGTTTAATATTAGGGAATGGAAACAGCAACAAAACAGAGCGAGTGGCTTCGTCCTGTTGTTTATGCTCTGTGGCAGATGGATACGTGCTGGGGAAAGGTCCACTGATGCCTGTTACCAACCATGACAGAGCTACAGAGATTTACAATGCAGCATCAATCTTGTCAAACTGGGTTCCTAATCCTGACTGCTGGGCACTGGGGAAAAAACAAACTATGTTACGTGAACTCTTTTGTAATGCTGGACTTCCCGTGGCCACCTCCATGCAAAGGGATTTCACTCAAAACTTACTTTCGGAACGAGCCTCGATGCCATCCTGGAAGGAAAAAGGCTCCACCTGGAAGGAAAAAAAAAATAAAAATTCCCAGTTAGATTATTAAACTTGCATTCCACAGGGAGAGCTGAATATCCAGAGTATCACTTCTCCTATAAGCACCTCTGTGGTAGTTTTTAATTGAGCTCCAAAGTTTCAGGATACAGCATTTCCAAAGGGAGTTTAGTTTTTTATTTTTTTAACAAACAACATGGAATTTTAATGCTAAGTCACCCACTTGTCATGAGTCAAACAAAAAAACCAACAGATGGCACATTGAAGGGTTCCTCCACAACAAGCACTGCACAACTCTGATATTTGGAATAAGAATGCTGCTAAAGATAAAAGTATTAATTGAATAATTTTTTACAGGCTGTCATGTACTTCTAAGTGACTGAGTAAAATAACGAGCCTTTTGTGATTAGGAAATGCCACGTTTTAAGGCATGAAAGTGATTTTAAAGCAAGTGATTGTGATATGTCCTGGGTTTAAAAGCACACATTTCACACTACTGAGTACCTAAAACATTTTAACTTCGATTATTATAATTCTAGCCTTTAACATTATTTATATAATTAAGAAATACAACCGGTTCCTCTCTGCTCTCCCCTTGGAAATAAAGGATATTTCCTATTTCTTTGGCATTTAGCTCTCCTCTCTTTGGCTTCTTTTTCTTAGTGCTGCTTAGGTAAGATCATTCTATCTCTGAAAGATGTGGTATAAACATTGTTATTTTTAAAAATCAGGGAGATTATGTTCCAAAGCTGAGCTCCAGAATCCTGACTCACAGCCAGCCTCAATGGGAACTGCTCCACTTAAATCAGGGAACTCACGACTCCATGGGCAGGGATAACTGGATCCACTTCAGGATGGTAAATCTCTTAAAAATGAAATTAGATGAACACCCCAGGCTCTCCAAGACCTCTCCTTGAAGTCCAAGGCACTGACAGAACACATGGCCATTTCCCAGCCACTCAAAAGCAAAAAAAAACGTTTAATCTTAATACTGCATCTTACTTAAGTGTTTAAAATTAAGATAATAATTAGTATTTTAACTACAGTAACAAGGCAGGCACTGCAAAGAGAACTCACTGCATTTTTAAATGCAGGTCAGGTAAATGAGCAATCTAATAGCAGTACTTAAAATATCTGTGATAGAGCTAAAAATAAAATAACAATTTATTTCTATTATCAGTTGAGAGCTGGGCCTTTCAAAGCACCAGGAACGCTCAGTTTTTTAAGATCTTCCTGAAGGGCAAAGCTGAAATTTTTGCCTCAATAATCAGATTTATCCAGCAGCTCATTCCAAACCCTGGCTGAGCTCCATCTGCTCACCCACCAAGGCTTTCTTTGGCTGACAAGAACTTGGGCACAACCAGCAATGTCCAAACCACGGCGGTTAGAAGACCTATGACCTGATGCCAGATAGGGGGAAACCACAGGAAACCCTTGGAAAGTCCAAACCATCACTCCAAAATGCACCTCAGCCTTGCAAAGACTCTTGCTGGAGGAGGTCAGCATTTCTCATGGAGCTGAAGGGTTCTCCTAAGGCTGACCTTGAAGGCAAGAAGCCAAAACCTCTTTGGAACGACACTGACCAAATTCAGTGATACCATTCCCAAGGTGTGGAAACTGAGACACCAGAAGCAGACCCCAAAAAACTCAACCTTCATGTCAGCAATGGCTTGACCAAAATGGACAATTCCCTCCTGCATTTGCAGAGTGGGATAAACTGAAGGGATTAAGGAGTAGCATGGAAAATGAAAATGCAGAGTGTCAACATCCTCACTAGCTCAGAGCTGCCTGAGAAGGAGCAGGGATGTCCAGCTCCATCCCTCCTGCCTCAGCTCCCCCTGGCCATTCCAGCAGGATGTTCCTGAGTTCCCCACAACCTCTGCTCGCACCCAGCAGCTGAGCTGAGGGAGAAGGATGCTCCTGAGACACCCGGAAAAAACACCAACACTTGCAGGTGCTGAACGGTGCAGGAAGCAAACACTTCACAGTCCCACCGTGTGAGCATCCCAAACCTCTGGGTATGTCAGCAGAGCAAAAAGGTGAAGAAAAGTCAGAGGTGACATCAAAAATAGATCCTCGAAGGGCAGGCATTTTAGCCATGTTTTGCTGATGATCTAGAACAGAAGTCCTTGGGCTTTGAGATACTTTCCTGGTTTTTTTTCCCCCAGGACTGCAGCCTGACAAGTACATGTGATGGCAGTAAGAACTTGGATTAATAGAAGGTATTTTTTCTCAGTTCATCAACTTTTAAACACTAAAGGAAGATTCTCCTTGAAGGATAAGTCCTCGGGATCCTCAACAGAACACTCAGGTTCAGCACTAAAATTAAAAACCAGCCATTACACCAAGTGACTACAGGAACAAAATTCCATATGAAAACATTTAAAGTACATTAGATTTTTGGTCAAGATGAAAGCCTGGGAAAAAAAAAAAAAAATCCAGCAATCTATTCTAATTGGGTTCCCATGGTAACTGTACAATTGGGTTTTTCAGTATAACATCCCAAAGGCCCAATGCACACTTGTAAAATATACTTCAAACAGCCGGAATTGTTTTTACATTACAGCACTCCCAGGAAGATCAATTACTATACATCCCCACCCTAACTATTAGTGGCAGGAGATGTTAACACTATTGGCCATATTAACATAAGTCATGTAAAAAACCCCACATATCACCATCATTATATAAAACTAATTACACACTTCAGATTCATCAAACACGTTCTGAGTAATAAACCAATACCAGTCTTGTCACCAGATCATGTTTACTGAATGTAAGAAATCAACCCCAAATATATGCCAAACCATTTTTGCTTCTCATATCGATCCCAAGGATAAACAGAATCAATCATTAATAATTACATTATAAGATGACCCAGAGGGTTAATCATATTCTTAGAAAGTCTCGCTGTGGAATCAAACATAATGGCACAAAAAGGCAACTGAAAAGCATTTAAATCCAGAGCCAGGTGCATTAACAATAATATAAAATAAAGCACATTAAACTCATGCAATCTGTGAAAATAGTATTATTGGTATGTTTAAAAATAATAATAATAAAACAAGCATTTTTTTACTTCCCTGTGAGGGTGGGCAGGCCCTGGCACAGGGTGCCCAGAGAAGCTGTGGCTGCCCCTGGAGCCCTGGCAGTGCCCAAGGCCAGGTTGGACACTGGGGCTTGGCACAGCCTGATCTGGTGGAAGGTTTGAGAACAGACGTTAAGATCCTTTCCAAGCCAAATCATTCTGGGATTCCATGATTTATTATAAAAGTTTGCTTCAGCTGAAGCACTTGGCCTTGTTGGACCTCAACTTCACCTTCTTAAAACACAACCCTGGCCACAGACCCAGATTTTACTTCCATCCCACTGCCTAAACCTCAAAGTTAGAAGGAAATGATGATCCAGGCCCACTAAGCTGCATTCAATACCAATTAATTCCTTTATATTGCAGAAAAAAATCCCCCAAAAAAACCCCAAACCAACAACTGTGGCCAACTTGAATAAACTCCATCAACCAGAAATGATATTTCATGAAGTCAGCCAAGAACCAGAGGTATTTCTGGTGTCAACAGGAGACTGCGCAAGGGCTTTCCCTTTTCCCCACCACACCTCTGTTCATCCCTAAATCCAGCAGAGCACAGGGAATACGAAGTTGTGGGAATTGTTTCTCCAGGACAAGGGTGACAGCAGAAGTGTCCTGCCCCCACTGCCAGCCCACAGCTGCCAAAGCAGCCTCGTGCTGCCCATGCAGTGCCAGATGCTGAACATTCATCTGCTGGTTTTATTGTGTGAAACAGAAAAATTAATCTTTTAACAGGGCCTTAAGTATACTTTAGGTGTTTATTAAAAAGTGTAACTAATTAACAGACCTTCTGCACACTTGAATGTACAAACAAGGCAAGATAAGAGCGTTGTTTGCCTTGTGCTGACTGATCTAAGGCACTCAGATAATTCCAGAATTCCTGATGGTGATTATGCAGCAGCAGCATTGACAAGACAGCACTAATTCTTGCTATCTGCTCATGCAGGGTTACCTGGAGGGACCTAAATCTGCACGTGGAGCATGGAGATGGCAGGATTCACAGAGCAAAACAACTCTGACTCCAGTGGGCTGGGCTAATACATATATTAAAATACTGATTACATTGAACTACATGAAAAAGATGCATTTGTATAAAAATGAAAAGCTAAAATGCACCCATAAGATCAAAACTCAAATTATTATTTATTCCCCACTGCCAAGCTGCTCAAGACTCCAGACCATTGGTCAGTGTTGCTTTTTTAATATTTAACTCCTATTTCACTCAAAAAGCAGAGAAGTCAGAACGTTTGTTTTAATGAATTCCCCTTTTCTTCTTTGCAATTAAAGGTGATTTGTTCAGGTATTTTTAATCACCTTCAGAATATCTGCTGCATCAGGAAGAATTCCAGCTGCATGTTCAAGCTTTACAAACGACTTGAAAAGATACCTGAAATAATCTGTATCATTTAATTTGGCTCAATATAAATTGATACTCCTGACAGCCACCAGGACATTGTGATACAGCTCTGCAGATATAAAACGGTAAATAGGAAAACAACTCAAAAAAGGATTAGCAAAAAGCATCAAAACAGTGACATGTTCCAAATAACTTTTACAATTACTCAGCTTCATTAAAACCCAAACCCACACAAGCTTTATTGGCATTCAAAAACACTTCAAGCAGTTACCTGGACCACGAGCAGCTCAGTTTTAATGCATTTTGCATTAATGAAAAATACCTCAGCACAGCTTTGGTTCAACAGTTTGGGTGTTTAACTTCCTGCTGGCCCAAGCACACCTGTGCTGGGTGATATATCACAAATACAGGTGACTACATTTAACTAGGGTTTTTTCTTCCATTAGGAAGATTTTACCTATTCTACCTTCAGATAAATTAGCACCATTACCAGACAGTAACATTCCCAGCTATCAGCAGAGGGAGGAAATTCAGGTCTGGAATTCTGCTGTAAGGACACTAAGCCTTTCACTTTCTAATCACAGCATTAATGAAGTTAAAGCTCCCAAACCCACGCTGAGACCTGTCACTACCTACTACAAAACTCCAAACCTCCCGAAATTAAAACTTTACCCTCGGTTTTCCCATCAGTTACATTCTCCTCACCAGTCCAGATATCTTATGAACACTGGGTAAATGAGAGAATTGCACAATCCGTCAATAAAATAAACGTATTTTCAACTCCTGTCCAGATGACTCAAGTTGTCAGTAAAAACTGCCACCAGCGCTGTGCTTGCAGAAAAATGTCCATAAATGCATTATTGCGACTGGCAGATCGATGTCCATAATAAAAACAAATAGAGTTAACAAGTGCTGGCTGCTCCGAGTTCTGCCACGGCTGGGATGTGCATCCAGCTTCCCCCACAACTTCTGGGAAGGGGCAGTACCAGCTCTACGAGCAGGGAGCATCCTGAGGGAATCTCTCAGGTGTTAGAGGGAATATGAATGCCTGCAGGACGGATTTGGAAGTTTCACACGTTCAGATTTTAATGTGGGAACAGAGGCCCTGCTCAAAAGGTTGAACCACCTGCCCTGTCATCACACTGGGAAGGAATTGTTCCCTGAGAGGGGGGGGAGGGGCTGGGCTGGAATTCCCAGATTTGCTGTGGCTGCCCCTGGATCCCTGGCAGTGCCCAAGGCCAGGCTGGAGCAGCCTGGGACAGTGGGAGGTGTCCCTGCCCATGGCAGGGGTGGCACTGGATGAACTGTAAGCTCCCTCCCAATCCATCCTCTGATACTGTTCCGTGAACTGTGAAATGAGAGATGTTAACAACTCACAAGCAGAAAGGCTTTTTCTTTCAGAAATTAAGTGTAATTTAGGTCAGCTGTGTCCCAGGCAGAACAGCTGACTGCTCTGGAGGCTGCTGTTTAACTCGGACACCCCAGCACAGCTGGACCTCCAGTTTGTTCCCAGGAAGCTCCTGCAGCACCAACACCTGAACATCCCCCCTGCTGAAACCACTCTGCAGCCAGCACAGGTGAGGATGCCACCCGAGGGGGAAGACAAGGCTGACAGGGAATTATGGACTGCCAGACCAGCCAGCAGCCTGGGGGTTAATTCACAACCATCAGTCGTTCTCACTCCTCTAAAACCTTTGTTTTATAGGGAAAAACCCACTACAAAAAGATCCATCCATGCCTTCAACACGTTCTCCTTTGGATTTTCGGCATTACTGCCTCTTCTAGGTGTCAGCAGTCAGTTTAACCAGAACTGCTCCTGTGCAGCCTTTCCACCTCACCCAGCCTTCCCGTAACAAACTTCCTGCTTCTCCTGCACAGATCCTTAACTCAGCCATTCAGGGCAACCCCAGGAACCCTCCCAAAGGGCAGGAGCTTCCCCTCCAGCCTCTGATCCCCTCACTGATGCCACGAACTGATCCTCTCCATAGGTGAAGCATTAAATGGTGGTGACAAGATAATTACTGGGTTATCAGGAGGTAAAGCAGCCACGCTAACACAAGTTGCTCTCTAACTACAACAGTTTCCTACAGAGCTTCTGTTCACTTGCTGGAGTAATTGGTGTAATTAACTTGTCACGGGCAGATAGGAATTGCTAAAGCCACCTCACAAGCTCACACAGCCACATCTTTTTCCTGCTGAAACTGGAAGCTCTTGGTAGAACTGTCCACATTCGGAACGTTTCTGTTTGAAAACAAAGCAAACAGAACTTTTACCAGGAGAAATTACATCACAGACTGACAACATTCACAAGAAAATTATGGTTTTTGAAGTTCCCCCCACTGAAGGGGTGGGTTTTGCCCCAGAAAGAATAAGCCCACATCCCAAATCTTAGTCCGCAGTGCATTAGGGAGACAGGCACTGTTTGGAGGCCAAAACCTGCAGCAGGTTTACAGGGAATTCTGTTATTCCAACAAACCCTTTCAGATGATGACCCTTGTGCAGGGCAAGCACAAACCTGGACATAAAAGGTAACTGAGAAATGACTGTCACAGCATCAGTGTAATGCCCCAGTGTATAAAAGTGAGATTTCTCAAAAGTGAAACACCGCAGAGTCTGCACCTCACCGTTCAGGAAGAGCTCCGCTCCACAAAAATAAGATACGCACCACCAAAAAGAAGGTTTATTTTGGGAGGGGCAAACAAATCAAACAGTACTTTACATTTACTGTGCTTTAAAAGCTGCGTGCGGTTACATTACTGAAATTATTTGAAAAGACCTGCAGAGCTTGGCTTTTGCATCAGCGGTGAGAGGATACTTTTACCTTAATGTTAATTAGCTATGTATTAGAGAGCGGGTCAGGCACGGAAGGACCACAGCGGGTCAGGCAGGGCCATCCCCGAGCACATGGCACAGGACGGCGCTCAGACACTTCTGGAATATTCCCAGCCAGGGGCACTCCACAAGCACCCTGGGCAAGCTTTGGGGCGATGATTTGGGCGCAGTTTATGTGCTCGGAGCACAGCCAGCAGCACCGCCGCACCCACAGCCCCGCACGGGGCCCGGCCCCGCTCGGCCACGTCCCCCGGGAGCCAAGGCCGGCCCTCCCCCGAGCAATTACTGTGCCGGAGACTCACAGAAACCCGCTGTAACCCCAGGCCGCCGCCATCCCTTCCCCCTCCCCAGCAGTATTCCAAGGAAAAGCGGCGCATTTTGGGAAGCCGGGCTCTCCCGCAGCCCCAGCCCCGCTGGGTTTGGGCTCCGGCAGCGGGGCTGAGCATCCCCCCTGAGCATCCCCCGCTCCCCAGGCTGGGACGGCTCACCCCACCCGCCTGCCTCTCCCTGGCTCTCCCTGAGAGTGCTGGCGGTCTCTGGCTGTCCCTGGAGCTGTGTGGCTGTCCCGGGATATACCCGCACCTGCCCGGGAAGGCCGCGGCCGCTCCGCACAGGCCGCGCTGCCGGGGCGGGGCCGGGGCCGCCCGGAAGCCGCGGCCGGGCGGGGGAAGGGGAAGAGGCAGAGCCGGAGAGCTCCAGGTGGCTCCAGGCTCTTCGTAGGTCCCTCCTGGAGCCGGTTCCTGGCTGGTGTGGCTCGGGCGGAGCGGCAGAATCGCCGCCCGGGGCTGCGGGCCGGGCCGGGCCGGGCCGGGCGCGTGGGAGAAAGGCGGAGCTGTGTAAAAATCCATCCCAAAACAGGGATCTGTGCGCTCTGACACGGCTGGGGGAGTTCACGTGGAGCAGAGAAGGATCTAGAGAGACTTTAGAGCCCCTTCCAGGTCCTAAAGGGGAAGGGGTTCTGAAGTGTTGGCAGTAGATTCTGCAGATTTCCTTGTCCAGCGTGGCCCGCAGCAGACGGGACGAGGTTTCTGCTGGGCCTTGCCCCACCTTTGGTGTTTCCAGGTGTATATTTCGGGATTGCTGTCCAGCAAAACTTCCTTTGGAGCTCGTGTGTAATTGAAGGGGTCCAGGAGAGCTGAAGAGGGCCTGGGGACAAGGGATGGAGGGACAGGGAATGGCTTTAAACTGAAAGTGGGGAGATTTAGATGGGATTTTGGGAAGGAATTGTTGGTGGGGAGGGGCTGGGCTGGAATTCCCAGATTGCTGGGGCTGCCCCTGGATCCCTGGCAGTGCCCAAGGCCAGGCTGGACATTGGGACAGTGGGAGGTGTCCCTGCCATGGCAGGGCTGGCACCGGGTGGGATTTAAGGTCCCTTCCCAACCCAAACCATTGTGGGATTTGCAAACTTACGGGTGAAAGTCAGGACAGGGAATTAGAGCTGAGTGTAGAAGGAGAAGCATTTGGTAAACACAATTCCTAAAAGAGAAGACATGAAGGAGATAAGGAATGAAATGCCGGAGGAAAGTGAACTTACAGTGAGGTTTATTTGAGGTAATAAAACCCAAAAGAACAGGATATGAAATGCCAGTAAAGTTTGCAGCAAGAAGGCACTAATTTTCAAGCTGGAAAATCTTTCACAGTCTCAATCTTGAGTTACATCAGCAAAAATTTTATGAGTTTTTCTGTATGACTCAGGAACTATTACAAAATGGAGAAATCCACGTGGGAAGGATCAGAACAATATTTAAAAAGTCATTGCAGAATTCAGGAAATCCTTCTTTTTAATAGGAAAAAATATAAAAATATAGAATTAATAGCATTGAGGTAGTGCCTGTATGTTAAATCTGATTCTAAAAGAAATATAAAATAAATATAAAATATGGTCCAAAGTGCAGAAGGTTCCCCAATACAGTTGAAAATAGTTGTACTGGAGCAACTGACATTTACTGACAAGAAATTCAAGCTTTTCCCTAGTTCTAATGAAGCTTGGATTAATGGTAAATTAAAAGGTGCTGCCAGTGAATGTCCATACAAAGGCAATGGCTTATGTGAGGTTGATCTCCTCTCTAAATAAAAAATCATAAGCTCTGTACTGGATGGGATACCTAGAAATTGTCATTCTAAACTGGCTGGATTATTCTCTCTGTCCTGATACCCTTGTCAGAAAAGTAGCCAGTTCCTGATACTTTATTATAAGTGGAAACCTCCCCAAAATACATATTAATCTTCTCTGCCTCCCCTCCCAAGGTGATCTCCTTATTGCCTGGAGCATGAAAATTGATTATCTTTAATATGATTTTAGTTTGCATTATAACAGGCTTGAATAGGGAATGTAAAATATCCAGACTTTCTTAAATCCTGCCATCCTGGGCTTTGGCAGCAGATCCACAAGTTGAGTGTTTGCACTATAAAGGAAAGTTTCTCTGTGCTGTTTCAAACTTTGCTGCACTGGAACTTGATTAAGTGTCATTATTCCTGTTTATAAATGAGGTAAAAAAGGTGCTTCTGACCAGTGTTCACTCTGCCCTCAGAATTATGAACATCTTACTCAAATCTCTAACCCTTCTGCTGGCCAGAGTTGGATCTTTGTCACTTCAAGCACCATTTCAACCATTGAACTTTTGGATTTCCAGTCCTTTAACAATAAGGGACTGGGCCTTGTTAGATGTGTTTAATTTTCTCCCAAGGAGAATTCCAGCATTCAGTGATGACACATCCAGTCCAGTTCACTAATACTAAAGCTTGTGAAAGAATTTTCATAACATTGAGCTTGTAAGACAGTACAAAATTTCTAAAATGTTTTTCAAGTCACGTCCAATATCTTTGTTTTTCATTCCGGGCATTTTCTCTCAGTTTTTTTTTACTTAAATTTGCTGCTTATAAGACATGGCATTGCCGCCTTTCAGTTTTTGACTTTATTTGTTAATTGCTGATTTAATGTGGCATTTTCAGGGACAGGATGGTTTTTCCCCAGGACTGGAACATCTGTCTGTGGTTGTCTTCCAGCACCAGCACGTGAATCTGCATCCAAGTAAACCAAGGCTTAAACCAACGCACGAACTTTGTGGCCAAAGATTGGGATGGGGTGGGATGAAAAAGTGAAAAGGAAGGGTTTTGTTAAATGCCTTGAGAGGTGAATTCACAAATATTTCAGCCTGGATTAAATTCCTTGTTCAGGCCTGACCTCTGGAAGCATCTCCTTTCTGCAACATCTGCTGTGGAGGAGAGACTCGGGCACTGGAGCTGGAAGGACCCTCTCGCCAGGCAGAGAGACAAACAGATGGAGCTGGGGAAGATGCAGGACTGAAAATCGCTCTGATTTGGACCTCACTTGTAGATCCTTAATTTCCCCCCAGAGAAAATGGTCAGATTGGAGCAGAGGCATGAAACATTTCTGCCTTTGTCTGTATGTGCCTTAGTGAGTCAGAGCCTGGCCTGGAGCACTTCCTCTGCTCCGCCGGCCTCTCCTCAGCTGCAGAGCCCCGGCAATGTCACCTGGTGTGAGTTCACTGCAACCAGTAAATAAGGCTTGCCTTTCACTGTTAGAATCACCAGGAAAAAGGAAAAGAAAGCAGGCTGAATGAAACCAGAAACTGTGATTTTGTTTGCCAAGACGCTCGTGTTTTCTCAACAGCAGGGGTGTGTCCTGCAAATCTGAATCTGGAAATATTCCTGTCCATGCAGAGCTGGCTGTTTGATCTGGGCACGTTATGTGCTTTAATTGGCCCTGAAGGAGAGTGTGTCTATGTGAAACTACTACAAGTCTGGTTTTTCAACAGGTTTTTAATAATAGAAGTAATCTCTTACACGAAACTTTTGTTTGGAGCATACTGGGAGCTTGTCTCTGTGCTTTAATTGATGGGAAGTGCTGGGAAGCACCTGGGTCACTGGGAATCACTGGGAGCTGCTGCTTGATGGGTGTATGAGGGCACGGAGTTAAATGTTGATGGTTCTGATCTGTACGTAAGAAAAGAGCTCCGAGGTTTTTCTGAAGATGTCTTATTTTCTGGGCCTCACCCTTCAGTCTGGGTCAGAGCAGGTGGGACATTTCAAACCTCATAACTCTTTAAATTCAAGGGAATTCAGATAAAAATCGGTACCTTTTAAATCACCATCATCTTTGAAATACTTTGTAACCCTCAGTAATAAATCTTGTTTCTGTCCCTCTTTGCCCAAAATAGTCTCCCAGCTCGTTTGATACCACTTTTGATGTGGAAGCACAGAGTCATCTCAATTGTAGAAAACAAAGAGTAAAGTAGGAGTTGGGATATATTGAGCAGGAATACAAGTGGTTCCTGTGCTGGGAGAGGAAGGAAATTGGGTGGTTCAAGGTGTAGAATTACTGGTAAGTTAAGAAAATGTATTTTAGTAGGCAGAACATTTTCGGTACTTATGAAGAAGCTTGGGATTGGGAGAAATATGATTTCCTGTAATCAAGGTGCTGGGAGTTGTTTGCCAGCCACTAATGCCTTTAGGGAAATCTCCTAGCAAAGCGTGTAAATGGAAGGGATATTAGCAGAGATTGGCTTCATTTTCTTTAGGGCAAAACTGTAAGAAGTTATGGTGTTTCGTATGCCCTACTTCAGGTGCTTTAGTTATCTCCTGGCTGCTCTATTCCAAGGAGTTGGTGGAAAATGTTTTGACAATATCGGTGAAGCTAACCCAGCATAAATTTTATCTGTTTTGCTACAGAGAAATTTGTGTGGTAAAAAGGCTCCTAAATGTTAAATAAGAGGAATTTTGGTTCAATAAGACCACTGATAAATCTCCTGTTAAACTAAGTGTGCCTGGAGTCCTATATTTAGTGGAGCTATTGCTAAATCCCAGCAAGGCTCAAGCATTTCCAATAATTATTACGGCAAAATTTACAGCATATATTTTTTTTTCCTATTGACATATTAAGCATATTTGCAAGAGAGCACATCCGTCAGGGGACTGGGTAATTGGAGCCTGGCAAGGGATGTGCCCAACCTCGTAATCATTGTCAGTTATTTGAGAAATCACAGAACCATTGAGGAGTGGTTTGGGCTGGAAGGGACCTCAAAACCCATCCAGGGCCACCCCCTGCCATGGGCAGACACTTTCCACTGTCCCAGGGTGTCCAGCCTGGCCTTGGGCACTGCCAGGGATGCAGGGGCAGCCACAGCAAATCTGGGAATTCCATCCCAGGGCCTCCCCACCCTCACAGGGAACAATTCCTTCCCAAAATCCCATCCATCCCTGCCCTCCTTCAGCCTAAGGCCATTCCCCCGTGTCCTATCTCTACATGCCCTTGTGAAAATATTCCTAATAATCCATTTTATTTTGGATAAGGTTTCCTGTCTCCCTCCCTCCTTGTGCCATGGGCAGGTGAGGTGCCAGCTGTGCCACTGCATCCCCAGAACTCACAGCATCGATTCCCTCCTTGCTAGGGGCAGAGCTGTGTGTTTACTGGGAGAAACTGGAAACGAGATCAGGTTAATTCCTTCTGGTCCCTCTCAGCAGGCCGTGTGTGGGGTTGTGTGGAGTCACATATTGCATTCCTAGAATTGAATCCACTTGGAGTTGGTCCTAATGTGCCTCTTGCACCGGAGGAAATGGATATTACGCTTGCTGGGTTGAAACGTGTGCTCAAATGCATTGGGAGTTTGATACTATTTTTCAAACTGCCAAATAGATAATGTCAGAACGTTTCTGAAATGGGATCCTAACATCAAGATATACAGCACCAATCAGCTCCCATCAGGCAAAGTACAGCGTAAAGCCGGAGATGGAGGAAACTACTACAGAATTTCCATTTTCATTCCCTATGTCAACAGCTTGGTAACTTACCTAGTAGATTGTTTTATGTTTTCCAGACATATTCTCAGTAGACCACAAACACTACATTCAGCTCAGCCTTCAGAACCCAAAGAATTAGATATGCTGTAGTTTATGAAATGGATGTTTATGAAAGTATCCTTTGTTTGAATTGCTCAAAAACCCAACATGAATTCAAACTTTGACAGTGTAAGCAGAAAATAAGAGGGCCATAGTGATCTCCCAAATGTAGCCTTAACTATTGAGGTTCTCATATTGAAAATGCAATTTTCTGTCTCGATGTTTATGAATGTCTTCAAATTCCCTTTCATAATAGCCCCTTTCTGACAGGCCTTTTTCAACTCTGAAATATGAGAGGAAAGGTTGCTGCAGAGTGTAGAATATACCATTACAGGAGGTGCACCTCTGTCCCTCACGCCAAGCTCTCTCCTTCGGAAGGCAGGGATGATATACGCACGTGGAGGAGCTTGCAGAGCCCCAGATCCATGGCAGAGAAGCAGGATTCTTTCACTGAATATGGATGCAAATGAACAGAAATTCTCTATTACAGAGAAGTTCTGTCTGTGAGAAAGATTTTCAGACAGTTATGCAGCAGCCTGTGCCTCTGTGTTAGGTGTCAACATTCTCACACACTGAACTGTTACAGCAGCAGTTCCTTCCATGAGAAACTTCAGCTATGAGAGAAGGAATTATAAACAATTAGATAAGCACGTGCACCTGCTGCCTTGTACGTGCTTTGTTCATGATTGGTGTAAAGAGTTATTGACACTATTTAGCCTATAAGGTTATAGAGTTGGATTGTCAGCCAGTCATGTCTTGCTTGTCACAATATGCACTATAAAAGATCTTACTTCCAATAAACTAGAGGCTATAAGGCTGATGGTCACAAAGCAGCCTCTTGGTGTGTTCTGTTCATAAGAGCAGCTACAACTGAATCCCACTAAAGTACACTGTGGCACTTTAGGGAGCCTCTCTCTGTGGAATGTGTGAATTCTGTGTGATTTTATAAACTGGGTGTAACTCCAGCCTCGCGGAATCTTCTGAGCGCTGGCAAACCTCATCAAACACTCCCTGAGGAACAGTCAGAGCTGTGAACGTGGAATTGCTCCCCACAGGTAGGAATGTGGGTTTTGTTTGGGAGAGGGCCTGCACTGAAGGAATCCAGTTCCCTCTGGATCACCTGTGTGTGATTTTCACGTTGTCCTGGTGCTTCTGTGAGAATCTGGTGGCAACTGAGAGAAGAGTCCCTCGGGAGATTTCATCCTGAGCTGGTCCCCCAGCAGAGGGAGGGGAATCTCCCCTCTGCTCTGCTGGGACCCCACCTGCAGGGCTCTGTCCACCTTTGAGGTCCCCAGCACAAAAAGATCCATTGGAATCAATCCAGAGGAAGCCACGGAGCTGCTCCCAGGGCTGCAGCCCCTCTGCTCTGGAGCTGTGGGTGCTCACCTGGAGAAGAGAAAGCTCCAGGGAGACCTCAAAGGCCCTTCCAGAGCCTAAAGGGGCTCCAGGAGAGCTGGAGAGGGACTGGGGACAAGGCATGGAGGGACAGGACAAAGGGGAACAACCTTGAGCTGAAGAAGAGCAGGTTTAAATTAGATATTATGAATAATTTCTGTCTTCACTTCTTGTCTTAATAACGTTTTTACATAAATGCAATGTGAACTGTGAGGGGAGTGGAATTCTGCAGTAACCTAGAATGAAAATAAAATTAAATGAAAGTGAAAATGTTTGTCCTCTTTTTTCTATTAAGTATCTCTCAGACATGAATTGTCCCATAATAGTGGTGGGACGTACCCAGAGTTGTTCCTGTCCCTCACTGATCTTGACTTCGGTCTGGATTCAGCTCCCCATTCAAACAGCAGCCTGAGTATATAATAGATAAATAGATAAAGTGTTTTATAAATGAGCAAATGGTTGAAATTCCCTTCGGCCTGTGTCCATGCCTGCTCTCAGAGGGTGCTGATGTCCAGGCTGGGAGCAGAGGAGCACTCTGGTTAACTGGAGCTGGGACGTCCCCTGGCTGGGCTGTGCTGGGGCTGGCTGTGTTCCCACCCCTCCTGGGAGCTGACATCCCTCCAAAATGCTCCTGAGGCCACAGTCCAGCAAATCCAGGTGCACAGCTGGCCTGGGATGCTCCCCTGAGTCCATCCATGGAGGCAAATCTATTCCATGCTCAGCTTTCAAAGGCAGTTTAATAATAAACATTAAAATGCCAACTGACCTGCAGCGAGCGAACAAAAAAAAAGTGTTTGTGACATTAAGCACCTTCACATGAAATAACTCAAGTGAACCTGGAGCAGATTTTAAGCATAAGGAGGTCCCTGGGTGGTGAAGGTGGAGATGCACACCGTGCAAAGGTCAGGCAGCTGCTGAAATCTCCGTGTGCTCCCAGTTCTGACAAAAACAACGTGGAGGCAGTGGCAGCTCCAGAGCCAGCCCGAGGAAGAAGAGAGGAGCTGTGCCAGTCAAAAGAGAGGAAACACTTCTATTTCTGATAGTGCTGAAAGGCCCCAGCAGTCAGGAGGAGCAGGCGAACAAGTGCTTTGCTCCTAAATTTGCACATCTTGTTTAAAACTCCCCAAATTTTCTCTGCTCTCAGGATGCTTCCTCCAAATTTTTGTCATCCTCTGCCTGGTTTAGCTTTTTCTGGCCTTTATGGAAGCACAAGAGGAAAGCCAGCAGAGTCGAACCCAGTTTAATGGTTGAATAGTTTTATCCTGCTCTGGAACACGGAGCAGAGATCGTTTTCATTCGTTTATTGTTTCAGCACTGGGCAAATACAAATGTTTCTCTTGCGTCCGAGGATATTTTTAATGCTGCTTTTTAGGTGTTGTTTTATTTTGCTTGAAACTCCAAATGCATTCTTCCCAGAATTTCTAAGCTCTTTCTTTTAATTTTTCTTTTTTTTTATTTTTAAGGGTATCCTGTCAGGTTTTAAATACAGGCTTTTCATGTTGCCAGTGAATTGCTTTGATCTGCAGATGAGAACTGATGAGAAGCAGTTTCCTCAGCACTGAACTTTGCCAAGAGTTTCGAGTGTTCCTGTGATGGATCCGAAAATCGGGAAGAGAAAATTCCTGACTGGACTTTCCAAAGCAAAATCTTTTCCCATTGTCTGAAAACAAAATGCTCAGAACGATTCTTCTGTGGTTTGGTGGAATGAAAGTGAGTGAAGGAAAAAGGAACGCAATTTGATGAATGTTTTCTTTGTTTTATTTATGGAGTAATAGCTGGGAAATAAAGTTATATTCCCCTCTCTCCATGCCACATCCTCCTGTTTTATCAGGGGAGCTGGCAAGGGAGGATCTGGCAGCACAGAGGGGTAGCTGGGGGATAAAACTGCCCCTGAAGTGGTCTTTAAAAATTAATCCTGAAAAGGACAATAGCCAGTGATGCTGCAGGACTGGAAAACAGTCCTGGCTGGGTTGGAGGAGGTCTCCAGGCCATCACCAGCTCCTGCTGCTCAGGGCGTTCCCTCAGTGAGTGTGAAATCCCCGGGGATGGAAAGGCTCAGCCGTCCCAGGGCACCTGTCCTGGGACTCCTCTGCCCTCCCAGGAAAGACATTTTTCCTGAAAATCCAGAGCTTTTGGTGCCTCTCGGTGCCTGAGTTCAGGAAACACACACATCCCCTGGGGGGAAAGGGGTTCTTTTGGGCAATTCGTGCCAAAGTACACAGTGGGTGGTTGGAAGAGGCAGCCCAAGATTATTCTTAAAAACACCACAGTTCCTTTGGATTCGGAGGAGTGACTCTTTTTAGCTTAACTGCTACTTGAATTCTGCAGCATATTCCAGGGAATAAGTAAATAAAACACCGCTCATGCCATGGGATCAGCATACTAATTTATGGCCAGATCTGAAGCCTTTTCCCAAGGCAAAATACAATTAAAGCCAGGCAGAACTTGACCCGAGTGAGCACTTCAGCATTTGATCTGTGAATTTGACTTTTCTGCATTTTTATTATTTTTATACAGTAGCAAAAGTCTTTCTCTTGCTGGATATTTTACATTGTGCTGGATATTGAATTCCTTGCAGCGAAGGCCTCACCTCTTGAAACCTAATCTTATAGAGCGTGCTGTCTGAAGAACTTAATTCTTATTGGGATAACAAATTTAAAAATATGTATTTTTAAAGCCTATCCGTGACATTTTTGTTAACCTGGTTCTAAAAGTGGTCCAGCAGGAACAGCAGAGGATGAAAAGCAAGGAACAGGCTGAGATCTAATCTGACCCAACTCATTGATTCCCTCCCTGACCTTGGGGAAGCCTTTTGACCTGCCTGGGCCTCAGTCAACTCAGCTGGAAAATTGGGTAAAGAGTGGAGCCTGTTAGAAAACCATCTTCAATTTGAACAAAGATTTCCTGGAGACCCAAAAAGAGGGAGTGGAGTCATTCCATACAGACATAATTGATTGTGCACTGCACAAGAATAACATCCTGAGCCGTGGGATACCATGGCTGACATCTCATTCGTCCTGCCGTGGCTGGGTGGTCTCTGGGCCCACTTTTCCTGTCTCCAGAGCTGTATTTTCCCTTTCCCAGCATTAGTCTGGCCATTCCTGCCCTCGATGGGAATGTGGCTAAAATATTGCATGAGCCGAAGAAGGTGGTGGGGAGGAATTATTATTCCTGTTTGGATTGGGGTTGGTGAGGTGAATTATTGTCCCCTGGATTTAGCATCACCTGCCACTGTGTCGCTAACACATGGAAATGAAATCAGGGATTTACTCAGAATTCACAGAATTGTGGAATGGTTTGGGGAGGAAGGGACCTTAAATCCCATCCAGTGCCACCCCTGCCATGGGCAGGGACACCTCCCACTGTCCCAGGTTGATCCAGCCTGGCCTTGGGCACTGCCAGGGATCCAGGGGCAGCCACAGCTTCTCTGGGCACCCTGTGCCAGGGCCTCCCCACCCTCTGAATTTCTCCTGAGACTTTCCAGAGTGTCCTGGCTGTCCCAAGGCGGGTTTCCTGCCGCCAGCCTGCCGTCACCAAGAGGAAGGTCCAGCTGCAATCCCGATCGTGCGTCATCTCAAGCAGGATCCATTTCCAGCTGGGTTGGATGGGTTTTGCCCAAATTCCCCCATGCTGGGTGGATCCCAGCCTGGTGTTGGAGCACCCCCAGGAGGGCTGGGAGCTGGGGGGGAGGCGAGCCAAGGGCAGTGGCACGTGGCACGTGGCATGTGGCTGCCAGCACGCGGGGCTGGCGGCTCTCGTGGCTCTCACGGCTCTCGTGGCTCTCGCGGCTCTGGCGGCTCTGGCGGCTCTGGCACTGCTTGTCCTGGGCCAAGGCCAGCTCCTCCCACCCGTGCCAGCATGTTCCAGCCATCCCGGACTCCCTAATCTATTCTCCATGACCCACGCTGGAAAAATGACCTTTTCCTCTCCCCAGTTCCCACATCTGCGATTTGTTTTGCTCCCTTTGCCTTTGCCAAGGTTTGGGAAGGAGTTCAGGAGTGCTCAGACCCAGGCTGACCTCACAGGATGAGTGGCATTTCTCTGGCAAGGCCTGCAGGGAAATAGTGAAGGGGAAAGGGGCACGTTTCTTCACTTCCACGTGGGTATTTCTAGGTGTTTTTAAGGAAAAAAATAATGATTTTGCTCTGAAATGTTACTGAGACTAGGAGGGACCTGGTATTTCCAATGGAAATCCTGCCCTGCCTGTTAATTGGCTGTCGTTATCCTTCCATGAAATAGTTTAAACTTTAACATTAATATTAGGTGTGAACACCTCAAAAAAAGTCACTCCTACCAGTCCAAATGAAATTACTATGTGAGAATGACGTTTATGTTGGAATAAAATCATCACTGTGCCTCATATAACATGATCTATCTGTATATTTTGAATCAGAAAAAAAAAAACCAAAAAAAATACCCCAAAAAACCAAAAAACCCAAACAAACAAACAAACAAATAAAACCCCAAAAAAACCCACCTAAAAAAAAATTTAAAAATTAAAAAATAAAATAAAATAAAATAAAATAAAATAAAATAAAATAAATCCCAGGCTCTGTTTTCTTTAAAAGTGCAGCCACGGAGAAATAAAAATTTTGCTTGAAAATGTTCAGTACTTTTAATGGAATAGCCTGAAAATGTGTGTTTCACTTTGAAGGCATATTTAACAAGGAAATTTGAAAGGCAGTGAGCACAAACACAGCATAGAAGCAAAATGCAGTGAGAATTTGCAGAGAAACACAAAATATTACAGTTTCAGGGGGGCTGGAGGATGTGCTATGACCAAGAATTCACCCTTTTTTTTTCCCCTTTTTTTTCTGAAGAGAAAAGGACTTGATCAACCTCCCTAAATGGATTTCTCTGTGATCCCTTTTAACTGGAAATAAGTGATTACAAAATGTTTTAGGCCTACATAGATAATATCTGCACCCCTGAAATAAAGAACAATAAAAACAATCACACCTTGGGAGAGATAAACTTGTTAAGGAAGATTAAAAGGAGATTTAACCAACAGAATTACTGTCCACAAAGATGCTTCCCTGCCCTTTTTTGTAACAATTCCGTGGAAATTTGGTGTTAAAATAGAAACTAGAGCTAAAACTGGGATCTAGGTCTGCTGCTCCCTATTCCTCTGGGCTTACAAGGCTAAGCAGAAATAGAGGAATTACCCACAAATATTTGGTGGGTTTTATATCAAGAGCCTAAAATAGCTGGGTACTTACGGAATTAAAGGGAAGGGAATTTTAAAAGAGCTGATTAAAGTCACTGCAATGCTGCTTTTTAGATTAATGGCCCGGAGTGAGGAGCTGGATTTTTGTGCCTTTGGAGACACGGGATCCTGCTAGGAATGGGAAGGTGAGGCAGGAAGGAGTGTTGAGTTTTGTGTGCTCTGTCCTGGCTGGTGGCAAGTGACACTTCCTGCCCTGTCCCCTCCTCTGAGGTGCCGCGTGTGTCGTCAGAAACCTTCAGACAGTTCTGAAAGCTTTCATTTATTCACATTTAATCTGCTGCTATCACTCCCACGTTCCTTTTTGTGCTTTTGCTTCTGGCCAGATTTCCTCCCGCCACAGCGCACCTTGCTTTGAGATTATTTCCCCCCAGATAGATCAGGTTGCATTTTTTCGAGTTCGGTGTCGTTTGTCACCATCCAGTGAGTGGCTCTGCTTTGATGGCTGGGGCCATCATCCACTCTGGCTGCCGTCGGAGCAAAGTCAGAGAGGAAAAGTGCCGTGAGCTCACCCAGCTCCAGCGACGGAGCCGCGGCGGGATCTTGGGGCAGCTCTTTGGATCCGAGCCCCCTGTTTGCTCCACGGGCAGATAAGGGTCTCTTTCATGTGCAGGAGCCATCAGGAAAGGAAAATCCAACGCTCTGGTGGAATGACTCCACCATTGTGACCGGGAGACCCTGCACAGCATCACCTGATAGGGCCTGTCTGTGCTTCAAAGAGCCGTGGCGGTGACAACAGCGGCTCGCGGCTCGTGGCCTTGTCTGGAGCCCTCTGTCCATCCTCAGCCAAGCACCACATGGCCTCAAAGTGTTTGAAGTACAGGAATTTATCATGGTGCTTAAATATGGAGGTGTTCTGTGCAGAGTGAAAGGCAGAAATAATGATCGAAAATCCGTATTTTTGGTAGAAAATGAAGGCAAGTAGTTAAACCAGGGGGATAAATCTTCTCTCACTGAAGTGAGTGCAAAGGTCCCTTCGATTTTTATAGAATCATAGAATGGTTAGAGTTGGAAAGGACCTTGAAGCTGATCTAGTTCCACCTCTCTGCCATGGGCAGGGACACCTCCCACTGTCCCAGGCTGCTCCAGCCTGGCCTTGGGCACTGCCAGGGATCCAGGGGCAGCCACAGCAAATCTGGGCACCCTGTGCCAGGGGCTCCCCACCCTCCCAGGGAACAATTCCATCCCAAAATCCCATCTAAATATATAAATTGTAATGTATATATTATAATGTATAAATGTCCTTCAGCTTAAAGCCATTCCCTGTGTCCTGTCCCTTGTCCCCAGTCCCCCTTCAGCTCTCCTGGAGCCCCTTCAGGCCCTGGCAGGGGCTCTGAGGTCTCCTCAGAGCCTTCCCTTCTCCAGGTGAGCATCCCCAGCTCTCCCAGCCTGGCTCCACAGGACATGTGAAGAGAAAATCTGGGTTATTTGTATTTGTAATCAATGTAGTTTGTGGTGACAAAGTTGCTGTATGGAAGGACGTTGTACATCCCAAATTTCTTCAATTTCTTGCTGTCCCTACATCTGACTGTGAGTGCCTGTTGGTCTGTAACATTTCTTTTCCCCTGCCGGGACACTTTTCTGGGCATGTTAAAGCATCCTAACTGCAGTAGGGTTCTGCTGGTGCTCAATTAGATTAAAGTCAGTGATTTTTGTAATACTTCTGTTGTTTCTCTTTGTGACATAGGTGAGTTTTTGTTCCCTTGAAAATATAGCAGGAGATTCATCACAGTGAGAGTGTCCCTTTATCAGCAGGAGCAAAGAGGGTAGAGAGAGCAGGTGGCTCTGTTAGTGTAACCACAACCAGGAAAAAAAAGGCAAAAATGGAGAAAAAATATATTTAAATACTTTAGTCTCATCAGACTGACTGTCTTCCAGCTTATGAGCTAATTGCGGAGAGAATGGAAGCATAAAAGCACTTCTTGTTAGAGTTAGAGGAGTAATTAATTGATCAGATGTTGTTTCTTCAGCAATTACGTGATATTCTCCTGTTAATCAGTTGACATTTTTGGTGTCAGTATCAACATCTCCCTGTTTTCCACAGTGGATGAAGGAGGTTCTTTCCCTTCTCCAGGGGACCTGTGGCTGGTTTGGACCGAGGCTTTCCAGGAATATTTGTCGTGTCACGGATGCCGAAGAACTCTGCGGGCCGGAGACTTTCCCATAATTAAACTCGGTGCAAAATAGAGGGAGATCTTCATCACGCTCTTTGTATTCCTATAAAATCTGTTGCCATGGGAGCTGGCGTTGAATAGCGAAGCACTGGAAATCCAGAGTGTTACATTACGTTTGCCCTGTAGCCACAGGAGGGTCCCTTAAAATAAAGTCGCCTTTTATCTTTGCTTTCTGAATAAACATAAAACTAGATTTTTAGTGCAAAATCCTGATTTCAAGGTTATTGATGCCAGACTAAATTAATACAGTCTGTGCCATAGCATACAAAATCCCCAGCAAAGCCAGGGATACTCCTGTCTTTTGAAAGCTTGACATTTGTTTTTCATAATGAACTTAAAGGTCACCAGCTACAGATGAATCAGGATACCTGCTCGAGTTTACATTTACATGCATTTTATTTTATTCCCATGTGCACTTTTTATGAGATCCATCACTGGAATAAAACTGTAGCCTTCTCTTATTATCTGGGCTTGATGGTCTAGAAGAGTTATCAACCTGCTGCCTGCAGGAACGGGTGGCTGGGATGGGCAGAGGAATGGCTGCCTCCTTTCCTGAGCATCACCACTGATCCCACCTCTAAATATGACATTAAAAAGTGTCTCTCTGTCCCTGATCCATAACTCCTCATGTCCTGACTCCCTGCTCAATCCCAGGAATGATGGCAACCCCATCTGAGTTGGTGAAAAATGCTTTGTGTGTGTTGCTGCTTCTTTAATTCCCATTTTATTTCTACAGGAGAAGCTGTAATTAATCAAAACCCAACTTCCAGGGATTCAAAATGCCTCATCCAGCCCTAGAATGGATGTGTCCCATCTCTTCTGCATATGAATTTTTGTTTTTGCTCAGCCTAGCAAGTGACCTGTATTGCTGCATGGATTTTTTTTTGAAACCAAATAACATTTTATACTTTTACCAAAATACCTGTGGAGCTGACAGAGCATGATGCATTCATTTTCCTTGATTTTGTAGTGAGGGAAAAGGCTAGCATGAATAATTCAAAAATAATGCTGAGACTGTTAAGATTTAGTACTGGAGAGGTCATCACAGTTGGGAGAATGAGCTAGGAGACTATTACTATTCCACGATCTTTGAATCTCAAGGTGACATCATTATTATTTCTCTATATCTATAATGTGGTGCTGCAACCAACTCATTGCAGTGTTTCTCATGTAGGGGAGAAAGATCAATTACATACAGACCTCAAAATGTGAACTATAAGCATAGTGTCCAATAAAACTGTCATTAACAGTCACCACAATTTTAACTGTGTGCTTCCAGGTCAAGCTGCTTTAAAAATGATAACTGACATTGAAAGGTTGAATAAAGAGCGCCCGGAGGGAATGGGGCTGCACCCAAATAAGTTGTCATTAACAAATTGGCTAATTCCATTCTTCATTCCATTGCAGCACTCAGCATCTCTCTCATTGTTTCTGGTTGTACATCCATAGAGAACCCGGGGAAAAAAAATTAAATCCTGAGTTTTCCACGTGACCAGCGTCAACAGTGGTACCGGGGATGCAGAGAAAGCATCCCTGTGCAGTTTAATTTTATTTATTCCTGTCTTGGATGAGAAACTGAAAGATGCCCCCCGAATGGAAGCTGTGTTGTGGTGGTGCTTTAACTGTGACCTCACCTCTCGGTGTGCCTGTGGGAGCCTGAGTTATCCAAAATAAACACTCCCTGATGAATATTGGGAGTGGTGTATGCCAGGAAAGAGCCACCAGGACTGCAGAAGCACCTTCCACTGGGTGAGTGCTGCCTTGTGTGTTTAATTAAACATCCCTTTCCCTCAGAGGATATCCCTCCAGACTGCAACTCTTCCAATAAACACTTTTCCGGCGTGTTTTGTTGTCTTTTTTTTTTTTGTAATTTTCAGATGAGTCTAAGAGATAAATAAGGCAGCTTTCATAACGAAATTACAGAGGAAAAGGGTTGGTGAGCCACCTGTTCCGAACACGAGGACATTTGATGTAAGTAGGGCTCAAATGTTTGTAAAAAATACGCTGCGGCTCTTTGAGGCTGCGATTCCTCCTCTGGTTTGGAAGGAACAAGCTGCTGTCCTCCTCTCTTAGTTCTTCCCAGTATTCCTGGTGGGATTTAGGCTTGCAGCACTGGGAGAACTCCTCGCTCCTGGACAGCTGGGCATGGAGGTGGTGCAGGACGAGGAGCATCCCAGGGCTGTGCCTGCCTGGGCTCCAGCACATCCTGCCCATCCCAGTTCTTGCTTCCTGCCTGGGGTTCCCCCTCTTGGCTCCTTCAGAGCTGTGACCCACAGCCAGGAACTCTCACAGCACCTTGCCATGGCCAGGGAGCTCCAGCAGCTGCTCCAGGGGGTTCTTCCCAGGACGTTGATGGCTCTTGGATATCCAACAGCTCCTCCAGGTTTAGGGCCTAAATGGGGTCCTTGGTGCCTTTATTTTCCTAAATTCTCTTCTACACGTTTAGGGTCCAAATGGGTTTGTTGGTGCCTTTATTTTCCTAAATTCTCATCTACACATTTAGGGTCTAAATGGGCTTGTTGGTGCCTTTATTTTCCTAAATTTTGATTTACATAATTTCTATGAATTAGATATTTTTGCCATACAACCACAGACTGGTTTGGGTGGGAAGGGGCCTTAAATCCCATCCAGTCCCATCCCCTGCCATGGACAGGGACACCTCCCACTGTCCCAGGGTGCTCCAAGCCCCATCAAACCGAGCCTTGGACACCTTATAGTACTAAAGAAAATAAATCATATGACTAGGAAACACAAGGAGCAAAGAGATGAAATTGCATAAAAAAATGAAGAGCCTTTGTTATTTTGCTTCCCAGGCTGTCTGGTGTGCACAGCTGGGGTGAGAGGGCACTGTGGCAGGACTGTGGGCTCCAGCCCTGCTGAAGCAAAAGATTAAGAGGAGATTGGTCAGAGAAACCAAAATTATAAAGGCTGGGAGAGACGTGATCCTGCAGCAGGAAAAATAAAACAACTGTGAAACAACATCTCTCTAATGACTACAGGAAAATTAAAGAGAGAGCAACGCAGCAGCTTCCTGGGTTTTGCTTTTTTCCTGTTCAACCAAACAATTATTTTAATTTTTAGGTTTTGGAGGAAAGCCACATGACTTCAGCTGCACTTCGCCCTCCTTATGCACCCTGAACGGCTGGGATGTTTGTGCCAGGTTGTTGCACGCTGATGCTCATCCTCTGCAGTGGTGGATGCAGCAGGGATGGACTCCTGGGTTCATTTGGGAGGGCCAGGAGATTGGAGCATCAGCACCAGCAGGGATGGGCTTGTTGGACACCTGAGGAGTGGAGATCAGAGAATCATGGAATGGTTTGGGTTGGAAGAGACCTTAAATCCCACCCAGTGCCAGCCCTGCCATGGCAGGGACACCTCCCACTGTCCCAGGCTGCTCCAGCCTGGCCTTGGGCACTGCCAGGGATCCAGGGGCAGCCACAGCAAATCTGGGAATTCCAGCCCAACCAGGAATTCCTTCCCAATATCCCATCCATCCCCGCCCCCTGGCATTGGGAAGCCATTCCCTGTGTCCTGTCCCTCCATCCCTTGTCCCCAGTCCCTCTCCAGCTCTCCTGGAGCCCCTTCAAGCCCTGCAAGGGTCTCTGAGCTCTCCCTGGATCCTTCTCCTCTCCAGGTGAGCACCCCCAGCTCTCCCAGCCTGGCTCCAGAGCAGAGGGGCTTCTGTGAGATGAGAAAAAAAGAAAAAAAAAGAATTTTATGATGCAAATATTGAGATCTCTGGAACCTTCAGCTTGTTTTTGTCCTTATCACAGCCCCTCTTGTTTTGGGGCCACCACACCACAGCAGCAGCTACATTTACTGTCAGATTTGTGTTCAGGTGCTGCAGTGGCAGAGCTACAGAATATGGGGTTCTGCAGGTCAGGGGCCAATTCAAATGGGTCACCTGCTGTAGGATTTCCAAACTCAATATTGCCCTGATTTGTGCTGAAAGGAGTCTGGGAAAAGTTCTGCTGCCAGTTCTGCCTTTTAGATCACCTGAGGATTTCCTCTGGAGCCCACCTGCTCCCTGCACAGCGCTGGATTTTGCTTGGAAAGGCCACCTGGCTATAGGGGATCTTGCCTGAGATTTAAAAAGCATAATAATAATAATGTAATAATAATGAAATCTTGTCGACAAAAGTGGTGTTTTCGCAGAACTAAGCAGGGAGGAAATCCTCTCTCTGCCAGAGTTTGGGTTTCATAATGTGTTTTGAAACAACACTGGAGTCCTTTCAGAAGAGGGAAAGTTATGGTGCACTGGTCCCTAAACCAACCCCAAAAAACACTGGAACAAGTGTTTTGAATGGATTCTTTGTTTATCACTGCCCAAACTAGAAACTCCATCAATTAATAATGACTTTGGCAAAAAAGTGTTGAAAAGCTGCAATAATGAGAAATTGCTTTTCCCATGGAGGACGTTCTGTGCCCAGTGCCCAGCGAAGGATGGGATCCTGTTATCCAGCCAGGAGAGACGAGGAATGTGGCAGAAGAGGAAAGGCTAAAGAGAGTCATTAAACCTGTTTATCATTTTTTAAAAAAAGCACAGATTTGTTCCTAGCACAGGAATGCAAAGTGTTCAAGGAAATGTAAACACAACTGCAACTATTTCATTTCATGGGAGGTTTTTGTTGCTCTCCTATTAAATTTAATGGGTTGCCTCATGAGGAGCAGCTCATTAATACGAATATGAAGAGCACATTTCAACCTGCAAACTAAATAACACCAAGATGGGCAATGTTGATTTTCCTTCGCTTTTTAGAAACATGAACCACTGCCCTGGAAGTGGCTGGAGCCTGGGGATAAAGCAGGGAAATGGGAATCAGGGGGCTGTGCTGCTCATCCCTCTCCGTGTCAGATCCCTCGGACGTGAACCCGAGCAAATCAATTAACTGCTGTTTGCTTTGGTTCCCGCACCAGCTTCAATCAACCAACTGCTTATTGGGAGGCTGGATAATTAGCATTAATTACACTGGTTTCCACGAACATCGCTGGGGCGATGGGCAGTGCTGGAGTGGGGCTCCAGGGTTTGCCTTTGGGATGCTTTGCTTTTTCTGGAGTCTGGGCTGGTCCAAAAGCTTCACCCCACCTGCTGTGGTTGCATTTACTGGTGATGATTCCAGAGCGACCACGACCGTGGAGTTTGGGATTTGCAATGTGTCTGCCCATGGGCAAGGCTAAAAGGGACACTCCTACATCCCTTGGTTCTCTTTGGAATGATGGACAAGAGCCTTTTCCGTGAGGTTGCTGCTTGATGCGTTTTTAGGAATTTGCAGCATGAAACAACAAAAAAAAAGAAGCAAAATTAGCAAAACGCCTTAAAAATGAAACTGAAAAATCTGACAGCAAAAAGCCAGGAAGGGTCATATTTTTGTGCCTCAAAAAAATGTTAATTTTCCCACACTTATCAAACTGGGATGAGTTTTCTAGAAGACTCTGGATTCCAAAGTCCCGTGCGTGATTTCACTATTTGGCCCCAAGACTAATGCTCACCTGTGACTTTCAGCTGTTGTTTAGGGACTGGTACCTCCAGAAACTTCAGTTGTGTTTCTTTGTTTGTCACTTATTCATCAGCAAAATTCCTTACGATCATTTTAAATCCTTACATAGATGTGGGGTTTGTCTTAAACCCTCCTAGTGGAGTTTATATATGGAGGGGGTTTGAGGAATGGGAGATTTCACCAAAAAAAAGTCATTACTTATTTATTTAATTTAAAAATATTCCTGGTGGGAGCTCATCTCCTTGATGCCTTCAAGCTCTGTCCAGGTGCTGGAAAGCACAGAAAGGCAGCCTGTTGAAAATGAAAAGAAACCACCAAAAAATGTGATTTTTTTTTTTTTTTAAAGTTCCCATTTCATTGGAATTGCAGAAAGTTGCAGGAAGATACTGTTTATGTAAAACTGTCATTGACACAAGAGTCTTTTGATCATTCTTTCTGGAATTACTTGTAGTGAGGGTTTTATTCTGGTCTTGTATTTTATGATGTGGTTCTGCTTCTGTGGGTCTCCCGAAAATGGAATTACGCCCAATACTGGGAATCCCAGAAAATCCATTCTGCCGATCACCAGCCCAGAATTTGAGGCTTTCCTCTTTCTTTTGTCCTGTGGGGAAGCTGCCATCCTGGTGGGAGCTGCAGAAATCTGGGATGGATTCATCCCCATCCTCCCCTCCATCCTGGTGGGAACTGCAGAAATCTGGGATGGATTCATCCCCATCCTGGTGGGAGCTGCAGAAATCTGGCATAGATTCATCCCCATCCTTGCTTCCATCCTGGTGAGAACTGCAGAAATCTGGGATGGATTAATTCCCATCCTGGTGGGAGCTGCAGAAATCTGGGATTGATTCATCCCCATCCTGGTGGGAGCTGCAGAAATCTGGGATGGATTAATTCCCATCCTGGTGGGAGCTGCAGAAATCTGGGATTGATTCATCCCCATCCTGGTGGGAGCTGCAGAAATCTGGGATGGATTAATTCCCATCCTGGTGGGAGCTGCAGAAATCTGGGATGGATGCATCCCCATCCCTGCCTCCATCCTGGAATGAACTGCAGAACTCTGGGATGAATCCAGCCCCATCCCTGCTCCAGCCCAGCTCAGGGCTGGGGTGCCCAGGACAGCTCCAGACCCAAACCATGACCCGCGGCCTCCCACCTGCAGAGTTTCCTGGAGAGACGCTGGTTTGTACTGGGAGGGAAGGCTGTGGAAAAGTCTTGCCCTGTGTGTCAGCCTCGGGATGGAGCCCAATAAAGCGAAAAATCTCATAACAAAAATAATAAATAATCAAGTTCCTTGTGAGTCCATAAAACTTCCAATAATGATTAAACTTTTAGGATAAAGCACATAAAAATTACTTTGAAAAACTCAGACCTGATCCTCAACTTGCACAAGGAAAAAAGTGTGAAACATTCTACTATTTTTTTGTTGTTGTTGTTGTTACATTTTTGCTCCATTGCACATACTCAGGAGATCCCTTTATTTCAAATTTAAAATAGTCCATGAAAATCTGTATTGACGTAATAGCTTATTAGGCTACAAGCAAAATATTCCCAGAACTAATTTTTAATTAATATAGTTCACTGAAAACTTATAAAAGATTCATACATAATATGATAAAAGAAATAAACATCCTCAATACCATGTTAAGTTTCTTTTCTTTGTCACACATTTGGTTTTTTTGCTCTGCTACCAGCACAATAAAACCTGCTCTTACAAAATTGACTTGTCTTTGGCAGCTCTGCCAGATGTGATATTTTCTGATCCATAAAATGGTGCTTATTAATCAGAGTCACATTCTGACACCTTCTCTCACTTTGGGCGCTGCCTTTCAAAAACACCTTCGTATTTTTAATCCAGACTTTCCCTGGAGGCACTTTCCCCCCAAAATGCTGCTCCAGAACCCTGGAGGCTGCTGGAAATCCCCTCCCTGACCTCCAGGAGTTTTCTGTCAGTCATGAAGACAGGCTGGGAGAGCTGGGAGTGCTCACCTGGAGAAGAGAGGGGGCCAGGGAGAGCTCAGAGCCCCTTCCAGTGGCTGAAGGGGCTCCAGGAGAGCTGGAGAGGGACTGGGAACAAGGGATGGAGGGACAGGACACAGGGAATGGCTTTAAACTGAAAGTGGGGAGATTTAGATGGGATTTTGGGAAGGAATTGTTCCCTGGGAGGGTGGGGAGGGGCTGGGATGGAATTCCCAGATTTGCTGTGGCTGCCCCTGGATCCCTGGCAATGCCCAAGGCCAGGTTGGACATTGGGGCTGATGCCTTAAGTTTTTTCCTTCCTTTTTCTGTCCTGCTTTAGTGTGCAGCTCTCAGCTCCATATTCAGTGTCACTGAGTTCTCCTCCCAGGGCACTCAGACACAACAATTCTCTCCAGCCCAACATTCCAGGACAATCCTTCCCAACCTCAGCAAACCCAAAAGCACCAACAACGTCACAAAGAGGAGGCCGAGCAAGGAGGATGGAACTCCATCACTGGAAGTTCTGAATTGGGCAGTGAAGCTCCAGATGCCAATGGAGCAGAACTTCTCCAAGTGTGAAACCCCGTGGCCAGGCCCCTTTCCTGTGCCCATCTCGAGGCCCATCCTGGCAGGGCTGCAGCCGGGCTCTGGCATTGCCAGGCTGTGCCCTTGGAAGGCCTTGCCATCAATCCCTGCTTTATTCCTCTCCTTCTGTCCGCCCTCTGCTCCAGCTCACACTGATCAGGCATCAGGGCTTGGAGCAGCCTGGGACAGCGGGAGGGGTCCCTGCCATGGCAGGGGTGGCACTGGGTGGGATTTAAAGTCCCTTCCAGCCCAAACCATTGCACTGTTCACGATTTCTTAGTGACAGGGTTTTCCTAGAACTGATCTCACCTCTCTGCAGGCACACCCCAGTGAGACACCGAGTCCGGGCTCCCCTCTGTGTTCCCTCTGTAGGCAATGGCAGTTGCCCTCTCCAGGGGTGGTTTTTTTTGGACACATCCCTGGCAAAGGAAGGTTCATGCCAGGATTGCTGAGAGGAAAGTGCCTTAACCCAGGTGCCTCCTGAAGGGCTGGTCCCACCTGCAGGGGCTGTGCCTGCAGGATTTTTACCCTCAGAAGGCACAGAGAGAGCTCATCTGAGACTTGTGAAGGTGTGCTTTGAGCCTTGCCAGCAAGGATGTGCTTCTGTGACTTGTTTGACACAATATTCTTGATTTTTGCCCCAAAAGAGCAGCTGTTCAATGGATAATATCTGATATTGAACGTTGTGCTGCTCTGAGAGCCTTCCCCTCCTCGCACTCTTCTGTCCCCCAGAGTCCTCTGCAGACACAAATCCCGTGTTTCCTTTTGAGTCCTCTTCCTTTCAGCCTGTGCACCATTCCCATTTGTGGAATTCCACTGTGGAACTGGATACAAAGGTTAACCTGGGACAGCTCCATAAGAACTGGGGGCCCTTGGTTGTGGGAAGGGATGGATGGATGGGGCTGCTTGGGTGGGACTGACCACAGCTGGGGCGTCCAGTGGCAGGGAGGAGGCTCTGCTGCTTCATCCTGGCTTTGGCAAGGACGGGGCGGGAGTTTCACTGGAAGGATGCCAGCCTGGATCCACATTTCCTGCCCTGTAATTCCCAGCAGCCGCTGCTCCCCCTGCAAGGGCTCCACGCAAAGGCTGTGTCACACTTCTCTGGAAGGGATGACAGTCAAAGCTGTTGGTTTTTATGCAGCTCTAATGAAACCCCGGTGCTTTTGTTTAAAGGAGAAACACTCACATTCCTACCAAAACTGTTCTGCGAAACTTCAGCATCCTGAGACGTTCCTGGGAAATTTGGGATTTGAGCTCCCTGTGCTGGTGCTCCTGACTGAGGGCCGAAGCTCCTGCTGGTGGACAGTGGAGGGAGCAAAGGCAGGGATTTAATTTTTTTTTTAGAATTTTGAGCAGAAACATTAAAAGATAAAGACTGAATGACAGCAGCCCCAGAGGGAGGGGCTGAGAGGTCTCTTACCTCTGTCTGCAGAGCCATCTCCAGGTGCCAGAGGACCTTCCATCCACGTCTCAAGGAGTGCCCAAACCACTAAATTCTGTGTCTGAAAGACTTCAAGTACTTCAGTGGAGGTCTGATCCATTAAAATCTCCTTGGGGGGCACTTGCAAATGCTGTCCCATGTCCCATTTGTCATCTCAACAGCGTGTCCACTGGAAGAGTGAGGTGAAAATCTTGGCCATCTCCTGGAAAATCTTTCCTAATTAATCCAATTGAGTACCTTAGTCTGAGTCAGGATAACACTATGTATTTAATAGGATTTAGCCCTGTGAATTCTTGATATCCGTAGCTCCTGTGTGGCTTTAATATACTCAGCATTTTTCAGGATTAGGTGTTAAGGGCTTGATCCCAAAACGTTTAAAATCAATAGGTGTTTTCCTTTGACTTCAGTGGGCTTTGCTTCAGCCTCTAGATATCAGTCAATACCTTCTGATCTGAGCACAGAAAAATACTTTTCAATCGTATTTCCAAAACTCTCATTACTTACTTTGCACCACATAACTTCCTGAACCCTGTGTGGATTTGAATAGGGAAATATTAACCAAAACAATAATGATATTATTAGCTGAAGTTTTAGCTTTTAAACTCAATAAAAAGTACCGCTGGGTATTCTTTAATGTTATAGAAGAGGAATGATTAATTTAAGGTTCAGGTGCAAGACAAGGTCAGGAAAGAATTGTTGCTGTATACGGTAAGCATTTCAAGATGAATTTGGAGTTTGAAGTATCATTTTATGATGCATTTTCTGTTTTGTTATCAGGGGAAGTATGATGGGTGACATACGAGTGATCACAGTGTTTTGGTGCAATGTTCTGTGATGGGCTTTTCATAAAAATTAGCTGACAATGTCATGAGTATACAAGTAAATTTATAGCTTTCATACTGGACTGCCGTTCCCAGAGCTATTTCCAATCACTTGGGCTTTTTATTAAGTTTATTGTTCTTTTATTGTTCAGTGGAGTGTAAGCAGTGAGATTACAAATAAATGTAAGTTGCAGCGGGTATGAAGTCAGGCTTGCAGAATTAGAGAAGATGTGAGAGGAGAGAGCAGAAATTAATTTGAATCCTGGGGAAAGGAGAGTCCTGCCATCCCCTGGCGCCTTGTGCCACGCGTGGAGTCAGAGCCTGCTGTGCCCTCCTGCCACAGGCACCACCAAACAGCCCCCAAGCAAACTCTGGCTTGTGCTTCCAACGTCCTGACCGCTTTTTTCCTCTTTTTTGCTTGTTTTTGTTGCCCAGCTCTCTCTCCACTCTCTTTCTTCCCTTACTCCAGCACTTTCTTTCAGCAAAACATCCCCAACGAGTGAGGGGTGATGAATTTTCTCATTTTAGCATCATTCTCCAAATTTCTCCAGCATGGAACCTTCAGCATTCATTTCCCTCTCCTTTTTCTCCCCTCAAACAGCGAATACTTTATCATTTTGGTTAATATCCTGACCAGCAGAGCAGAAAATCAGACTCATAGCTTTTAATGACACATTTTCAACTGCAAGTTAGTAAAAAAAAAAAAAAATCATTTTTATGTGGTTCTCCAATACTTATACAGACTTGGAGAAACATAATTAAAATTTGTGTTCCTTCTTTGTTATTACTGCTGTGGACTCCACTTAAACTGGATGCTGTTTGTCTGGGCAATCAGACAATAGCTGGAATCCAAAAGCAAATCGATTTGCTGTGTGGCTTGTGCTATTACTTAAGTTATAAATAAAATGATTTTTCCCAGATGGCTCCCTGATGGCTCCACACTCTTCCCAGTACCAGCTCCAGCTTTTCATCCCTGCTGCATCTCTCCCCGGTGCATTCCCAAGCTGCTGCCACCTCCCAGCTCCCTCTGCTGCCTCCCATCTTCCCCCAGATGGCCAAAAATCTGCGGCTGGAGTGGAGCTGAGCAGGGCTGCGAGGAGTTTTATTGGAAACCCGAGGTGGCCACTGAATTCCTCCCTTGCTGGAGAAGCTGCAAAAGCCCGGCTTAGCTTTGGAGGAGCAGCATCAGCCTCTCCAGAAAGGGCGTTTGGGTTGAGGTTGGAAGGGATTCCAAGGTTTTAGGCTCCACCCTGAGGGCAGTGCCAGGTTTTCCCCTTTCTCTGTGCCAGGGGATGCCCAGCCCTCATCCCTTCCTTATCCCTCCCTCTGCTGAATAAACCCCTTGGAGCCGCTGGTGAAGAATGAAGTGACATTTCGGGTGGCCAAGTCGGCCTCCTGATTTATTTTTCTAGGGAAAACGTTTTGAAACAGAAAGTCTTAACTTTTTCTCCAGGTTGTGTATTTGCTTCATGGGCAAGTTCTCCTTCCAAAAATGTGGGCAGGGCACCACTGGAAACTGAAAATGTAGATCTGAGAGCATAAAACACAGAGTGACCCAAGGTTTGCTTTCATTTTGCCTTTTCAAGGGGGCTAAAACTGTTATTCTTACGTGCTATATTTTTTGTAATTTTTTTTTTTTTTTTAGAAAACAGGGAAGATGTTCCCGGTAATCGGGCAATGTTCGTAACAGGAGGAAAACAATTATGAGGAAAACAAGTATATTGGAAAAATGGCGGGACTAAAAATAAATATTTTTCCATGAACGCACAAGAACTATATTGAGAATTACAGGGGGAAAAAAAAAATCAATAAAAAGTAGTATATAATAGCCATAGAGTTCAAACAAAGTGCATTCATTCCCCAGTCCCTAGGAGGACCCCTGATATATATGTGCAAAACTTAATGAAAATCAGACTTTGTCGTGTCATCAAAAATAGCAAAGCAGTTGGCTGAGTTTTCCCTACGTTTTGGCTACTCCTTGCTCCATAAATATAGCACCTATTTAAAGGACCAAGCCTTGTTCCCATTACAGTTCCAAACCTCAGACAAACTTTGGCGCAGGCCTGGGGGCCCTGATGTTTGCGTGGGGGGTGGTGGGGAGCTCGGTGGGGAGCTGAGTGTCCCGTGGGGTGCAGGATGGGTGGGATGAGCTGGGTGGTCAGGCATGGGGGGGACCCCCTTGTGGAAAAATCCCAGAATCCCAGCCTGGTTTGGGTTGGGAGGGACCTTAAATCCCATCCAGGGCCACCCCTGCCATGGGCAGGGACACCTCCCACTGTCCCAGGCTGCTCCAGCCTGGCCTTGGGCACTGCCAGGGATCCAGGGGCAGCCACAGCAAATCTGGGAATTCCAGCTCAGCCCCTCCCCACCCTCCCCAGGGAACAATTCCTTCCCAAGATCCCATCCATCCCTGCCCTCTGGCAATGGGAAGCCATTCCCTGTGTCCTGTCCCTCCATCCCTTGTCCAAAATCTCTCTCCAGCTCTCTGGGAGCCTCTCCAGTGCAGAGGTTGTATCTGCTCTCTAGGTTGGCTCTCGGCCACGGCCGTGGCTCTCATTTCTGTGAATATTCACAGGAGCCAAGTCTATTTTATAGCAGTGTCTATGGTTTGGTTTAGGGCATAGAGAATTTTGGATTTATTTTTGGTTTTAAATGCATGAAGATGTTCTGCTCTACCTCCACTCAGTGCCCAGGGATTCCCCTCCTGATCCCAGCGGGTCAGGGAAGAGCTGGTGCAGGGCCCTGCACAGAGCTCCCTGGTGGGGCTGGAACAGAGGAATTCTGTGCCTCAGCCATCCAGGAAATAGTTGATTAATTGTTTTTCTGCATATTATACGATCACAGTATTTTTTAAGGATCCAGGCACTTTTCTTTCACATGGAAGTTTCACCAGCCCTGTTTCTCTCTCCCCACCAAATAAGCCTCAGCCTGCAATCGAACAATTTTAGGGAAGTCAAAGAAAATCTGATCCTGATCTCATTCCTGTTTGATGAAATTTAAGCTGTGAGACCCCAAGCCAGGGCCAGTTGAAGACAATGGGAGCATTTCTGTTTGTTTCCATGGGTTTTGTGAACTTTTGTTCATGCCAGAGGCCCATCACGAGTGATGCAATTGGGAATCTGTACATAGGAGCCTCTGTTTTGCTTCATTTGAAAAAAAAAAAAAACAAAACCCAAACAATCAAACATTTTTATTTTGCTCATGGAAAGAGTACGGGAAAGGATGAGAATGGAGACACCCAGTCTGGCTCTGAACCAACACAGCCTGGCCAAGAGGCAAATTTCCTACAATGTAGAGATATACTACAGGAAACAAAAGTCTTTGTTGTGCCAGGCTGTGCAGAAAGAAAAAAGAAAAATAGGGGGGAAAAAGGAAAAAAAGAAAAAGGAAAAGAAAGGAAAGGAAGGGAAAGAAAAAGGGAAGGGAAGGGAAGGGAAGGGAAGGGAAGGGAAGGGAAGGGAAAGA
>WEKY01023037.1:316444-327424 GCA_013390045.1 Picathartes gymnocephalus
AAGGAAAGGAAAGGAAAGGAAAGGAAAGGAAAGGAAAGGAAAGGAAAGGAAAGGAAAGGAAAGGAGACAGTAAACAATAACTTCCTAAATTAGTTTAAAATGAATTCCTGGATCTTTCTTTCCCAGAAGACACGCTGGCTCCTCCTGCTCTCAGTCATTCCCACACAATTGCTGCCTCCAGGGCAGAAACCTTCAACAGCAGTTTTGCAACTCCTCGGGTGAGTAACCTTTACTCCTGCCCCACTCTCTGAGTAAGGGATGCTTGAGTAAGAACTGGTGGAAGGGCCAGGCCTGCTGGCAGCAGAGCAGGGCTGGGCTGAGCAGTGGCTTCTGCAAGCGGTGCCAGCAGCTCCGTGAACTTCACAGGAATTTCTGCCAAGGAGATTTCAGGCACAGGCACAGCAATGACAGGCACAGGCTCGGCAGGCAGCTTCTCATGGAGTCACGGAATGGTTTGCGTTTGGAGGAACCTCAAAGCCCACCCAGTGCCCCTCACACATGGGCAGGGACACCTCCCGCTATCCCAGGCTGCTCCAGGCTGCTCCTTGGGCACTGCCAGGGATCCAGGGGCAGCCGTAGCCTTTCTGTGCCAGCCAGCACCTTTCATTTATTTTTTTTTTTCAACTACTTTGCTTCAAAATATAGCCAACTTAACTACATTTACATATTTTTGTAAATTTATCACTCTGTAGAGGCAAAATACCAACAAAATTGTGGGCTTGATGAGGAAAAATGCACAACCTGCTAATGGACCTCATCCTGGAAATGTTGGATGATCAGGCTTCAAGGTTTCACTCTAACTTGTGAAGTTTATAGCTGGATAAGCAGGTATTTTTAATAAGATCTTCCTGATTGCACTCTTCAACTGATAATATTTAGAAATAAACATTATCTCTAAGTATTTTCACCTTTCTGGAGTTTTTTAGTAGGAGTTGGTGAGGCTGAATCTCGGGGGACAGCTTTATTTTGTTAAACCTCTAACACATTTTGTTTCATGTTGAGTCTTTGGGAGCTCTAATATGTTTTGGGTGGGTAATGTTTCCATACATTACTACTCCATTCATAATCCATTACTTGGATAATTCCTCATTTGTGAGACCTGGAGAAATTATGGTATTCACAAGCATTTTTTGAATATTTATATAATGTCATAGCAGGGCTTAGGATATCAGTTGGCTGGAGACAAAGGCAGGATCCTCAGTTATTCTCATACTTAAGTACCAGTTTGATTCCTTGGCAAAAAATGTAAATTACAACGTTGGAAGGCAAAGAAGTATTGAACAAGGGGATTACATTGCAAAGCAGTTATTTCAACAGCTGCTGCCCGTAAGAGGGGATCGGGATTTGTTGGGGATGTAATTTTCCTGGGCAGAACTCCGGTACAAAGTGAGAATATCAGCACAGCTAAAAGGACAAGCACCCAGCAGGTTCCCTGGGCTGTGCTGAGTGTGAGTTGCTCCTCCCTGGGCTGGGAGCAGGAGGTGTTGGTGGGGTTAAGGGGAGCTCAGGCTGTGTTTTGGGCTCTTCCACAGCTGCGGGCTGGAGCGGTGCAGACCCAAAATCCCTGGAATTTCTCCTGGTGCTGTTATCCCTGTGGCTCCCAGTGCCATTCCTGGACGGGAAAGTTAATCTTGCTCCTACTTAAAGGCTTTATTTTCTGGCACGGGAGGCTCCTGCCTCGCATTGCCTGAGGACATCCAAGTGTCACCGGGCAGTGAGCAGCTCCTGGGGTGGATCCCGGGATTATCCTGCAGGAGAGCTCGATGGCCCCAGCTCTGCACTTGGCCATTTCCATCTGAGAATACAAATGACGTTTGCAGAGCAGGGAAAACACGATTCTTTTCCCTCCTCAGAGGGGGAAGGCGTGGAGCAGGCCAGGTGAGTGAGTTGCCACAGATCATGCAGGGAACCAGGCTCAAAATCCAGAATAAATATGTCTCCTGAATCCAATTTCCAGTTCCTGGGCAAGAGGTATTTTTCCCTGTCTCCTTCCTTTGTAGCAGGAGCTCTGTTGTGACAGTTACTAATGGACTGCAATCATTGTGGATCTTACACCAGCACGCAGTACAACCAGGAGGTGGAACAACAAGGCTGCAGTAAATAATCCATTTTGGCAACCTGACATCCAGGAGAAGTTTATTTTATGTTAATAATCCTTGATTTACTTGCAGAATCTCCTCGTGGTTCTGGGACCTTTTGATTGGGAGGGGAATTTTGGACGGGGAACAGAGAGAGGGAAGTGCCCACACACAAATGCGCAGCTGGAATGTAACACAAACACCAATGTGGGATTTGAAAATTCCAATGTAGGAGTAAATTTTCCTTCTGTAAATTGTGCTCTACTCACAGGTGAAAAACATCTTCCCATAAAGCCAGGAAACAGTAAATAATCCCTTGGAGCAATTGAAGGCAGGCTCACCCTACACCGCGGCATTCCCTGGGGTGGGCTGGTCCCGTGTCAGAAACCAAGGGCCAGAATTCTCTGGCGTAGAATCAGGAAGTCCCAGACTGGTTTGGGTTGGAAGGGACCTAAAGCTGATCCCATCCCACCCCCTGCCATGGGGAGGGACATCTCCCACTGTCCCAGGCTGCTCCAAGCCCCAGTGTCCAACCTGGCCTTGGGCACTGCCAGGGATCCAGGGGCAGAATTCCATCCCAGCTCCTCCTCCCCCTCCCAGGGAACAATTCCTTCCCAATATCCCATCTAAATCTACCCTTCTTCAGTTTAAGGTCGTTCCCTCTTGTCATCCAGGTGGAAATGTGGGATGAAAGTTGCGGGAAGTTGGGATGTTGGAGTCCACACAGCAATGGAGGACTCAGGAGTGCAGGTGTTTGGGAATCCTGGGAGGATCTGGGCTTTATCTGTGATAGTTGGATCTAATACACAGCAGTCTATATAAAGGCTTTTGCAAACACTGGTGGGAATTAGTCTTATGCAGAGAAGATATTGGAAATTATTTAAATTGCAGTGTAAGTATTTACTTTTCCTGGAATGAAATCACAGTGTCCTTGTCTCTCCAAAGCCTCGGTGCCTTCACGGGCAGCTTCCATTTGCCTGCAGTGCTAAAGCCAGAGTCATCACAGAGCTTGACTCTTGGCTTAACTTTAGTCGCAGCCTTACTAACCCTGCTTAAAAATGGCCACTTTGCTTCACTGAGTTGCTAAAGGATGTCCTGAATGCCTGTTCTCAGTCAAAATCAATGGTGCAATCCCATTGTTTTTAAGGAATAAGCCCTGGGTCCTTTGGTTCTTCCTGAGGCGTGTGAGCTGTTGCAGGGAGTGTTTGTTTTATTTTTTCTGTGGGGTTTGAATTTAAGCAGAACTGTTTCTCTGGGAAGTGTGATGTTGCTCACATCGATTTGGCAACTGGGCAGACGCTGTTAGTGGGTGACCTTGAAAAATGTGATAAGTGGCAAGGGTGCTGAAAGGTTGAGGCACAAAGTGGCTAAAAGCATATTTATTTCTAGCTTGTGCCAATGGAGAGGGGTGAAATCCATGGATCTCTTCTCCACAAGAAGAAGCTCCTCAGTAGCTGTGGAGGTGATGCCTGAATTGGCTACCTGCAAACAGAGACTAGGCAGGAGTAAGAGAATAAAAGGGAATATTTATTTGAAGGCCTCCAAAGGCACACCCTGGGGAGCACACCCTGGGCCACCAGACCCAAGATGGACCCCAAGGTGGATGACCAGTCACAAGTTCTTGTTACAGTTATAGGTTCTGGTCCATTAGCATATTAACATAAATTCACTGATGTAATTCTCCCCAGCTTGCCCCGCCTTTCTTTAGATCTTGGTTTACACTTTCTTGGCCCAGGACTGTCCAAGTGTCCTTGGAGAGCAGGCCTGGAGAGGGTTCTTATGTGTATCACAGCCCGAGAGAGCAGCAGCTCACAGGTTACAAAGCACTCCAGAGTTACACACACTAAGTACAACGGGATCTGAGAAATATAAAAGTTGAAATTCAAGGCATCAGAGTGCTTTCCACCACGTTCACCTGCAGAGAAAATATTCACAGCTGTAACTGGGTTACGTGAAACCTGACAATGGGGAACCTGGAAGCCTCAAAGAAGAAAATGAAGGGGAAATTTTAAAAGCGAGGCCCGTAGCCGTTCCATTCTGTGTGGAAAAATGATATAGAAAGGGGTTAAAAACAGAAAGAAACTTGCATGAGTAAAACTGTAAACAGTAATTCTGCCCTGTGTGTAGCAGCTGCAGGTGAGTGCGGTGTGTAACAGCAGAGTAAGGAAATTACCAAACATTTCCCAATCCCGTTTTGTCTGGGACGGAGCAAACACAACCCCCAGGGTGCAGATGGTTCCTGTACCACCTAGGCATCCAGAGAAGTCTTTCTCTTTGCCAGAATGAAGTGGAGATTTTGGCTGATAATGATTTATTATTCTCAGCACAGTGATAACTTAGTGGTTTTCCCAGTAAATCAGTCTAAACTCCTCAAAGAAAACTAGGAGGACCAGTCCCTATCGCTGTGAAGATCCAGTTTTCCTGGGCAGGAGCATGGCTAACTAAGGATTTGCAGGAAAACAGAAAACAGGGATGAAAAAGGAGTTTATAAAATATTATTGATGTCACAGGTTTGTGTTGTATGGAACACACTGGGGTGCCTCTGAGCAGGGAGGGGATGAATTTGTGGCTTCAGTGCAGCGGTGGTGGGATGTCATCTCCTGGTGGATCCCAGCCAGCTGAAGGAAACAGGAAGTCAGGGGACTCGGGGATGGATGCTGCAGGAAAAAAAAAAAATAGGCTGGACAAGTCTTCTTGGTGAAACATTTAAATAAAATTGTGCTTAGAGATACTGATGGGACAGCTGGAAAAGGGAGGAATCCTTCATCTCACGCTGGCTACAAAATGTGCTGGAGGTTTCACCTGGGAAATGTTTAGGCAGAGTCAGAAAAACGGGAAAAGAAAGTGGCATTCTTTGAGATCCCCCGAGTTCTAAGGAAAGCTTGAAACCTCTAACATTCCAAAGAGCCAGAGACTTCTGCAACCTGGACTTTGTTGCTGTGGCTAATTAAAATAACAGGAAAAAAGGAAAGCTGCCATGTTTAAGATTCCTGCAGTGCTACCAATGGCCTGACACCACGGGACAATATTCCTCATTTTCCAGGAGAATATTTACTGTGATTCCTCATGATTCCTCCACATACTGGTTGTCTTTCCAAAGCATTTCCAAGGCAAATAAAAGTTGTGCTCTTAATTCTTCTTTCTCCCGTGTGTGTGTTTTTGTTTGAGCTCTTGCATTCCCATCCCTGGCAGTGCCCAAGGCCAGGCTGGACAGGGTTTGGAGCAGCCTGGGACACTGGGAGGTGTCCCTGCCCATGGCAGGGGTGGCACTGGGTGATTCCAGCCCGAGCCATCCTGGAATTCTGTGATTCCCAATACAAATCTTTGGATGGACTTTGAAATAAAACCGAGGGATGTATTTAATTAATGAAGTGGTTGATAAAGCCTCTCCCAATCCCCAACCCATCCAGCTGATTGCTTTGCAATCATGAGATTTAAGGGAAGAAAAAACAACAAATCCATAAACTTGAATTTTTTTTTTTTTTTCCCCTTCTGGGCTGCAAGGCTGTTTTGCTGTTGGAATTTTTCTCCATGGTCATGGAAATTGGAGAGTAGTTGTTGTTGCAGTGGCATTTGAGAGCCTCGAGGAATCAGCTGGTTCTGAGTTAAACTTCACAAAGAAACACGAGATCTTTTTGGCACAGTGCTAGACACAAGTATTGTCACATTATTTCATGTTTCCCTCAATGGGAAATTCCCAAATACATCCTGTTTTTAAGTTGTATGCTAGAGGAATAATAGGCTTCTGGAGACAGATTAATTTATAAAGTGGAGAACTAAAATTCCTCCTTCAAAGATGTGACACTCATTTGAAGTCCTCTCATTGTTGCAGGCACAATTGCTCCGCTCTGCTTTGTTTATCTCTAGGACTTGCATTAATTAGCACTTAGAAATGCTTTTGAAGAGTTCCATTCATCGAGTTCCTACTAAAACCATCTTTTAAAGCTCCAGCTGACCCCCTCCAAGCAGCCCACGCTGAAGGTTTAACCTTCTTGGGTACATGACTTTAATATTTTTGTCACTGCAATCAGCTTCCTTTGAAATGATTTTATAAAAAGGTAAAAAAAAAGGCTTCAAAATTAAGCCACGTAAATAGCATTTATTTAGCATATAATATATAACAGAATGAATGTAACATTTTGGCTTTGGTATTTTCTGCCTGCTATTTATTTAGTTGAAACCAAAACATCTGGAGCTATTTGAGGCATTGCTGCGTTTTCCACCTGACAGGGAGGGGTCAGTCACTTTTTGTTTGCTGCCATCTCTGTGTCCTTTGTCCCACTACTCTTTGAAGGGCGGTTCAGTCAATTTTTCCTTGTCTGTGGGCTCAGACTGAGATGTGCCCGCAGAATCACAGAATCCATGGGGTTGGAAAAGCCCTCCAAGGTCGCCGAGCCCAACCACTCCTCAGCACTGCCAGGGCCACCACTAAACCTTGTCCCCAACTGCCACATCCACACATTTTTTCACATCTTAAGAAGACAAGGACCTGGATGTTCAGAAAAAAATTCCAGTTTTTGGAGAGCGTCAGAGTGTGGGGGGTTGTCCCAGCCCAGGCCAGCTGGCAGAGGGTCCCTGCCACCCCCAGGTGACACTGCCTGGCACTGCCAGGATTGATCTGTTTTCCTTTTCCTTCTGAGTTTGCCTTGTCTTAAGGGAGAAAGAGTTAAAGCTTCTTCCCTCAAAGTGAACATTCCAAGCTGGATGATAGGTGCTTTTAAACCAGAGGGAAGAGTGAACGAGAGGAGAAATAAAGAAAAGTGCTGACTTTATTCTCAACCTGGGGAGTCCTACGCAGTGAAGGGAAGCGTCTCCCTGCCATGGCACTGTAGCAAATTTCAGGAGGGAAATGGTTATTTCTTCTCTCAGGCCCAGCCATCTGTCACAGTTATTGAGACACTCCTGCTCCACCAAGTCTTGCAAAACTCTCACTGAAGTTGGGAAAGCTGAGGTGTCTTAAAGCAAAACCCATTTTCTGCTGGCAGGAAGCAGGAGGGAGCCTGAAATCCGAGCCTTTTGAAATGGAGGTACATTTCCTTGGCTTTTGGCGAATCAGTCAGGACCCACGAAGCTGAGGACTGAATCTAAAGAGAAGGGAAAAAGGGAAGGTGGAGCGCTGTGGGCTCCAACATGGCCCAACTCCTCTGGGGAGGGGCCCCACTCCAGCGGGTGAAGTGGAGCTGCCGAGGGTTGGATGTCAGGTGCCCACCCCATCCCATGGAGGATTTGGAGCAGTGCTGATTTGCATTGTGTGCTATGGAAAACTGATGATCACTGAAAGGCAGATCAGCCTTTCCTGGGGCTGCTGTTATTTACGAGGGAGGGTGTGATATGTGACTGTCCTCGTCCAGAGCCCGCTGGAAGTCGTTCCGTTCTGGAGTCAACCCAGACATTAATTTGCTTGTCTGAAAGCCAAACCTACTTTGTCTGCTCTCACGTGCTTTATTTACTGCTCCATCTTTTTGGAGCTCTTTGTCAATAGATTTACAAATACTGTCCGTTAGTGAGGAATTCTGAGGAAGGATTTCTTGTACGGGATGTTTCCAGTGATCCTTCTACCTCCTACTTAATGTGCAATGTTTATTTATTGCCGTGTTGCATGATTGCAATAAACAATTGTAGCTGTCAGTTCCTTCTGATTAAATACCGTATTTGTTAAATAAATAAAATGATAGTAATGAACTGGGCCATTCTTTGCGTGTAATGTATGGCTTTCATCTTCCTGAAACTTGGGAAGATATATGGAATGCTGATGTGCAGGAGAAGGCTTGTAAATCAACGGGAGCTGGAAAAGATTCGGATCTGTTTCCTTGCAGAGGGTCATCTTTGCCATTAGAAGCTCTGAGGGCACTTTTGGCTTCTCTCTGGGCCACGAGGAGCTGCTCTGAGGAGGAAGCTGGGCCCAGAGGACGCTCGTTAGGAGCTGGCGAAGGAAGGATTTTAAGGCACACGAGCTCTCTCAGGATGTGCAGAAAGGTTTGTGTGCGCAATTAACGGGTCGAGGTGCTGGGGCAGCATCACAGGTGGAGCCTCCATCCCTGTTCCCGACCAGCAGCACCCCCAGGGTTGGTTATTGGTCCCAGCAGAGCCACAATTCAGGAGCAGGGGTTTTTCCTTTCTGGCTGTAGGGAACGCCGAGGCACGACTGGCAGGACCCGTCACGTGTGCTTTCAAATTAAACAACTGATTTCATTTTCGTGCAAACTGAGCCGTGTTATTTGGTGGTTAAAGCTGTGGGTTTCTCTGCTGGTGGAGGTAAGGTGTTAAGTTTGGCTGCTGGAGGTGTTTCCAAGAGCTTCCTCGTGGCAGAGCTCAGCAATTCCCACCGATTCAGTAACTCATGTGCGAGGTGCTCTCACGCCTCCTCTTCATTTCATTCTCAGCATTCCGCAGAGCAACCTTATCTCCACCTATCAATTATGGTGGTATTAATTTATATCGCTCTGTATATCTCTCTTACTTTCCTGTTTGCCTCACGCTTGCTTAAAATATGTCAACGTCCCTGAGTCGGGTTCTGCGAAATGAGGCCAGGGCTGAGCATTGCAGGGTTATTTATGGGCAAACGCCACAGCAGGGCTTTGGTGGTGGGTTTGTTGGTTTTTTTTGGTTTTTTTTTTTTTCGGAGAGGGCTTAAATAACGAGCAAAAATAAGATTTAAAAAAGTTGTCAGAAGAGTACCCAGAGATACTGTGCAAACAGGAAGCGTTTTGATTATGTTCGCTGGTGCAAAATTAGTAAAGAGCTTGAAATCGTCTTGTGCTTACAGATTCCATTGTTTTCAAAGAATAATTCCATCTATTTTAACATTTTCAAGTATAATTCCATTGGTAATAGCTCTTCCTTTGATTGTGAGCTGCGCTAATTGAAAGGTGTGGTGCAGTGTCTGTTTTGGCAGTTATGCTTATATCTTTTGTTTAAAAACTCAAAGTGTTGGCTTTCCTGTCCAGCCTTCCTTAGTATATTCTGTTTTGGTGATGTGATGACAGACTTACAGTGTGTTTCCTTGTGTGTATGGTAACAGATGTTTATGTGAATAACAGACTTTTTTATGAAGGCACACACTTTATAGCCAAATACTAATTAAAAATAATTGCATGTAAGCATTTTTGTTTATTCCCTGTTGTGCATCTTTAATCATTTGAAATCACCTGCAGTTGAAAACTGAGGCAAAGATTTGATACTGCAATTATAAGAGGCCATCTGACTCTATATTAGAAAGGAACAACCACGTATTTGAAGAGGAAATTATTACAAAAAGTGTGTGAATTCCTGCCCTCTTGGAATTTGCTTTTATACAGGATGAAAATACCAGTGCATGGTTTTGTTACACTAATAGAAGCTTAAGGTATCTTATCTCTCAAAACAATCGGTTCTTGACTGACATCCTGTTCAGGACATATTCTGTGCACTAATAAGCTCATTACAAATATATTTTAATTAGCCGTGTAACAGATGGTTCACAGTAAATACGGGCAGTGGTACTTTTTAAAGAACGGAGAAAAAACACAGGTTCTTTTTAAGGACTCAGCATCTTGGGTTGGATTTTATCAATAGCTGATTGAGTTAAGCAAAGGGAAAATTACTGCCAAAAGCACTTGAAGTCATGAAAGAAGTAAAAACTGAACAAACCCAAAGAAAACCCACCAAAGGCAGCGTTAGCAGAAGTGCATGTGTTCAATAAAGACTAATCAATACTGAAATGAAAGGGACATTTTCTCAGGCTTCCAAAACACTTTAATCTTTCCACATCAGCAAGGCAGAGTTTTATTCCAGATCCTGCCTGTTGCTGATGAGAGGCCACAACAATTCTCTCTCCCTGTGCTTTCCTGATCCCTCCATCAGATCCATGAAATAAATTAAAAATAAAACTCTGGACCTTGCCTGGCTCAGTTTCCTTTCCAGAGCAGAATCCTTGGGAGGGCAGGGAAGGATGTCTCTCCCTGGAGGGGGGAATTTGCCATGGCCAGCCCAAAGCAGATGTCCGTGGTTGTGTTTCTCAGTGCATTTTCCTGGCCGGGATGGGCTCAGGAATTGCTGCCTCACCTGCTGCAAGCCTCAGCTCCCATCTGATGGTCACAAATAATACAGCAGGTGTTAATAACATATGAATCCATAGGCTTGTGGATTTATGGACGTCATGGAAGTGCATCATAACGACAATCAGGTGATGGCTCTGGTTCTGCAGATTTTATTTCTTGTTTTCGTGGAGGAGTGAATGGGAATGGTTGATTGAGCCCATGGTTTGAAGGTTCCCAGCAAAAGGAATTTCTCAGCACAGGTTCAGGAGAGAGGGAAATGGAGTAATTTAGATTAATTTTGCTGTCATCCCTTCTGAAATTATGCAATTACAGAATCATGGAATGGTTTGGGTGGGAAGGAACCTTAAAGTTCATCCCACTGCACCCCTGCCATCACCAGGGACACTTCCCAGTGTCCCAGGCTGCTCCAAGCCCTGTCCCACCTGTCCTTTGACTGGCTTTTACCTGGGGGAGACCTCTGTGAAACAGGGTTTGGGCTGGTTTGGAACAGGAAACAACTCCAGGTATTGTGCAGCCTGGAGTTAGCTCTTCCTATTGGTCTAAAGATGAGAACCAAGGAGTGACATCTCTTAAGAATATTTTCCTCCTCTGCTACTCCAGTGCTGAATCACTTTTTAGGTGACATCCCTGCCTGTGAGCAAAGAGTCCAGGGACAGTGTCCCACCCGTAGGCTGGTCTGCTGGGAAACAACTTTATAGATATATAGATATAGATATAGATATAGATATAGATATAGATATAGATATAGATATAGATATAGATATGTATGTATAAAAATAAAAAACAAAAAAATTGTAAAAAATTGTAAAAAATTGTAAAAAATTGTATAAAATTGTAAAAAATAAAAATAAAAACAAAAATAA
>WEKY01023037.1:327446-343257 GCA_013390045.1 Picathartes gymnocephalus
AAATATAAATATAAATATAAATATAAATATAGGATTATTGTGTCCACAACGTGTAAGGATCTGCAGAAGCACACCTGGATGCTCCCTGACTCCTCCAGCCCGTGCCACCACCAGGCTGTGCCTGTCATTCAGTCCACCCCCATTCACTGGACTATCAAACGTTATTGTTCTTTTTTTTACCTCCTGGAACCTAATATCTTAGGGTAAACATGGCTCAAAGGAGGATCCAGCACAAAAAAAAAAAAAATTATATGATATTTGACCTTTTTGTAGCATAACATTTCTGGAAAATATTATCTCACATGAGATTTCGTGTAGTGATGTTGGGATTAATTATGTGATAGATGTAGCACGATGTAAGTGCTTTTCACAGTGCGCTGGTGCAGGTAGGATAAAGCTGTCTGCAGCTTCTCAGGCTGCACAGCAACTGTGAGCATATCTGGGGCTTTGGAGAAAGATTCCTGGTTTAAAAGAGCCCTACCAGGCAGTAAATTCACCCTCAGCCAACCGGATGCCCTCATAATCCAGCTTTTTTTCGGGATCTGCAGCTGCAGCACTGCATAGAGCAGGTGATAAAATCACCAATAGTAAATAACTGGCTAATTCTGCTTCTAACTTTAATTATCAGCTGTGCTACCGTGTCCACTTCCAAACCTATTCCCTGCTTTCACCGTTTGGGCAGGAGCACATCAGGCTCATGGTGAGAAGCATAATGGCTGTCACTTAAGGTAAATGAGCAATTGTAAATTAAAGTCAACAGAGTAGGGATGGGTTTTTTAACCACCTGAACAGCTGCTGGAAAATAAGAGCTGCTGGGAGAGGTGGTTCTGTCTGGTGACCAACACTTGCTTGGTATCAGGGTGTTGTGAAGGTAAAATTTGTGTGAGCAGAAATGATGAGATCTATTTCTAGAACGAAACTCGATCGCGTCATGTTATAGACATAAAAGATGGGTTTGTCAGTAGAACGCCCTGCCAGGGGATGTTTGGATGAACTGGTTTGTGTGGGTAAGGACTGGGAAGCAGCTGCTTCTCACATTAGTGGGGCTGAGTGCCTAATTCTGACCTACATTTCTTTATTACTGGTGTTTTCCAGCTCTGACTGCCAGATTGGGCTTTGTGAGTGAGTTTATCTTGGGATAATTTTTGGAGACAGAAGCTGTCCCTGGATCCCTGGCAGTGTCCAAGGGGCTGGACAGGGCTTGGAGCAGCCTGGGACAGTGGGAGGTGTCCCTGCCCATGGCAGGGGTGGCACTGGGTGGGCTTTGGGGTCCCCTCCAACCCAAACTGTTCCAGGATTCTGTGATTCTATCGCTCAGTGTTTGCTTTGTGTCTTTATCACCATCTTGGTGATTTTTATGCTGGATATAGATCCTTCCCTTCCCAGTGCCACACGCACAGGAACAGACCCTGGAGGAACTTCAAGATTCTTTCTTCTCCTGCTCATCACAGTTGCAGAAAGAATAGAATAGTCTCCAATTGAAAGATGACCTGAGAAGGGAGCAAAATGAGAATTAGAGGTACCAGCAACGTGCCTTCAGCCCTGGGAAAGAAATGCCCTATTGTGATTATTTCCCATCTGGTTTATATTCCAGTGGAAAACACAGGTACTCAACCCCAGTGACAATTAGAAATAAAAATCCCGTTTAAATTTGAAAAGAGATAGACTCTATGGGGGAGAAGAGAAGCAATCGGAGCCCAGGGAGGGACCAGGAGGATTAGGAGGCCCCAATCCTTTTGCAAAGGTGATTCTGGAATAGTGGGAACAGAAATGGGGGAGGGATCATGCTGCACTGGGCTGGGCACGAGCTGGAGGTGCTGCAGGCACCTGAACATATGAATCCCTTCTCAGAGCTCTCCATCCAACACCAGCATTTGCTATTTATGTGCAGATGGGGCGTGTGACATAAATTTCATCTGAAATTACATCACGCTCCTCAGATTTTCCCTGGATTTGGCTGGTGAAGGTGGTGGAGGCACAATTTGCAGGCAGATGTACCTGGCAGCGCTTGCATCTCTCAAGAAGACAGTATTGACAGCACTCCCAAAGACCTTTGGAAAAAAAATGTTGAAACTATGTGGTTTAATATCTGTTCCTTGCCCAGATCACATCCTATAAATTCTGCATCTTTCTGCAGTTACATCACAGATTACATTATTTATTTTGCAATGCAGCAAACGCAGCCATGGAGAAATCTTTGAGAAGTGGCTTTTTGCAAATATCCCCAGAAAAAAAAAAAAAAGGAGTTTGTTATTGAAGTGCTTCACGAGTGATATCATGGAAGAGTCAAGACAGAAATATTCATAATATTTTCTAATTTATTTAACTGTGTTTGAGGAGACCTTTGAACTTTTTAACCATCCAAACCAAGTTTTTCTGCTTTATTATTGTGCCTTCAGGGAGTAAATGTCCAGTTACACACTCAGACTGGACAGAGTTTGGGACAAAGTTCATTTCGTATTATATTTTAAGCGAAGTAATTGTGGCAGCAGAAAGTCCAGACGTGGCAGCAGATATTCCTGCCTCATTTCTATGGCAAGAATTGTCAATTAATTTCTTATTTTAGGAAGAAGAAAAACTTTATTATGGTGTAGAACAGTGGAAAATGAGAAAGGCATTATTTTTCACAAATTTTATCTTCCCTTTCTGCTTTGAAGTTTGAAACCCCCTCCAGATTTTATTATAATTTAAGTGTGTTTCACTTGTACATTGAAGTAATGTGGGGTTTTACAGTATTTTAAATGATATTATGACATCTTTGCACATTTTACTGCCTTTGTCCTTTGCTTGTTTTTATTTCACACATTTGTTATTTCCAGAATCCAACAAAACCTGTTTTAAGTGTGAATTTTTTATTGGAATCTTAAGTTTGGGGTTTTTTTATGAAGTAGAATTTCCTAAGTTTCACTCATACTTAAGTTTCCAGTCTTTCAGAGGGCCCTGGCTTTTTTTATGCACCAGCTGATGATCCCTCTTCCAGGTTTATTCCCATTTTTCCTGTGGTTCTGCTGCTATTCCAGCTTGTGCAGGGCATCACACACTCCTTTAATTTTTTGGCTTCATGTGCTTCAGTCTAGGCTTGATGCAATCCCAGTCACTTAATATCGTTTGATCTTCATCATTTCCTGCAGGAATTCCAGCCTGGAAGTGCCCTGCAAGGCCTGGGCATCCCCTCTCCCCCACTGACCCATCCCCTCTTCTGCACCCTGAGATCATTTGCTGAGCATCCCCTTCTTTTGCCATCAACTTTGAAATCACGTGCCAGAATTTACTGAAGAGCTTCCGTGGTGAAGTCTGGGGAATATATTTTTATCCTGATAGAAATAAAATTGTGACTGGGATTGCGTTTCTAGGGAATAAAGGTTGGATGCAGGATTGATGATTAAATGATCTGATTTTACTGCCGCGCATTAAGAAGGGCTAGAAACAAATTTAATTGTTTTTACAATAAACATTTAATCTCTATTGGTGAAATGATTATTTATATGGGAGGGATGGAGCAGGGAATGTTTGGCAATCACAGAAGGAAAAGACACTCACGTCATCCATCCTCTCACTCTGCTGTCTGGAGAGGTCCTTCCACTCTTCCCATTGGGGACACTGATACTCAGCTCTGTGTTTTATTTCTATTTAATTTTTTTGCAGTTATAATTCCCCTCAACTGATGTCAGAAAAGAACCGCAGCTTTGATTATTCCCTTCTCTTGATTAACTATCTTAAAATAAACATTATGCTACTCTTTCCATCCCTTCCCTTTTTTCATTACTTATCCAGCTCGTGCTGTTCATTAATCTTGGGGGTTTTCCATGACACCCTAATGGCTCCTGCTGCCCAGCAATCATTATCCCAGTGCAGCTTGTCACCAGCTCTTCCATCCGTCAGCCCCTCTCATCTGTCAGGGCTGCAGCTCTGCCACAGCACTGCCCAGGCCCCTCTGCCTGCCCCGGCCACTGGAAATCCCCCAAATCCTCCATTTCTCATCCTTGGGTGCTAACCTGGCGTTAACCCTGCCAGAGCCACAAAATTAAGGTTAGAGAGGACATGATGTAGGTGACAGCCTGGGTGAAGAGCAGGTGCTGAGGTGTCTTGGCTGGTTTCGCTTCTGCCCCGTGTTCTGGGTGAGACTTGCTGGGTTTTGTTGTAACTTTCCAGTTCTCCACCTCAAACACTCAAAAAATGGGAAGACGAGCACTGAATTCCATGAGAACGGCATAAACAAATATTAATATATACAAATACCTTGGTTTTTTTCCCAATTCTTTTAGACTCCACCATCTCATGTGTCCAAAGTTTTCTCCTGCACCACGAAGTCTAGAACCCTTTTCTCAAAGGGAAAACCCAGAGCCCTGAATGCACACCATTCCCAAAAGCTCAGATGCCCAAATTAAAATGTAAAATATTGTGAAAGTTGGTTATAAACCCCTGAGCACCCTTGGGAAGAAGGATGGAGCAGCACTTGCGTTTCCAAGATCTCCCTGTGCACTTTCTCCCGGAGCTGATGGGTGCGGGACCCGGGCGTTTGTTCAGCCTGTGGATCTCACTGAGAGCTCCGTGATTAACTCAGGAACTCTCCCGGCTTTGCAGACAGCAAAGAGACCCCTTTTTGAATTGCAGAGGGTTTTAAGATGACTAAAGGGGAACTTTTTCCTTGTGCACAAAGTGTCAGCAAAGCCAGAGTGTGCTTTGGATGGAGGATGCTCAACCCATTCCTTGACCACCCGTTAAATTCCACCACGAATCCCGTTTTCATCTTGTCTCGTGCTTCTTCAACCTCCCACGGAGCACCCTGTTAACAATTTGTGGAAGTCTCTTGCCCAGAATATCCCTGCTCCACCAGACTGTTGACTCCAATTTCATAAATGTGTAAGAAGTGAGCAAATTAAGTAGTATGAACTCTGACAGTCCTCTGACACTGCCAGTGTAGTGTACTGGCCCACACATGCTGTACAGCATAATGATTGCATTACAATCCTGTGATATTATTCAAAATGACTTCAGATAAATGAATGATAAACTAGGGGTTATGCTTCCTTTATTACAGGGCTGATAAGGTAGCTAATCAGTGTCCAAGTATATGTCATTACATAAATTATGAACCAGGGTTTGATGTGTATTCCCCAAGAGCTGGTGCCCGAGTGTCATCTGGTGTGAAGCTGCAGCCTGAAAAATGAATTCTGAAAACAACACTCGGTTTTGTTCCAGCTGGATTAATAAATTACTAATAAATAACCTTAAAAGGTTGCAGGAGAGTCCTTTAATCTATTAGCAGAATTTCCTACCAAGAGATCCTGCGTTTTCTTTCGTATCAAAGATTACCTTCCCATGCAAGGAGTTGAACCCTCATGCCCCCTCTGAAGGAATGATCTTCTGGCAGCTCTGGAAAGGATAAATGAGGCATTCAGGTTGCTCTTCTCCTGCCTGGGATGAACTCAGGGCAGTTGGGAAAGCCTCATGGACAGGACTGAACCCCTCTGTCAACCACCAAGTGATTTTGGCAGCTGATAAATGCAGGTGCTGCCCACCCCTCTCTTCTTCTCAGGCTGGATGGACCTCCATAGAAAGATGAATCCAGCAGAATCACTGAGGTTGGAAAAGTCCTGTAAGGTCATCGAGGCCAACCATAAACCAGGATCTTCTCCCCTGATGCAGCCTCTCGTTCACCTCTAAAAATCACTTGTGTGAAGTGACCCAGCAGGAACTTTGCCGACTGAAATGTTTTACCAAAAACTCTGCTCAGGCCTGATCCTTCCAGCAGAGAGCTCACGAGCTGCCCCTCTAGTGCTCCGCGTATTATTTATGAGGAGTAAGAGGTCTTAAGCTGGTCTGCTCTCTAGGCAGTCAAACTAAGATTAAAAATAGATCTTATTTGAAAACCCGATTCTATACTTTTCTGGAAAAAACACTCCAAAATCCTACGAATCAGGAGCAATATAGGCCTTTCCAAGAAATTTTAAAATATGAAAAGACCCTTTTTTTTTCCCTCCCCCACAGTGAAAACTGTTTAGACAAAGGTGAGAAAATTCTTCTTTTGCAGAACAGATGTTTCCTGTTGAAGGCACTTTTTGAATGAGTTTGACCATCTCTGTGAGCCCACAGACTCCAGGAATGCTGAGAGCTGAGGGGAGACAACATTTGACTGCAGTTACAGGGCCACAAATCCTCGACACTCAGGTCTGTCTGTCTGTCTGACAAGGCTTCAGGCTCGAGTTCATCTTAACTGCAACTGAAGCGAGCACGTTCGAGTGCAGATTGACTTGGAGAGCACTCGGATTTACAGATACTCCCAGCAATGTTTACACAGTTCTCCGGGTGTTTCAGCTCTAATCCTATTGCTATCAGAATTCAGTTTCAACCTGGTTTTTCATTTGGTTGCTGAAATATAGACAGAGAGTCACCTGTGACTTGAATGAGCGTAAGAGAAAGAAGTGGAGCTTTTCCTTTTATTGGTGCCAAGGTGGAGCTGCTCCTGCAGCGCCCACAGGGTGGGTGAGATGTAGGAGGAGGGTTTTGGAATAATCCAATTAGGTATTTTGGCTGGATATTTACTTGTCCTGGGCTGTGTTAGCAGTGGAAGTTGGTCCTCCAGCCAGTGAGCACCTTGTGTCAGGATGAGGGGGAATGAACTCAAAGTGACAGAGAGTAGGTCTAGATTAGAAATTAGGAAAAAAAAAAAAATCCCAATTTTTAAAAATTAGGAATTAAATTAGAAATTTTTTTTCAAATAAGGAATTTTTAATTTTTAAAAAGGGTGGTGAGGCTCCAGCACAGGTTGTCCAAAGAAGCCGTGGCTTCCCCATCCCTGGAAATGCTCAAGGCCAGGCTGGATGGAGCTCCAAACCAAACCTGGTTGCATTTAATATATTCAAATTGCTTTCACTGATTACGATATGCAAATGTAAGCACGAGGAATCTCCTAAAAAGCTCTTTCCACATCCCTATCTCAGGCTTTCGGGGCACAGCAGCAGCTCTTCCCAGGAGTTGTTTCTTTGGGGCTCAGTTGCTGTAATTTGCGTCAGAGGTACCAGATCAGGCAGGATGACTCCGGTCGTGGCACTGGCCCTCGAGCCCCCGTTGTCTGATTGAAAATGAGACAAAGCCACTGAAATGGAAGAAGATAAAGAGGGCAAGAGTGGCAGCAATCAGATAACGCCATGTGCTGGCTGAGATCTGAGCCGCTGGCTCTGAATCCTCTGAAAGGACTATTAAAATTTAATTCATTAAACGCTGTACACTCTGATTGCTCCTCAACCAGCAACAATTTGTCCACTTTTTTGCAGCTGTCAGAACCATCTCGGAGGCTGATGAGATTTGGATGTTTTGAATAAACATCTAAGTTGTGCATGTTTACCAAAAGCAAATCCCAAAGTACGCAGTGCTCTCTGATCATTAGTGAGAACTCATCAGCCGTAAGCGAGAGAGCAGTTCCTTCACTTTAGCTCTTCAAAAAGCCTCTCTTCAGGAAAAAAAAGAGCGGCATGAAGTGAAAATTGGCCTTAGCCAACACATGAGAAGGTTTTGAACCCACCACCAGCCCAATGGATGTCACAGCACCAATGAGTGAGGGTCCCTGACAGTCCCCGCGTCCTCATCCTCCCTTAGCTTGGAGCCTCTGAACTTAGTATTCACCAGAAGAAAAAGCGTTTCAGGAAAAACTCAGAACAGGGAAAAACCTGGCTTACGTGGATTAGCTGTGCACAGCTCCGTTGGCTCATCACGTATTTCAACAAGATTTTAAATACTGAGGTAGAATTTTCCTGTTCCCACTGCACTGGATCCTCCTGCCTGTTCCTGATCACAGCTTTGGCTGGGGCAGCCCATGGACCACAGGGGGAATGTTTGAACAGTCCATGATCTCCAGAACTTCCACGGGCACCTGGATGAGCTCCTGGCAAAGGAGGGGCTGCAGCTTTGTGCCCAGCCAGGGCTGCTCCTTGCAGAGGCCTGGGCTGGATGAGCTTTAAAGGTCCTTTCCAGCCCAAACCATTATAGGATTCAAGGATTCCGTGATNCTTAAGGGTTGGTGTAGTGAAGTTCATGGAATGCTGGAATGGTTTGGGTTGAAAGGGACTTTAAACCCATTTTTTTCCACCCCTGCCACGGGCAGGGACACCTTTCACTCTCCCAGAGTGCTTCAAGCCCCATTCAAGCTGGCCTTGGGCACTGCCAGGGATCCAGGGGCAGCCACAGCAAATCTGGGAATTCCAGCCCAGCCCCTCCCCACCCTCCCAGGGAACAATTCCTTCCCAATATCCCACCCATCCCTGCCCTCTGGCACTGGGAAGCCATTCCCTGTGTCCTGGCACTATCTGCCCATCTAAAAAGCCACTTCACTCCTTTTTAAAATCCCCCTTCTCGTACTGGAAGGCCACAATGCCTGGGGCCTCCTTTTCTCCAAATTAACTGCAAGATTCCTGGTTTTTGGGGCCAAAGCATCGTTTGCTGTGCAAACGCAGGGCCCGTGGTCCTTGCACGAGGCTCTGGGTGGGGTGGGTTGTCTCGGGCTCTGTGTGGGATGCTGACCTCAGACACATCTGCAGCACTTTGGGGGATGTCCCACCCACCAAGGGCACCCCAGACCCCTGGGACTGAGTTCCCACATCCTGAAAAAACCACAAGAAGTCCTTTGAGTCTTTAATCCCGCCGTAGACTGAGAACTGCAAACAGGATCTCTATCAAAGGGCTTCTAAAAAATGAAATGCAAAAGCAGAACCATCCCTTTGTCATGCAGAATGATGATAAATGGCAGTTTGAAAGTAGAACAATTTGTTCTCCTGTAGAAGCGCAGGACCTGAACCGGGTATATATTTTTTCCACTCTTAGACTATTCTCATCAGTTGCTTCGTGCTCATATTAATAACAATTAATTATAATTTTATCCTGATATAACTGTGTTGACTGAAATAGAGTCACACAGGGGATTAATTTGGTCCAGGATACTTTTCCATCACCGCGTTTCTCGCCCGTGTTTTTTCAGAGCGTTATTAGAATAAATTAATTTGAAAATTGTTAATTGTTCAATTGTTAATTGAAAAGTTAATCTTATTCTCCAGATTCTCCAAACAGAAAACCTCTGATTCTTCTCAGCAAATATTTACAGCCCGGGACTCGGGCAGTGAGTGAGGATGCAGCCACCACGACGGGAGGACAATGGCAATTTTTAAACCCAAACACGATATTTACAAAGTCTGTTGCACACAATGGACAATATTGTAAAAGAAAAATATAATACATGTGCACAATAAGGTGAGAGCAAATACGTTTTCATTTTTTATTTTGTTGACTGGTATACAAGGTTCTAAAAAGGGATTTCTTTTTTTTTTTCTCCCTTTGTGAAGAACGCGCTACAGATTTACAATACTATATTCCACTGTATACATTTGCTAACAAAAAATACCACTACTGTATCCACACCAGTGACAAATCTGCCAGGAAGTGACTAGTTGATATGCCTTTTTATTACTGCAGCTGCCTTGTTTTTTCTAGTCAAAATAAAAGAAAATCACAGGATCCTTAAAATAATAGCTGACAGCAGGTAGTTACTGAGAAATGCATGTCCCTGGCTCTTAACTTTGTAGCATCCATCCAGATGGCAGATTAGAGGCTGGGATCTGCAGGTTGGTGACAAATACACGGGTAATAGCATTCAGCTTGCCTAACTGTAAAAGTGAATTCACTATTCCTCTTTGATTGTAGACCTGACATGTCAGATGAGAGGAGGCTCTGGAAGAAGCTGCCAAAGCAACAGCACAAATAAATGCCAGACACAAGCTCTGCTTGATGTGGGATTACAAACACCGTAGCCATCATCAATTCAAATTTAGCTGAGATGTAAAGGCAGCGGCGGGGGGATGTGGCACAAGCAGCAGGAGCGCGGAGGGCTGGCAGGTACCCTGGCAGGGAGAGGGGAGGCAGGAAGCCCCCAAAGGCTTCTCTCCGTGGAGAGTGGGTTTGCCAGGGGAAAGGGAAGCTCCTGGAATTGCCCTCCTGACCTCTGGCGCTGGAGGGGTGCTGAGGAGCTGCCCCCTGATCTGCCCCTCTGCCCCGGCTCTGTTATCAACCACTTGCCTTTGGAACAGCCCTCGGCCGTCTCACTCCTTCTCACTCTTCTTGCTTTTTTTAATTTCCTCTCGCTCTTTTTGTTTTCTTTTAAATTTTAGTTTTCCCCTTTTCTTTCTTTTCTCGAGAAGTCAAAAACCAAACTCGGGAATGAGGCAGTGCCAGCTCGGTCCTCATCTCTTGATGCTGACTTTGCACTGGGAGAGTCTTCCAGACCCCAATTAGTCCAGCCAGTAATTAGCTGTGGATGCCCTCTGAAGGTCTCTGGGTTGGGCCTCTCTCTCTGCATTAGTCACAGGGCACAAATCCCATGCTGGGGGAGCCTTTCATTGTTATTGCATGGAAAAAAATCCTGCTAGGAGCAGAAATGTTGGTTTCTAAGACTTCCAGTGATCCCAGTTTCACTCAGAACACTCAGACTTTTAATGCTGGAGTTGGGAAGATGCTGAAAAAGGCAGACCAAACTCCCATGCTGTGGAAGGAACTTTATCCCAATACTCCTATTCCACCTCTTTTCCACTGTCATGTTATCAAAATAAAAATATAATGTCTCTTCATAATCTTTACATGTCTTGTTTATTCAGTGAAGATGAAGAGTGGCACTTTCGGTGGTGGTTGGAAAGATGCAGGTAGGGAAAGTCTTTATTTTAATTAATCACAGCTCAGGGCTTCACTTTCAGTGTTGCCTTCAAACTCCAGGCTGCTCTTCCTTTGCCAGGAATAAAGCACTATCCATTGAAGCCAGCTTTTTAAAAAGTAAAGGTTATGTAAATCTCAGGAAATCCCACTTTATATATGGATTTGTTCAACAGGTGTATGTAAGATAACATAAAAAAAACCCCATGGCAGATTAAAAAAAAACCCTGTTTAAATAGAATAAATAAGTATAAATACATATTCTAAAATGTCTATTTGTGATTGTGTATTTTGCCTTGACTTGTGACATCCTCTCTTCCTATAGAATCATGGAATATTCCGAGTTGGAAAGGACCCATCAGGATTATTGAGTTCAGCCCCTGGCCTTGCACAGACACCCCAAAATCCCACCCTGGGCAAGCCTGGCAGAGCTGTCCAAGCACTCCTGGAGCTCTTGGGGCCATTCCCTGGGGAGCCTGGGCAGTGCCCAGCACCCTCTGGGGGAAGAACCTTTCCCTAAATCCAACCTAAACCTCCCTGACACAACTTCAGGCCATTCTTTACACCACTGCTTTTGCTCTTCTGTCCCTATTTTATCATTTATATGACAAACTGTACTGAAAAGCCAAACACAAGGAAGACAATGAAAGCCCAGTGTCAAAGTGCTGAGTAAAATTTTCCAAAAATCAAGTCCCTCCTTCCTGATCGTGGAGGAATTAGCTGGAAATACTGCACAGCTGTATCACTTATATCCTGAAAAAAAGTAATCCTCTTGCTGTCTCCTTCCTCCAGCAGGAGTTGAGTCCCCCCAGCCCATCTTCCCAGGGCACAGGAGCCCCAGCAATGAAGGTGAAGCTGTGCTTCACATCACACAGGTTTAAGGTTGAATTCTGGCTTAATTCAGGGGATTTAAAACTGTGTAAGCAGAAGCAGAATTTGGCCTAACTCTGTAATCTTTGCTCAAAATTAAAGCTCAACAGATGAGAAAGGGCTGTTTTGTTTTTGTTGCTGTATTAAATCGTTATCTTCCCCATCTGAAAAAGCTTTTGCAGATCTAGCAGACCTGCAGTTCCATCGAATTGCTCGGTGTTGCTGCAGTAAAAACTGGGGATTATTCTATTTAGATCAACAAGCTGAAAAGTAATACAAAGAAGTCAAAATCCAAAGTCTTTTTAAGAGGATACGAGATAATAACTGTATCTACCAGGCTTTGTATTGATAAAGTTTTAATGTTTCACTAAATTTGCCCTCATATTTAAAGCACAGCCCTTCCTCACCTCCCCTTAGCAACCACACAAAGTTTCTTCACTGAGGATTTGCTTTTCCCAGAGCTGATTTATTGCCCACAACTCTCAATGTTCCTGCATCATTTTTATCCTAACTGATAGTGATGCTCAAATAATTCTGTTTACCAGCTAGTCATCTAATCATTGCTTTACATAATCATATTTATATTAAGGAGATAGGAACAATTAACTTTGTTTTAAGTATAGTTATTTGAAATACAGTAGTGGTAATATCTGCCAGAAGCAAATAAACATATTAGCAGGAAATGCTTAAATGATCTGGATAACCCTATGAGCCAGCATAGCAGGTGGTAATATCCTGTTTTTAAATTACATTTCAGCAAGTGAACATAATAAATCCTCTTGTGTTATATATTTCGCTGGTAGCAACTTATACTCACATTATTCTATTTGACCTCATTACTGCTAATCATTATCACATTTTTAATAGCTGCCACAGTGAGTGAAACAGTTAATACAGTATTTCTTGCCGAAAGAGAGCCTGTCAGGTTATTGATGACAAATTAAAATTAATAAAGAAGATCTGTGTTGAATTTGAGGGAATGGAATAACTGCGAGCATCCAGATGATTGGAAAGGCCTCTGGGGTACTCTGTGAAGAGTAATGTTTTTGGTGTACGTGTATTGTCTTGAAAGGAACGCTAAAACTGCCAAATCTCTGCTTTTGCCTGGAAGACTTCCTGAAATAGGAGCTGTATTCTTTTGGCCCTCATCACATGTAATTTATCCCTGGGAGAGTTATTTCCTGCTCTGCACACCTCCGCTGGCTGCTGCAATAACAGCCCGTTGTTGGGGCTCCGCGCTTTTATTTACCTCGCTGAGGATCTTTACAGGAACCATCACCGCCAGGGCCAGACGAGGCAGTAAACAAGTACAACTCCAATCCTGAATTACTGCCCTGCTCCTGGCTGGAAATTTAGCCTATTGCAATTTAGTTAAAACTTTCTGGGGGTCTCCAATCCTCCTCACAGCGGCGGCGAAGCGTCGCTGCCCCGCGTCTGGGCCACGGCCCTGGCGGCAGGTACCGGGTGCTCGCTAACTGGTTTTATAAAAAATTAATGCATTTACATATCCTCTGAATGCTCCTGCTTGTGTTTATTAGAGGTGAGGGCTCTGTGGGGAGAGGGCAGCGTGGAGGGAGCCGTTCCCTGTAGAGGAGGGGCCGTTCAAGGCCATCCCGAGGTCCTGAATTAATTGCATGTGGCGGTATTAGCTCAGTCCTTAGCAGACAGGAGCCCACACCGCAGAATCACCACACATAATTTTGACTGTGCCCAGGAGGCAGACCAGGGAGACTGAATTATCTCTTACCAAAAGAGAAAGTAGTCCTCTGAGGTCAACGGCGGAGGTCATCGGTGGGTCAGCTCACAGAAACGCCAACGCCAGATCTGCCCTAAAAAGGGAAAAAATAATGGGCCAATTACCGCGCGCAAGCAACTCATGCAGAATTCCTTCACACAAAGGGATTTTCTTTTGGCATAGAGAAGGATCCAGCAGCAGGTAACAGAAGCAGGGAGGTACTCAGACGAATTTTTTGGAAAGGAGAATAGAAGGTGTCGCCATTAATTGCTTGGGAGCCATTAAGTGGCAGAACTGCTGTGCAGCGTTCAGCAGATCCACCTGTATTTTCTCAGAGTATGAAACAAAGCTCTGGTGGGTCATAGGCTCTTCTGGTCTCTGATATTGGTACACTTTGCATAGAAAAAGGTGACATCTTAACTCTAAAACGTCACCCAGATGAGGAGCAGCCAAAAATAGGGTTGCTCCTTTTAGGAGTTACGTTTCTTTTAGGAGTTTTGTTTCTTTTAGGAGTTACTGAGAAGTAACCCTGTTTGGAGGGGAGAGAAAAGTGGCATTATGGGTTTAGGAGTTGTAGAAAAGTGGAGCAAGTTTGAGACGTATAAACTCTGTCTCAAGGTTCAACTACAGCAAGCCCTTTCCTCACCAGTGGCCTGGGACGCGGTCCTTTTTGGGGTCCCGACGCTCAGAGATTGGATAGGCAACTAAAAGATGTCAGGGGAGGTTTGGGTTGGATATCAGGGAAAGGCTCTTCCCCCAGAGGGTGCTGGGCACTGCCCAGGCTCCCCAGGGAATGGGCATAGCCCCGAGGCTGCCAGAGCTCCAGGAGAATTTAGATATCACTCCCAGGGATGCCCAGGGCGGGATTGTTGGGGGGTCTGTGCAGGGACAGGAGCTGGACTGGATGATCCCTGTGAGTCCCTTCCAGCTCAGAATATTCCATGATTCTGTGATTTAGATCTCCTCCTGCACCTAGAAATGCACCTCCTCACAGGGTGAAAGGGCACTGAGAGCCCCAGCACTGAAGGTAGAACTCGTGTGGTTGACAAACACCACTCCAATTGCTCTGCCGGTGAAATTTGAAATAAAAATATAGGAAATGAGGAGTTAATTCAATTAAACATTTTCCCACCCACGTTTTACCTTTCCTCACCACTCAGGGGAATCATTCATGGAAAGTATATCACCAGCAGACTTATTTTTACCATTATTTTTAACTTAATGAGTATACCTTCCACATCAGAGGGAAAGTACAAAGGTTAAATTTTACATTAAGAGCACATTGCAACATGGTATGCAAATATCCCTATGCAAATCTAGAGCCGGCAGAAGATAAATGTGTTATATTTTTAACCAGTTAACTATGACTGTGAAGTATGGTGCAAGATATTCAGTAGTTTCATTTTATATCTTTCTTGTAAATAATGCATAAAGTATGTAGATGTTGTCAAAATATGATGAAGCTATTAGCTTTATCGTTTTCATAGTTAAGAATGTGTTCAGCATGTAGCTCCTAATAACTCATTTCGAAACGCAGACACCATTATAAAATATTTCTTGTTCAAGTGAACGTTATCATGTGACATAATGATTTTGCTTAAAACCAAGTTAAATGAGGAGTAAAATTAAACAATATTGCATGAATTGTGTTTGACTAATTTTGTGTCACATTATATTAGCCGAGCTTTCAAAATATGTGTTAATGACAAATAGTGTAAGCCCCTAACATACTTTATATGTCTGTAAAATCACCCTTAAGTCATTAGCTTTTAAAGGTTCATTTTGTTTGCAGTTTTTGTAGCCACTGGCTTTTTAGTGATTACTTTTGTCTATGAAACTAGACATGATTAAAAAAGAGATATTTTACATACGTCTTTGGGACTTATTGCCATATTATGGGGGCATAGTGTGTGCATTAAAACAATGCCTAGTAATTGATGAGCTCTGCACTTTGGAGGTAAACAGAGTTAAGGGTGAATTTTAATGTTTACATCCTATTTACATAAGAATCACGCTGAGCTCTTAATCAACAGTTTGTTTCTTTTACATCTGGATTTATCCCTTCCCTGCTGCAAAGACCTTTCATTCCAAAGGCGACGAAAGTATTACAGATCCCTGGCTTTCATTCAAATATTGCAGAATCACAGAATCTCAGGATGGTCTGGGTTGGAATATCTTCAAAGATCATCTCATTCCACCCCTGCCATGGGCAGGGACACCTTGTATTATCCCACGTTTCTCCCTGCTCCATCCAGCCTGGCCTTGGACACTTCCAGGGGTGGGGCAGCCATAAAAATGCCCATATTTGTTTCAATAAGAGAAGTGCCTACTTTCGATGTGTTGTAAGTCCACCAGAGTTTGGCAGTGGGGGCTTGCAGCCTTCACAGCACGAGTGGAGAAGTTTCTTTAGACTTGTTATCTCTGGGGTGAGATTGTATATGTTATATTCATATATATATATATGTATGTATATATATATGTATATATATATATTATTTATATATTTATATTATT
>WEKY01023037.1:343816-355792 GCA_013390045.1 Picathartes gymnocephalus
AGGTTGCTAAAACAGATCAGGGTGAAAATCTGCATCAGCTTCTTTTCTGGATTGGACTCTGGAAGTATCTAAGCCTTCACACCCCAAGGGATATCTCCAGTCTTTATCTATTCATTTTTCTGAATTTGTCTGTTATTTTCTCCCCCTGTCTCCCCTCACAGGGATTTCAGAGAGGTGCCTTCCCCAGCACTGGTCGCTGGGAAACACAGTCTGGTCTTTCCAGGTGACACCAGGGCCAGGCAGGGATAACCCCAGCTCTTGAGTCTGTCCTCAGAGAGAAAAAAAAGAATTTTATGTGGTGATCTCTTCCTATATATATTTAGTTATTAAGAAAAAAAAAAAAAAAAAAAAAAAAGCCCCTCCCAATGGACTGGAGTGATTCTGGATGGCTGTGGGAGGTAAGGGCAGGACACTGATGGGGGTGGGAAGGTCCAGGAGAAGGCAATGTGGTGTTTTTCAGTGTTTCAGTGCTCCACTTCTTTGATAAAATCTTCATTCTGCCCACCCTACCCGGGTGCCTTGGAAAGCTACAGCTTTATCTCCAGAATTTTCCCTCTGGACACTTGTCAGAACAAAGAGTCTGGACTTTGCATATCATTTATCCTCTTGTATATAAGGAGCTTGTCACATCTTAATGTTGAACCTCACCAGAGAGCAGACCCCGAGCACTGCGAGCTCTGCTTTGCATTGGGGTGGGAAAAGCAGGGATGCTCTGGCTCCTGCTGAATCCGGGGCTGTGTCCCTGCTCCTGCTGTGCCACGCCTGCCATGGGCTCCCTGTGATGCAACAGGGGCAGCAACAACCTGGGAAAGAGTGGAAATCACTTCCAGGTGGCCAAATTCCTGCATTCCCTGCTTTCCTCGAACCCCCGGTGTGCTTTTGTAGCTTGCCCGTGATATTAAAGTGCCTCAACTTCTTTGGCAATTCAAAAAGGGTGTTGAGATATTTCAGTGTGTCCTACTTTGGAAATTAATAATAATAAAAAATCCTAAATTTACACTCTGTAAATGGCCTGATATTTTGCCACGGTTTGATCCAAAGCTTTCAGAATAATGGTGTGGCCATCGTTTGCTGTGGAAAAAAGATTTTATTGTCCCCGAGGGGAGTTTTCCTGGCAGGGGACAGGGAGGATGTGGGTGCTGTGGCTGAGGAGAGAGAAGGAGGCTCTCCTGGGCCCTGGCCACTCATCCAGCGTGGAGGTTCCAGTCTGGCACTGGGGTGAAGTGAAGCCCCATGGAGTGCCAGGAACTGGGTGAAGAAACGGGGCATTGACACCTCTCTGCTCTTTGGGTTTCTAAAAATAAATGTCACAATGAAGATCTTCTACCGTGGGAGGAGCTGAACATTCCTGACACGGTGACCACTGAGGAAGAGGATCCTCAGCCATTTGGGATAACACAGCTTCTAGCTGAAGCTATTTCCTTGCCCATGGGACTTTCCTCCATTGCGCTTGGCTCTTTAAGTCCTTCACATGCCACAATATCTAATAACAGAATTTCACTACCAGGTGAAACACATCCTGAATATCGGTGGGGTTTGTGCAAGATCCATTGAGATCCCTTCACTTTGCCGAGTTCCAGATTAGTCACGTGGCAGCTCAGTGGCCTTCCTGACAATTTTCGGAAGAGAAAAGCTGTCAAGGAGCACGTTGAACACCAGAATGGTTGGAGATGGGCCTGATCACCTTGGTTAATCCTCTGCTGGCTCCTGATTCACTCTCTGGGCTCCGCTGATCACGAGGCAGCAGCAGCTCTGCCACAGGGGTACCCTGAGCTGATTGAACTGGTGATTTCCACAGCTCTTTCTGGAAGATCAGCAGAGGAAAAACAAAGCAGGTGAAATGGATAGCTCGCAGTGAAGCTGTTTAAATATTTATTAAACAGTTAGCTAAGATTCAGGATCCATTTAACATGGCCAAATTTGATATGTTAAGATGAATAATTGCTCTTCTGTAATACTGTTCCACTTATTTATTTATTTAGTCCTTAAAATCAGATCACTGCTTTCCCCGCGACTTGAAGGAAGATTTGGAAAGTCCTGTATTGTCCTTGGATGAGACTCTGAATGATCATAAAATGTCAATCTGGAGTTAGGCCCTTTTTTTTGGAAACAGTTGTTGATTTTCTTTTCTGTGTTGAGATCAGAATTTGGAAATGAAAAAAAGGAAAAGGAAAAGGAAAAATGAGAAGAGAAAGGAGAAGAGAAGAGAAGAGAAGAGAAGAGAAGAGAAGAGAAGAGAAGAGAAGAGAAGAGAAGAGAAGAGAAGAGAAGAGAAGAGAAGAGAAGAGAAGAGAAGAGAAGAGAAGAGAAGAGAAGAGAAGAGAAGAGAAAAGAAGAGAAGAGAAGAAACTTCTATCTGCCCAAACAAGATCATTTCAAGGAAAAAAACCCCAGTAATTTATTTCCATACTAGAAAATCACAATATTGTAATGAGAAAGAATCCATAAATTAATTTAGAAATAGCTTTTAAAATTAAGATAAAAGCTGTCAATATTTTTAGAATGCAAGAGTTACATCCGAAAGAAAATATTTAATGTTTTAAATTCACCGGTGCTCCCCAGACCCTGTAGTACAGCCCAGTGTATGCTTAGAAAGAGCTACTTCATCTATTTAATTAAGAGAAACTACTATCAAAGCAGATTTCGCATTTAAAATTCGTGTTTAAACTTCTCGCAGATTAAGTGAGCTTAAACAGTTGCTATTCCTGACTTTAACAGCATTATAAAATACATTAGAGATTGAGAGGATAAAATTCTGCCATGTTAGGTTATAACCTAACTGCTATTTGCAGTTGTAAGGACTACTAATGGCGCAGGGACAAGATTTATTATAGCAAAGACATCCTGCTTAACATTACCCTTGTCATTCCATTAATAATGACTGCTTATGAGCCATCTCGTTGGCATCTTTGTTGTCCTGAAAACTTAAAACTCACAGCACAATTCTTTACGATGTGCTACATTGCCCCCTCTGGGTATTCCTGACCATTATCCCATTTGGTTATATTCAAAACTGCTGCCTCCTGAGAGAGCATTAGGGCCGACCTTTAACCCTGCAATATTCTTGGTTCAAATGGCGTAATAACATGTAGTGAATATTTACAAGCATACTTATACCATAATAGAGTACTGCTGTGAACATTAGCACATATTTTCTGCTCAATCAGGCTTTGATGTAGAGCTTGGCTCGCACCCTGGAGAAAATGCAGTCCCCAATAAGCTGTGCTAGTGAAACCACCCTTGAACCTCCACAGCTCCTGCCTGGCAGAGCTCTGCCATGCAGATGAGCAGCGATCGTGCCACACCAGGGCTCCGGCAGCGCACCGGGTCTGGGGCAGCCTGCGAGGGGGAGGCACAGCCCCTCCTGCGCTACCTGGGGTTTTATTGGAGCTGGGAAAAGGTGATCTCACCCTGGAAAAGCCAATCAGAGCCATGGAATATCCCGAGGTGGATGGGCAGGGATCGTCCAGCCCGAGTCCTGGCCCTACTCAGGACAGCCCAACAATCCCACACTGAGCATCCCTGGGAGCGTTGTCCAAACACTCTGTGAGCACTGCCCGGAGAGCCCTGTCCCAGTGCTCAGCTGGGACCTCAAGGCAGAGATCCCTGATCACAGAGTCACAGAATCACAGTCACAGAATCACAGAATCACAGAATCCCAGAATGACAGAATCACAGAATGACAGAGTCACAGAATCACAGAATCCCAGAATCCCAGAATCACAGAGTCACAGAATCCCAGAACAACAGAACCACAGAGTCACAGAGTCACAGAATCCCAGGATTGGAAGAGACCTCCAAGATCATGGAGTCCACCCCATCCCTGACACCTCAACTCAGCCCTGGCACCGAGTGCCACATCCAGCCTTGTCCCAAACACACCCAGGGATGGTGAATCCACCCCCTCCTCAGGCAGAGCATTCCAATGCTTTATCACCCTTTCTGTAAAAAGCTTTTCCCTGATATCCAGCCTGTATTTCCCTTGGCACAGCTCAAGGCTGTGTCCTCTCCTTCTGTCAGAGAAAGAGACGAAGCCCCACCTGAGCACAGGCACCTTTCAGGGAGTTTAGAGAGCGATAAGATCACTTGATGGTGCCAGGAGCAGCCTTTGCCCTGCCCTCTTTGTCTCCTGGGTGGCCCTGGGGTGATTCCTGGCACGCTGCTCTCTTTCCACTTCTCCCTCTGTCCTTGCCATCCCCACAGGGCTCTCCCTTTCCTTGCCGCCACCCCGTGCCCCTGCCCCAGATGTGCCAGGGGACACTGAGGAGCCCTGGCAGTGCCCTTGTGAGTGGGGCTTGATGCCAGAGCATCTCCCACTGCACATCCCGTGCTGCCTGTGCCGGGATGCTCCGTGGGAATTCCTCCCCATCCCTTCCTACCTTGTCTTCCCCTGCACTGCCCTCCCGACAGCTTCAGCCTGAAGGGGCAGAGTTTCAGCCTGAAGGGGCAGGGTTTCAGCCCTCAGGGAAGGAGGTGGCAGCTGATAATTTCACAACAGCCATGGGGATTGCACTTGAGGGCTCTTTTAGGTTCACAGTTGAACATCTCCGCTCTTCACAACAGCAGAGGGGTTTGGTTTCCACCTGGCCTCACGTCAATCTGTCCTTCCCCTGCAATTAGCATCAATTAGCATCATTCCCTGCCTGGCTCCTGTCCTGCCCTGATCAGTGTGGATCCATCTTCTCCAGCCTAGCTGTACTTTTCCCACCAACCCAAAAGGCTTTTCCTCCCCACTTTCCCTGTGCCCAGCATTCCCTGTGCCCCAGCAGCCAGCAGCAAACCCCTCTGGGGCACTGTCCCTCCCTGAGCAGAAGCACTGGGGTGTCCAGTGGGTCACTGCCTCGAACCGTGGGGTTTGGAGCAACCTGCACCACGGCAGGGTGCTGGAATGAAATGATCTTTTAGGGCTTGGAACGGACTGCCCAGGGAATTGGTGGTGTCCCCATCCCTGGAGGTGTTTGAGGAATGCCTGGACGTGGCTCTGGCCCGGGTGACAAGCTGGGGATTGGTCACAGGCTGGACTCAGTGCTCTTGGGGGTGTTTTCCAGCATAATTGATGGTGTGATTCTGGGATTCTGTCTCTTCCAGCCCAAACCACTGTGGAATTTCATGGTTCTGTGGTGTGCATCACTTCTGCATGACGCACTGATGAAAACCAGGGCATCAAAAAGGTCACTCAGCCGAGTTAATGTCTTTAATATTAATTTGGGTGTAGGTTTTTCTAAGCCTGTTCCCCTCCATCACTGTTTTCTCCTTCCTTAAGAACAAGACAATTATTCCTCGTTTGTTATAAATCCACTTTTGCTGTGCTTTGCTCTCTGTTTCCTGTTTCTGTAGCGTGCCCTGTGGAGATTTGATTGCAAGCACAAGTGGTTTTCTTGTGAAAGTTTTCTGATTTTCAGGGCTTGGAGGAGAAAGGGTCACTTCTCAGTTTTGTTGGTTTATGAGTGTGTTGTTAATGTGCTTAGAAGAGTCCAGCACAGAGGTAACGTTTGAAAGAAAAGTCTCTTGTGGTTATGAAAAACTTTGACTGGGCAATATCTGTCTGTCTCCAGCCAAAGACAGAATAAACCTTCCTTATTTTCTTGGTGTAACTTATAAACCTGTTACAGTTTTTGCATTAAAATCTTCCTATACAAAGGAGATGTCCATTTTTTTTTTGATATTTTATTCATAAGATCCCTCAAGGTGTCATTGAAATTCTCTCGGTCTTTCATCAGCATGATCCACTCTTGGAGAGTACACCTGCACAATAGATGAAATGGTTGTCCTCGGAGAATAATGGCAGCCATCCTGATACTAATTTGGTTCTAAGTAATTATCAAGTTCATATCTTTCAGTTTGCTGGGAAACTTTTTCTTCCTTTTGACTTTCTTCCTTTTTTTTTTTTTTTTTTTCTGTTCTAGATAGAGTTAGCAGGGTTTGTTAGTCCTGCTCCAGACTCTCCATAGACTGATTGTCTTCTCTGGGACTCCAGCTCAGGTTGATACTTTCCGCCACGAATTTTTGTCCTGAATTTATTGTTATTCTGTGGGTGAGGATCGATGACGTGCCACACAGAAATCTGCTCCTGGTGGGTGTAGTTAATGCTGTAGGAAAATAAAACGCCTTTTATCCCTTCTGTGCAGGTGCTGCTCTATCAGTTCCACCCCTGTGTGAGCGGACAATCAGGTTCAAGTCAGTGGCGGCCTCTCTCCAGACCATTCAGTTGCTTTTTCTTTAGTAATACTGAAAATACCGTCAGAATATGCCCACAAATGCATCTCTGCTGGGGACCAATCCCTCCCCTTGCCCTGCAGAGCTGTGAGACCCAACCTTTCTCCAGCAAGGTTGGTGATGATGGAAAAACAACTCCAAATCCCAGAATTCTTGAGAAGGAGCTTCAGAGATGAATATTTTCAAACTTTCCATGGTTCCTCAGCATCTTTGGGCTGGTTGGAGCAGAGGCTCAGCTCTGCCCATCCCACGGCATGCAGAGCTCACAGGATGGGTCAGGTTGGAAGGAATCCCACGGGGTCACCTGGTCCCAACCCCCTGCTCCAGCAGGATCATCCCAGAGCACAGGGAACGGGGCTGGATTCTGGAATATCCCCAGTTAGGGAGACTCCACAGCCTCGCTGGGCTCTGCTCAGTGCTTGCTCACTGCATGGGGAAAAAGCTTTTCCTCCCATTCAGGTGGAACTTTCCTGCCTGTTCCTCCTGCCCCAAGGGGCTTTTTGGATGCCAAAAAAAAAAAAAAAAAAAGAGGTGAGCCTTTGGAAAAGTCGAAGAAGGGCTTAAATCCAATTGAATCCTTACAGTACAAGGCCTGAAGGGTGCAGAGGGGTCCAAAGGAGCTGCCCTGGCCTTTGGGGCTCTGTGTTGGGGTCTCCCCCGTTTAGCCCATCCTCTTGCACGCCTGCGTGAGGTATTTGACCGTCTCTGCCTGTGATGATTAAGACAGAAAAGTCAGTTTAAACAGATGTTATCTGGGGGAAAAAAAAAAAAGAGTTTTTAGTTTTTTTTATTATTATTTGGGAAGCCTTGCCCACGGGTGTTGCTGCAGCACAGGAGTCTGGGCACAGGAGGAGCCCAACAGCATTCCCTGGATTATTGGGGGTTTCTCCTCCTTTCCCCTGGCTCTTGCCATCCAATTTGTATTTTGAAGGAAGGCTGCAAGAATTTTGTGTTTTCCTCAATTCTCTTGGTTTATTCCTGTTCCCATCACTCTCCTTTTTCCCCCCACTGGCAGTAAATCCTTAGGCTGAGCCATCCATTTATTACAGGCTGGCAGTTGTTCAGTCTGCCAGTGTGCAGTGATCTGTTTTTAGCTGCCAATAGTGCAGCATTAACAAATCTCTTCTGATATTTATCTGTGGCACTGCCTTTTGTTGAATGAAGAACACAAAGTTTTGGACACACCGTATTGGGAGTTTTATTGCACCAGGTAAGGCACTGAAAACTTCCCTCCAGTATTTTTCCAGCCTGGGATGACATCCCCAGCACTCTCTGCATCCTACGATGCAGTTTTTTCCTGTTTATTTTTCAGATGCTGCCTGAAAAAGCAAGGTTTGGTAGGAATAATCCTGGCTTCTTTCCTGAATATTTAATAGAAAAATCTCAGTATTACGGAAGACATTGAACAATGTATTGATCCGATTTTTTCCCAATTGATCTGAATTTTTTCTCCCCTTTTTCTCCTGTGGAATTATCTCCACTTTTACATGGAAAAACATTTTACATCCCTGTAGGTCCCACCACCTGGGGGTTTTATCAGAGGAAGGATTCAGGCCACAAGTCTGTGCTTGAGCTCATTCAGACTAGCTGTGCACCAACACAATGCTATGGATACCTACTTAAAAAATCATTTATTTCGTAATTCTCATTTATTTATTAATGCCATCACTTTTTCTCATTTAATTACTTCTTTATCCCTTTAATTGTAAGGGTTGGAGAATGGCGTGGGTCACAAATTGGTTTAACATAAGGAATGGCTCACTTGATCATTGTGTTTTACCCTCTTTTTGGGTTGTTTTTGTGAGTGCTGGTGGCTTTAATTAACCAACCTGCAGACAGGCTGGAGAAATGATACATTTCACAACACATCTCCATCTTTTTCAGCCGCCGTGTACTTAAATTGCAAATTCTCCTGAACTGTAACCCGGTGTCTTGTGGCTCTTGGTTCTACATTTCCCCGCAGATCTTCTGCCTTCAGTGGTGTCAGAGCTGCAGGATGTGACTGTTAATAAAAGGGACTGAACTGCAGCAAAGCCCCGACATTCAAATGATGTGAAGGGTCTGATTTAGGACCACCAGGACAGAAAAGTGAGGGAGGGGAACCTCTGCAGGTCTGTGCCATTGGGCTGGGCTGCTGAGAGGTAATGGGACGCAGCTCAAGGACCTGTTGTGGCAGGAAGAGGGGGAATGGCTTAAAATGAAGGAGGGCAGGGTGGGATGGGAGATTGGGAAGGAATTGTTCCCGGGGAGGGTGGGGAGGGGCTGGGATGGAATTCCCAGATTTGCTGTGGCTGCCCCTGGATCCCTGGCAGTGCCCAAGGCCAGGCTGGAGCAGCCTGGGACAGTGGGAGGTGTCCCTGCCAGGGCAGGGGGACAGGACTGAGCTTTAAGGTCCCTTTTAACCCAAACCATTGTGTGATTCTCTGATTCCTTAAGGATCACCTGTGGTCTGTAATGCAAACCACGAGACTTTTTTCTACGACTCTCCTGCTGTTGTTGAGGTCTGAGCAGGCACAAAACTGGCAAGGACGCTCAGTCTGGCGACCAAACTTTATCAACCAACCAAAAACTCGTTCTCTTCCTTGACTTCCTGCGCAAATCTGCCCAAAAATCGAATTACTGACAGACAGGCCAATTTTATGCCAAATTTCAAGTCCTGCTTTCCACTCTGGAGCCTTTTCCTTTGAGCAGCTTCAGCACCCTCCCTGTTTGGAGGTGTCGTGGGGCTGTGCTGGGGCAGAGGCAGCCCAGGGGTTCTGTTCCACAGAATCACAGGGTGGTTTTGGCTGGAAAAGACCTCTGAGATGATGGGCTCCACCCAGGCAGTGCCAAGCCCCCTCCTAAACCATGTCCCACCAACGTCCTGCCCGTGTTTTCCACCCCCCTGAGCGATTCCTGGCAGCCAGGGAGCCACCCTGATTGGAAACTCCTCTGATCAATGCAAGAGGCGAAACCTCCAATAAATCCAGCCTGCCAAAGGCACCATCCAGGGGGGAGATTTCCAGGCTGAGATGAGGTTTGGCAAATTTATCAGCGTGTGGGAGCGGGGTTGTAAATGAGGGAATTACAGCGGCAGTTAACGTTGTTCTGTAATGTTCTCTGACTCTGCACCCATAATTTTAATTCCCAGAAAAAGGCTGGGATGCCAAGTGCTTTATAGGCAGAGGAGTGACTTCCAAAAGACTTGAGTGAGTTTGCTATCAGTTCTGCAATCGCAGAAGAACTGGAGGTGTTTTCTTGCACTTAAAATTCAAAATACCTTCTATTCAACTCTTTGTCTCCCTCCTCTAATTTTTTTTTCTTTTTTTTTTTTCAATATGGCCAAAAAATACGTTTTCTCTAAATCCCATTTAAAAACATGGGAAGCACAAGCCTGGAACCCTTTTCCTGGAGGATGGATTTCACTGCAGCTCTCTCATGTGCCACCTTTCCCTCTTGGGCTCATCCTCTTGCTGATTCTCCCAAGATTTGTTGAGAGGTTGTTGCTATGGCACAGACCTTCCTGAGGATTTAATGACCTGTGCTACTTTGCATTAAAAAGTTTGACTAATCTCCTGCTTAAAAATGTTTTTTTGAAGCTGTGTTGGAGCCAGGGCCTTGGTTTAGAGCTCTGTTCCCATCAGTGAATTTTCTTTACGACTCACAAAATCACACGAGGCAAATATTCCTTTATCTCGGGCACGCCATGGCTGGTGATACTTTGCTAAATATATTGAGTTTTAAATACATCCCAAGGCTCTTGGCTATGAAACCCCTCAGGGATTTCAGGGGTGAGCTGTGGGAAGAGGGGCACAGGATGCACCACTCCCTCCACACTCCCCCTTAAGAGCTGAACTCCTGCCTGTTGGATATTTTGGGGTCTTGTGGGGCTCAGGACACAACACCTGGGGTCAGTAAATGGGATTCCTTTGCCCTGGGCCCTCTGGATGCATTACTGGACCATGGGACAGGATCAGCTCCTTCCACCTCTAACGGATTCCAGCTTAGTTAAAATTTTTTTCTACTTCTTTTTTTTTTTTTCTTTTGTCTCTGATGCCTTTTTCCTTCAGAAATAACTGTTTATAATCAGTTTAATGCAGATGAAACCATTACTTCTTCACTCTTCAGAAACTCTTTATGCTTCTTAATTAAAGCCTTTGTCTGAACACAAAATAATTAATACATAAAACGAAGCAGAGGGAAAGAATTGACTGTGAAACCAGTCACTCAGTTGTATGTTTAAACAATATTTAATCATTAGAGTAACACAGTGCTTGCACTTTTGGAAAGAAAACAAGCCTTATACTTCATGTTTATTTAACACTTTGACTAGTTCATTCTTGGAGGTATGAAGTGAGGCTTATAGAGTGCCAGAGCAGTAAATCAGACCTTCTGAAAATTACTGGGTCTTAAACAGTAGTGTCATTTTAAACCCAAACAGTTCAGTGGTGCACCAGCACATAAAAGTGACCTCTTAGAACAACATCTACTGTTTACACTGAAAGGCAAGGCAAGGAAATAAAAACAAGGCATGAAATACGGGGCAGTGAGGATGGCATTGACTTGTGTTCCTGCCTCTCTCCTGGGTGCTGATGGGTGGGATCTCTTCCGTAGAATAGTTGCGTTAAAGACAGTCCATGCAAAAAATTCCATGGATATCACAAGTGTGCACGGACCAACTGTATGCAGCCAACATTTCGGGCAGCTTCTCACAGCCAAGCACTTCCTACCTGAATATTCACGGATTTTAAACCGCATTTGGGTTGGCGACACCGTGGTTGCTCACTTTATATCGGTGACCTCACGAAAGAATTTATTGTCAGGGATACTTGTTGGGGAAGAAACCAGTCTGATTCAAAGCAAAAATTCCATTTCTTTAGTGGAGAGTGAGTGCTGAATGTTTGGCTGAATGAAACTTTGCAAGCACAAAGGCGCTGCCTCGCCACAGGTTGTGTGCAGCTTTTTACAACCAGCCACACACTCGGCTTCTGAGCCCAGGGTAACCGCAGAGTTTGGCTCGGAAGAGAACACCTTTTGCCAGAATTGCTCATTAACATTTTTTACGGAGCTGCACTTGGGAGAGAAGTGGGCAGGCAGGATTTTCTGCGGCGTGGAGGTGAATATTGGCAGCGAAATTTGGAGATTGCCCTCACCCAGAGCCATCCCAGGCCATTCCCAGGGATTGGGGATGCATTTCAAACCTCTTCCCAAGCCTGGCCCGCCTCAGGACTGAGCCAGGTTTATTACCCAGTCCCACAGGATTTCCCAGTGCTCTTCATTCTCCTGATGGGATAAATGGAGGGGAAATTGGCTTGTGGAGGTAAAAAAGCCAAAGCACCTTCCCAGCTCCAGGCAGCCCTTGGACACTCCTCCGAAACAACTGGGTTTTGTTTTATTTTGTGTGAGTTTGAGTTTGGGGTTTTGTTTGGTTTTTTGGTGGTTTTTTTGGTTTTTGGGGGGTGGGTTTTGTGGTTGGCTTTGTTTTTGGTTTTGGTGGGTTTTTTGGTTTTGTTTGTTTGGTTGGTTGGTTGGTTGTTTTTTGGGGTTTTTGGGTTTTTTGGGTTTTTTGGGTTTTTTGGGTTTGTTTGTTTGTTTGTTTGTTTGTTGGGGTTTTTTTTGTTTTGTTTGGGTTTTTTGGGGTTTTTTTGGTGGCTTTATTGTGTTTTTTTCTTTATTCTTTTTTTTTGTTTCTTTGTTTTTATTTTTGTTTGGGGTGTTTTGGAAGTGTGGGTTTGTTTGTTTTTTTTTAGTTGTTGTTTGGGTTTTTTGTTTTTTTTTTTT
>WEKY01023037.1:355929-373429 GCA_013390045.1 Picathartes gymnocephalus
TTTTGTTTTTTTTTTTTTTTTTTGGTAGGGGTTTCTATTTTTTTTAAATTGTTGTTTGGGTTTTTGGGGGTGATTTTGCAATTTTTTTAAAGAGGACACATTCACATTTACATGTACATATACCTTTACCTTTACCTTTACTTTTACCTTTATATTTACATTTACTTTTATATTTACATTTCTGTTATATTTACCTGCTGGAGCAAGTCCAGAGGAGGTCATGGAGATGCTCCAAGGGCTGGAGCCCCTCTGGAGCCAGGCTAGGAGGCTGGGAATGTTCCCCTGGAGAAGGGAAGGCTCCAGGGAGAGCTCAGAGCCCCTTGCAGGGCCTGGAGGGGCTCCAGGAGAGCTGGAGAGGGACTGGGGACAAGGGATGGAGGGACAGGACACAGGGAATGGCTTCAAACTGGAAGAGGATAAATTCAGATGGGATTTTGGGAAGGAATTGTTCCCTGGGAGGGAGGGGAGGCCCTGGCACAGGGTGCCCAGAGAAGTTGCCAATATCATAAAGTTTTTAAGGCTCTGGACTATCAGAGTGAGTGTCTCAGAAATTGGGGAGCAAAGGTGAAATCTCTGCTGAGACAGAACTTCTGAATTCAAGAACTGCTCCCCTAGGAGCAGGTAATGATGTTTATTTCTGTTCTACATCACATCAAGAGCCTAATGAAGAGGGGTGATGGGTTTAAATTTGAAGAGCAGATGAAATGTGATTTTTATTAGGTTGGATCCTGAGTGAACAGAACATTGAAATTGTAATTATGAATATTTTACAAACCTGAACCTTCAATTAACTGTATCAGTTGTGTTTGTGAACTGTGGAGAACTTGCATTATTAATGAACACACAAGGTTAATATTAGTTTATTTATCATTTGGAATATGGGTTTTGAGTTAATCACACAAGTCCTGCCACATTCAATTTTGATTAATGCAGGAAGTTCAGGCAGGCTTTGTTAAACAAATATTTATTATGTGTGATGTATTATAAAGTAATAAAGCATTTTTTCTCCACTTCAGGTCCTATATACAAACACCTTCCACTACAGAGAAGATTTTAACATGTAAGCAAACATCCTCTGCTTGTGAGGACATCAAATAAATCATGAGAGTCTCCTGTGTGATTTTTTTTTTTTCTAATTCAGATTTAATTCCTCTTACAGAGATGAGGTTTCAATGTCCTGCAAAGTGTTCTGCACCCCCACGTGGGTTTGATGTGCAGTTTGGTGTGGAGGATATTTCCTATAATTCATCCCCTTCCTTCTACTTTTACTCCCTTTCAGGGCAGTTGAAGAATTGGGCTACTTTAGTACCCAACACCATTTGTAGCATGGCCAAATTATTCCAAATAATGAAGAATTTCAACAGCTTTGGTGATGCCAAAATGCAGTTTTGGGAAGTTTTGTGTCATTCTTTGCTGGCCCGAGGGAGCCTCAGGCTGGGGGACGCAGTGGCAGGGCCTTCCAGCAGATCTTTGCTGGAATTTGGAATGGAAGGAGGATTTTTGATGTGAATTAAAAAAAAAAAACTTACTTGCCATTCAGTTTTTCTGCAGCACAGCACTGTCAGCCACAGAGCTTGAACAATTAAGAGTGAAATTTGATATAATTAAGAATGCCAAGCACTCTTAATGTGGGGTTTTGGTTCAGAAAAGAGTTAAAACTTCACCTAAACCTCAGAGAAAGCTGAGAGACCAACACAGCAACTTGGTTCAGGAGTCTGAGGCTTTAAAAAACACTCCCCGAGTCACGAGACTGAAGGTATAAATCCCATGAATTACAACACAGTTAATGAGTTTCTTCTGAAAGAGAGTTCTTCTGAATGCCAATTTTGGCAAGTCTGTGTCGGGCAATAGGCCACATCTTAAACGTGTTAGGAGGATTTAAGATTATTTCATTTAGGGGTGAAATAGAAATTTTATTTTAAAATATGTAACCATAAGTTGATCCTATATAATTTATAGGTAGTTTATTCTGATTTAATGCTGCTCAGCCCCTCCCTTTATACAACCAAAGCAGGGTCTCGGTTTGGAAAAGCCTGTGAATGATTCAATGGTTTTTATTTCTGTTTTAATCTTAAAGTCAGGGTTTTGTTGGGGTTTTTTGGTTTTTTTTTTTTGTTGGTTTTGTTTGTTTGTTTGTTTGGGGGTTTTTTTGGTTTTGGTTTTGGGTTTGGGTTTGGTTTTGGGTTTGGGGGTTTTTTGGGGGTTTTTTTTTTGTTTTTTGTTGTTTTTTTTGTTGGTTTTTGTTTTTGTTTTGGTTGTTGTTTTTGGTTTTGCTTTTTTTTTATATAAATGATCTGCCATGCACAAATTTAACTTCTTTTTTTCTTTTCGATTTGGTCAGTAAAAAATATAAACAGCTGAACAGTACCTAAGTTAGGAAGGGCTCCACCCTCCTGCAGCGTTCGCGGAATTCGGCTGCGTCTGCTTTAACCAGTTTCAGTGTAGCTGTTGCAATTTTCATCCATAATATATGATCAGTTTGTAAGAATTTCCTCTACATGTGAGAAACAGACTTAATGCCAACGTTCTCAAATTGGAGTTAGTTATAAATAATGCACTAATAGATGTGAAGGAGCGTAAATGATTCCTTTGTGTTGTACCTGCGAGGTTGTTAGCGCTTCTTTAAAAAACAAACATACCCTCTTTTGCAGGATATTTATTCCCGTCTCTTCCATCAAAGGGGTTGCAGTCTTTGTACCTTTTTATGTAAATTAAAAAATCTTTAGCCAGTTCTGCGTCAAAAATAAATAGTTGAATGAGCTTGCAGACAACATTTATTTTGTATGTACATTAATGGGCACTTCCATTTTTTCCTGCGGGCTAGAATCCACTTTGAAATTCATGTTTGATAAATTCCCTGGCTTTCCGAGTAATTTAGCTGTCTATAGGGCTGTTGATCCTTTGAGTGTATTGCTGAACCATTGGGACTTGTGCACCACATCTGCATATCCAAGTTCAAATATATACTCAAGATGATTGGTTTAAACTTTAAGTTGTTGATCTTATTCCTGATAGATTTGTTAGATTGTCTCCCATTTCATTTCTAAAATCTGTGCCTAATCCATAAATACCCTTTCTTAAATATGTCTCCAATAAATTCACTGATTGAGTTCGTCATTCTGTAAGCACAGGGCTGAATTAATATTCCGTGTAGCCTGATAATCTTTAGACACAATGCTGGCTGGTTCTGTGCGTGCCAGCGGAGCAGGGCATGCTCAGCACAGCCCCAGCCAAGGTGCTGCTCTCCAAAGTGGCAAAAATTCCCCCTGAAAATTCCCTTTATGCCTCCTGAGCGTTTAAAAGGGGGTCCAGTTCTGCCTGGGATAGGAAATGAGTGGGCAGGGGTTGGGTTTGTCGGGCTCCTTTAGCTTTGCTTTTCCTTTCTTTCTCAGATGGCTGAAATTTGCAGTTTGAGTGCTCCACGAGAGAGGCTGGAACTGATGGCGATGCCCTAGGATTTCAGCTTTTATATTTTTCAGCTCCTGTACTGCTTTAGTGCATAACTCTGAACTCCATATAAAGTGTAATTAACTGTCTGCCCATTCTGGTCAGACAAAACAATCTCTCTGGGCCTGAAATCCAAGGACACCCTACAGCCTCCAGCCCCAAAAAGTATGAAAAAAGTGAGTTAAGGGGGGAAAAAACTGGGGGTAAATGACTTAATTACCTGAAGCTGTAATTGGAGGATAAACCCCTGATATGTAAATGCACCAAACTTACAATTGTGTGAAAAACTCGTGCCCATTGTCCATCCTGGGTGTAGCCTTGGAGGCTCTGACTGCCCAAGGTGTATCTGTTGAAGGCCTTTAATAAACACCCACTTTTATCAATAAGTACCCACTTTATCCAATAAATACCCACTTTATCCAATAAATACTCACTTTATCCTCTTAACCTTGTCTGGCCTCTGTTCTAGGGAGCCACTCCAAAGCCTCCATGGAACACCCAAATTTCAGCCCTTTGGGAGCCACAGCAAGGCAGAGCCACAGCTGCAGATCCCAGCCTGGCTGGTTCCAAACCCAAGCTGTGCTGAGCTGCTGCAAACCCCTCCAAACCCAAGAATTCCTTCCCTGCCCTCTCCTCCTGCTCCCAGGGCCACATCCAGCTGGGGAGGGTGCAGGGATGAGGGGCTGGGATGTTGGAGAGGCACCAGACGAGGGGAAAAAGGACCTTCCCAGGAGCTGTGTGAAAACAAGGCATCGCTTTCAGTTTTCGCCTCTTCCTCGCGAGCTTCTAAATGTTGTGGGCACCCTTTGGATAAAGAAAGGGGGCGTTTAAAAGATGTCCTGTGAATATGAATTAATTCAAAACTCTTTTTAAGCATTGGCCATTCTGTTATAAAACTACTTGTCTGGTTTGCTGTGAGCATCAAGATATGAGAACCATTCAAATAATTGAAACTCGAAGCCGTTGGGATTTTAAGAATCCTGGTCCAGTGAAAGGTGGTTGGAATGAGATGGTCTTCAAGGTCTCTTCCATCCCAAACCATTCCATAACTCTATTATTTATTCTCCTGTTATAATTTTAGAGGATTGACATTTATTTTCTTTGTTCCATTTAAAAAGTTCCTTAACTTGAGAAGACTCTGCTTTGCTTTCTGGAGGGGTGGGGAAGGGTAACAGTGTGGTGCAATAACCTACTCTGACACCAACGTAACAAGAATTTCAATTAAAACCCTCCTTTTTTCTTGTTTCTTACTCTTTATAAGGAAATTATTCTAATAATGTACCTTGTGTGGTCTTTCAAGGTAAATTCCAATAAGTTCCTTGTCTTAATTAATAAAACCGATCTGACTAGTGGTACCAAGAGTCAAATTTAGAGTCTCTGGGGCCTTTTTGTGACAGAGAGGAAAAGAAATGCAGTGGGGAAGGTTTTTCTGCTTGTGTGGGTTTGGTTTTTGTGTTATTGTTTTGATTGTTTTATTTTAATTGTATCTGAAAACTCGAATTTAGAATTCTTAGCCAGGGTTTAATGAACTGAATTGATTAATATCACAAGGATTAGAGGAATATATTTTCTAGTTTTAAAATATGTGTAAATATATGTATGTGTGTATCTTGCTTGACTCACAGAGGTTAATTTTTATTATTAAATGTATTTTTAAGATATTTTCAAAGATTATTTTTAAAATACTTTCTGCATTGTGCTTTTTGCAGGGGAGGAAGATGTGTACAAGTGCCTCTGAATGGGGAGAGCCCTCAACTCTGCCCTGAAATTTTTCATTCCGCACCAAATCCAGTTTTGTCAGAAGCAGCTCCACAGTGCCACCGTATTTAACATGATTTACTACTTTGCTCACTTAAATTAACAAATTGGTCCATATTTCATCGAGGTAATTAGGCACATCTATAGCATTAATAATGCGACTTTCTCACAGGTGCTGAAGTCCACCAGCCTAACTTTGTTTTCCACGCTGAGCACATCCAAAGCTCTTTGCTCCAGCAGATCCTTCCCACCTGTATCCCTTTATTTTGGGCTGCTGTCAGTCCTTTCCTACCCACTGCTCTGCAGTGTCTGAACAGCCCCAGAATGTGTGGTTTGGAACGGTCAGTGAGGAAGTTTATGCCAAAAGTGCCTTTAGATTGGTGATTAAGTCATTTTTATCATTAAAATATGGATTATGCTCATGGAAAGTAGCAGATCCAAGTTTCAGCATCCTGCTGTTCCAAGTCAGCGCTTGGGAATTTGCACGTTGTGTTTCCAGTGCTTTGTCCTGCTGTTTTCTGCTCTGATCCCTTTCTCTGCTCACTCAAAGTGAGATATTGGGCTCCGAGGCTGCTGTGATCCCATTCCTTGGTAAGGAAGAGATGGCAGAACTCCCTGCTCCAGGGAAAGCTCAGCCAAGGCAGAGAGAACTTCTTGGGTGGAAAGTGGAAGAACTCCAACCCGGTGCTCCTGGGAGGATTCATTAAATGGTTTGGGTTGTCAGGGACCTCAAAGCCCATCCGGTGCCGCCCCCTGCCACGGGCAGGGACACCTCCCACTGTCCCAGGTTCTCCAAGCCCCAGTGTCCAACCTGGCCTTGGGCACTGCCAGGGATCCAGGGGCAGCCACAGCAAATCTGGGCACCCTGTGCCAGTGTTTTACCATTCTTATAAAAAGTTTCTTACATCTAGTCTGAACCTCCCCTCTGTTAGTTCAAACCATTCCCCCTTGTCCTGTCACTGCAGGCCCTACTAAAATATCTGTTTTCTAAGAAAAAATCTTTCTTAGAAGCCCCTTTAAATCCTTTTTCCTGTTACTGTCTTTATTTTTCCAGTGGAAACACTTCCTTAGTGGAGAGTGTCAAGGGACACAGTGACCACTCTGCCTCTTCCCACTGCTCTCCTTTGCAGCTCTTCATCGTGAAACAGCCTCAAAATCCACATTTGAGCTGAGTTTCTCCATCCCTGAAGGGGCACAGGCCCAGTTAGGAATTGGGGTTTTTGTGTGTGTGTGCAGCAGTGTTCCCGTGCAGTTTATGATCCGAGACCCGAGGTTTGGAGCAGTGCTGTGTTCATCCCTGAAGCAGCTCTGGGCAGAATCCGAGGCAGCCCGAGGTGCTGGGCTTCTCTAGAACTCTCCATGGATGTTCCCACAGAGCTGGGAGGTTCCTGGCAGCTGTGCAGGATGTGCCTGCCTTGGATGGACCTGTCCTTACCTGCACAGAGCACGTGGGTGCTGCTGCACGTGGCTGCTTCCATCTCCAAATGCTTCCATGGATTCCCTCCTCCATCCTCCTTGATTAGCCTGGAGAAAAGGAGACGCAGAGGGGCCCTTGTCACTCTCCACAACTCCCTGAAAGGTGCCTGTGCTCAGGTGGGGCTTGGGCTCTTTCTCCAGGCAGCACTGACAGAAGGAGAGGACACAGCCTTGAGCTGGGCCAAGGGAAATACAGGCTGGATATCAGGGAAAAGTTCTTTACAGCAAGGGTGATAAAGTATTGGAATGCTCTGCCTGGGGAGGGGGTGGATTCACCATCTCTGGGTGTGTTTGGGACAAGGCTGGATGTGGCACTCAGGGCCAGGGGTGAGTTGAGGTGTCAGGGGTGGGTTGGACTCGATGATCTTGGAGGTCTCTCCCAACCCAGGGATTCTGGGATTCTGTGGTTGTTCAGCTGGATAGAGAAAATCTCCCTGATCAATACATCCCCAAGATCTGGGTTCTGCTGGGGTCACTCCCGTTCAATCTGAGTTATTTCTATATTTCTCCTGGCCTCTCCTCCCTCCACGGAGCAATTCTGGGCACTTTTCTTGCACCTCGGCCATTTTTCTATTGTTCCCTTTTTCCTGCTCATCCTGAACTTCTTCCTCTGGGACTTGTGGGCATTTTCTAAGAGATTCTTTGGGGCTCTTTGCATTGCTCTGCCCCCCCGATTTTTCCTGCACCTCTGTCCTGCCTGGTGAAGATTTTTTCTCCCACGGGCCCCTCTTTCCTTCCCAAGGTGCCCATTCCACCTGCTCCCATCCCTCCTTTCCCTTCCCTCCCTCCCTCTGGGGCTGTCACAGTGGCCCAGGTTTGCCGTAGTCAATTTTTGCTTCATCTTGCAGCCAGTCTTACATAAATAGTGGAAGTTTGGCCTTGCCCCGGGTGATTGATGGGAAAGCATATTTGTACATATCGATTGAGATAAAAAATTAGTAGTTTGCAATAGGAAAGGCAAATTAGTCATCAGAAGGAAGGTGCTTGGAGTATTTTAAGAGTTCCTTGATTAATTCTCGTGCTGTGAGTTCTTCTGACAGTAAGTTTTATGTCCTGAGATGTGGGAGGATGAGGCAGTAGTATTGGGTTATTGCAAATTTTACTTTTACTCCTCGCTGATTTATTTTACTGGCTCTGGCCACGATTAGACACTGAGGGCTAAAAATGACTTCATTTGGGGTGACAACTGCCCTTTTCTGTGCTGGAATGAGGAGCCAGGAAGGAGGGGGGAGGTTTCAGCTACGAAATTATTTTCCTTTTTTATGAAAATGAATATTTAAAAGCTAGCCTGTATAAAATCAAAATAGCCTTTATCCATGGTGACAAGCCCATCAACTGGATGTTATCTCTAAAGGAGGAAAGGACTAATTCTGTGATACACTGATTAGGCTGAGAAGTAATTTTTTTCACTGCTTACTTGACAATTTTCTCCCTAATCACCTCATTGAAAGTAGTTTTTAATAAGCATCATAGGAGACTGAGACCTCTCAGTCTTCCTAAAATACTTCCCACTTTTCCAAAGATGCTGCAGCATGTTTTTTAGTTTTCCTTTATTACAAAATATAATAGAATTCTTCCCAATAAAAATTGACTTATATTTGGCACTTTTAATTTGTCCAAGAATAATTTAGATAGAAATTCCAATTACTTTGGAAGGAAGGCATTTGCTCCATACTCTCTAAGCTTGTTTAAAAGGAGGTCTTTGATAATTTGCAAGCATTTCTCATGAAAGGCAATTTTACTTAACTGGAATCCAGAAGGAAAAAAAAAAAAAAAGATGCACAGAGGTTTCAATTTTTAAACTGATAACAAAGGACTATATTTATGCCGTTACATTTCAGCACAAAGAGGCTGCAAAATAACCTTTTTTAGTTAATGGGAGAAAAAAAGATTTAATTGCTGTGAAACACTTATTCTACATATTATCTCTTTGATTAGCAGACAGTTGTAAATGACTTATTCAATGTAATTACAAACTCTGGCATGGAACCCAAAGTAAATTATTTGTGTTTGCAGTCAGGGTGAGTTTGAACACTTTTAATTGCAGGGTTTTTTTGAGCTGAGCAGAGGTTCAGCGTTTAGGATTCAGATTTTCTTGGATGTTTGAGTGTCGGTGCCAACCACGCTGGAATTTGGACACTCTGGTTAGCAAAGTGTGCCAGAGGAAATGCCAAAACTTCTCTACAGCAATGCCCCATCTTCTAAAACATTTCTAAATCTGGCGGTTGAGTGGAAAAAATCATGGAACATGAAAACCATGGACAAATAATGGAAAAATCATGGACAAATCCTTGAGGTCAGAAAAGCCCTCTCAGACCATCCACCCCAACCATTCCCAGCACTGCCAGGGCCACCCCTGCCCAAGTCCCCAGTGCCACATCCCCACAGCTTTAAACTCCTCCAGGGGTGGGGACTCCATGCCAGGTGTGTCTTTGCCACCTCCTTCCCACCCCTTTCGCGCCTCACACCAAGCTGCAGCTCTGACAACAGCAACTCCCTGCATCCCGAATTTATTCCCAGTGCTGGAATTGCGAAAACCTTCCCTGTAAATTAGGGAAGATGATTTCTTCGTGCTATGGGTGCAGCTGGGTCTCGTAATCCCAGGCATTTGCAGAAGGAAGGAATATTCAGGTTGGTATGAGGAGGAAGGAAAGGGTAAGAGCGAACGGACAGAGGGTTGAGTGGGAAAACCGGGAAACCTTGGAATTCTGAAGGGCAAACCTCCACCGGTGAGCTGCTGTCACAAGGGGAAGCACCAGGAGGGGTTTCTCCATGAGCTCTTCATCACACGATGCCAGCTGGAGGGTGGCAGCCACCCAAAACTCTGATCAAGGAGGGACGAGCCAGGACTCCGGTTCTGGGAGATGGCGACGGTGGCATCGGGCCTGGCTGGGAGCACTGTCACACCCAGGAGCCACAGAGATAAATTAGGGGATAGTGAGCAGGAAAAAGTCCTTTTCTGAGCAGTTTCAGAGGAGCTCCTCTGCCCGTGCCCTGCTTTGGGGAGCTGCTGGGTCAGGCACGGATCGGCTGTGGGATCTCAGAGTTCACTCTGTGCCTCTGGCGGAGCGCTGAAAATGCTCCCACTCCTGCACGAGGCACCCACCCATGCTCTGCTGCAGCGCTGAGGGCCAGGTGCTAAACTGAAACACCTGCACCTCAAAATATCAGTGTTTCCAAGGAAGGGCTGGGGAGGGTTGGGCTGTGCGGTTTGTGTGAATGATTTTCCACGGTTGGTGGGAGCGCCGCGCGGGAAGTGAGGATCCTCTGCAGGTGGCTGCTCCCTGCCACCAGCTCGTGTCACCTCCCTCTGCACTCCATGCCGCTGGCCCGATGGAACAGGGACCCTCTCAGGGACTGATTTCAGCCAGGGCTGCTCCAACCAGAAGCAAAGCAAGGGTCGTGTGCAGGATCACACGAGGCTCTGGCGGTGTGTGTGTTGGTGCCAAGTCACCTCCCAGCAAACAGAGGGTGAACCAAAGCAGAGAAAAAGACGAATCAGGTTATAAAAACCCAAACCACACATGCAATTGATATGCAAAGACCTTGTTTGGGTTTGTGCCGGCTTTCCATGAGGAAATTTTTTTTTTTTTCCTTCGCTGCAGCTGTATGAATTCACTGGATCCTTGTGAAACGGAGCAGGAAGGGGTCTGGGCTGCCCCTGCTACTGAAACTGCACCTCTGCCACCAGCCAGGGACACAGGCAGGCAGCCAGGGAGGCTGAAAACATCCCCCTCCTCCTCCTCAGTGCCACCAAGTGTGAGTTAGAGCTGTTTACTCTGGATTAACGTACTCGATTTCTCTTTCAAACCATTGTTTTAGACTTTCCAGTCAGTTCTCATTAGTTACCAGTTTAGAAGCCCATGGTATATTTAGACATCATATACATTTGTCAGTGAAGAGTAGCTTAAATGATCTACTTTGCTCACTGCTTAATTATGTTATTTTACTGTTCCTGAAAACCTGACACAAGGCAAATTTACATTACTGTGCTCCTAATTAGCCAATAATCCTTAAGGATTTGAATGATACATACCCAAAGTAATTTCCTCGTTCACTAAATATGAATTTCCTTACGTTAGGTTAAGAAGATGGCACAATGACAGCAGGCATCTTGGCGATGGCAGCTCTCAACGTGTTTGTCTCCGGAGTCAAAATCTATTAAAAGACACATAATGATCTCAGCACTTTCTTAAAGTGCAGAATGTGAAATCAATAGGGCTGTGTACAAAGGGGAGCAAAATTTACCTCTTTTAGCCATTGTTAGGTTGTCCAGCACTCCAGATTGCTGAGAGGTGAGAACATTTGTAGTCCTGGTGCTCTAAACGTCTCAGCTGGATCTTCGTTCATTCAGCATCTTCTCAGACCGAGTGAAAATGCAGAAGCTGCTCCGAAGGAAAGTCTGGGAGGCTCCCTCCTGCCTCAGACACCTCATTTGGTGCCTGATTCTGCCCCTCCATTCTCCCCTCATGAGACTCAGCCTGGAGCACTGGATCCCGGGATCCTCAGCACAGGAAGGATGTGGATTTGCTGGGGCCAGTTCAGAGGAGATCACAGAGATGCCCCAAGGGCTGGAGCCAGGCTGGGAGAGCTGGGGGTGCTCACCTGGAGAGGAGAAGGCTCCAGGGAGAGCTCAGAGCCCCTTGAAGGGCTTGAAGGGGCTCCAGGAGAGCTGGAGAGGGACTGGGGGCAAGGGATGGTGGGACAGAACACAGGGAATGGCTTTAAACTGAAAGTGGGGAGATTGAGATGGGATTTTGGGAAGGAATTGTTCCCTGGGAGGGGCTGGGCTGGAATTCCCAGATTTGCTGTGGCTCCCCCTGGATCCCTGGCAGTGCCCAAGGCCAGGTTGGAGCAGCCTGGGACAGTGGGAGGTGTCCCTGCCATGGCAGGGGGTGGAACTGGGAATTTTTAAGGTCCCTGCCAACCCAAGGCATTGTGGGGTTCTATGATGCAAAACAGAGCATTTCACACCTGGCTTTGTCCTGGTCTCTGGCCACTGGACTCCTGCTCTTTGAGAGATTCTTGTCTTTGTTGTCGCTGCTGTTGTTGGGCTGGCTGGGGCGTTGTGGGGATGGTAACAGTTTGTGTTTTCCACTCTAGACAGTTTAATTTAATGCATTATTACATTTGATCCAGATGCTACAGTGATGGGTGCATAAAAATAATTAAATACAGATAAATAGACCGTAACAGCTTCACCACTGCCAGTTGTTGTAACGCGGAGTTACGTATCAAAAGTGCAGTGCCAGAAAATGACTTGAATTTCTAACTAGTGCAGGAAAACTTTCCATGGACTCTGTGACAGGCCAACAGAGCTCAGTGCTAACCTTCTTCCACACGTCCAAGACTAAAATTCATGCAGCTCAATGGAAATTGAAAGTTTTCAGTCTCGTTCTATAACTTTTCCCGTGATTTTCTTTGTGAAATCAAAACCTGGCAGTGTAGATGTGGTGAATAAAGGCCTCCTCTTTTCTCTGCCACACGATCAGCTGTTGACAGGAGACCAGGAGAGGATCCTACCTGGAGAGATGCTCTTTTTCAATGGATTGGGAACAATATTGGTTGGAGCTGTGGTGGTGTTCCTGAACCAAGTGCCAAGAAAGCAACTGCAGGTGAATCCTGTCTCCTCATATTAACACTCATATTCTTCTTATCTGAATTACTTGTGCATTTTTAATTGGATGTAATATTTTTTTTTTTCCATATCACAAACTCTTTTTTTGATATAATTCTGGCCTTGTAAATGTCTCCCAAGGGGTTTAATTTTGTGGTGAGTGAAAAGGCTCCATTGCACACGGGGACAGAGATTTGCAGATGCTGAGACTAGAACAGGAACTAGAACTAAAACTAGCACTGGAACAACCATTCTGGGACTGGAACAGGAAAATCAGCCCTCTGAAGGTCTCTGTCTGGACAGTGGCAGGAGCAGTAAAGGACTCCCACATTCCAGGACAGCAGTGCTCTGTTCCGCTGTCCAACAAAGTGGAAACCACTGTGGAAAACAAGTGATGGAGATACCTCATAGAACCAGGGTAATTACATTTCAGCCTGATTTGCCTAAAAAGAAATGAGGAAGGTGCTTGGGGGGGGTCTGTCCTCACCACGCCAGGAGAAAAACTCTTCTTTGATGAACACAGTTTGTGTAAGAGCCACCTTTACCTCCCCTTGGCAGATGCACGCTGGGCCCATCCCTTGCTGAAGTTCAGGTGCTTCCTGAAAGGCACTTCCCATTTTTCCTCCAAAAAAAAAAAAAAAGGGTGGGGGGACAGCTTTGAACCCCACTTGCATTGTGTGGGTTCACACAAGGTTCCATCCAGGGAAATAATGGTGGGGTGCTGAGTCCCCGTTAATCTCAGTAGAAGCTGGCCTTGAATGGGGGAATTTGGGAGAGGCTGAGCCCAGGATTTGTGTGTGTTTGCACACGGATCAGCAAGGCACACGCATCCGCAATTGAATATGCACTTTGTTAGGATAAGAAACATTTCTTTATGCTCTGCAAAGCAAGTGAATAAAATCAAGGGGGGAAATACACACTGTGTCAGCTTGCCTGTGTGGGAAAAATACTTTATTTTCTGCTGTAAAGACAAAGAGTACAGAAAGAATAAGAGCCGTGGTGTGTGTGATCATCCTGGATAAGAACATTAGCGAAGCACTGTGGTACCAGTGGTGTTGTGAACTTAAAGCCACCCCTAATTAAACTGTCTGCATCCCACAGCATTCCCCTGTAATGATGTCAAGCCGTGGAGCAATTAGTTGTCTCTCTATGAATGTAAACACTGTTTGTAAATCATATAAATTTAACCTGCTTGGCTTCTTGAAAAGCTCCGAAAAGGGAATTAATTATTATTGTAGATTTTGGAGTTATGATTTATTGAATTGTTCTTTGAATGTCTCGATCTAGTGTTTTCTGTGATTAGTGTCAATTAATTTTGGGAGCAAAGGTAGGACTTATTAAGAACCTGGGATATCATTTGGGGTGGGACTAATGGTGTGCAAAATATTTTATTGCACTAACACAACTGCTGGGGGTTTCTTTTAAATTGAGATTTAGCCCATTCAAAGGATGCGAGTGCCCTGACCTTTCAGCCTTCTGCATTTTGCACCTCCTGCACTACTTCTAGCTAATTTGAATGGGAAGTTTGAATCCTGAAGAAAGATGCCCTTCTGCAGTAGTTCATCTTCTCTTTAGAGATCAGACTAAATGCCCGTGGCAATATGCTGGGAAACACAGCACATTACCATGAAATAGCTCCATTAGAGACAAAGAAATGTAAACAAAACAAACACATTTGCCACTGGTTTCAGCTCAATTATATTTCTCCTATTGATGGTGTTGCCTAAAATGAAAAAGTGCTCCAGACCTAAATTTAGTAAACCTTTTGTTGCAATTTACTCCAGCAAAACCTCTGCTGCTGGAGGTGGATGGTTTACCTGAGCCATCAGCTCCATAGCACGTTTATGGTTATTGTATTTTACAGGTTGATAGATTTTTATATTCTGTCCAAGTCAGGATCTTACACCACCTGGTTTATTATTTAGTAATTTACAGTGCAGTCAGGCATGTTTGGTTTAATGTAGGATAAACTTATAAATCTATTGTTCCTCCAGTTGCTGGGGTTGGTGTGCAATGAACTACAGAGCTTGATGCGTACATACATTTCAGCTCTGCTTATTTTCTTTGATAGGGAAGCAGGCAATAGATAACACAGTGACAGTGGCATCCCAGGGGACAGCAAAATGTGAGAGCAACACACCGTCAGGTTAGTAGGTCATTATTGTATGAGCACTGAGCCATTAATTGACTACTGTACCAGGCTCAATCTGTGTCAGATTATGGCTTTTGGCAGCAAGAACTGCTATCTAATGGCTAACTTTGTTTCTTTCCTGGATTTTTATTAGGTTTTCGGATAAAATTATACCTTAAAAAGGTAAATATATTTGTTGCACTTAAAACAAAACAAAACAAAACAAAAACAAAAAAAAACCACCCCAAGCCCAGCCAAACCAAACCAACATAGAGAATAGTGGTAATGTCCATAGGTAAAAATTCCTGTGAGGGAGCAGCTGGCAGAGAGTTTTGCTAAAATTTGCGAGCATTTTTTTACAAACTTGAGCAGCCTGATACTTTATTTAGGGGGAATAGATATTATGGGTGCAAAACTATCAGGAATTGATAGGTGGTGCCTGAATTGTTTTGCTAATCTGTAGCATTGGGTGAGAATAACAAAATACCCAGCCTGCAACAGCAGCAACAATAATCATCATTTGTACAAACCCTGCTGCTTTCTCCTAAAACGTGCCTTAAAAAGAGGGGAATTGTCACTCCTGGCACGGAGTGATGGTCAAACAAGAGACCCAGCTGGTGGCAGAGCTGCGGCATCTCCCCCCAGCACCCAGCTCCCGCTGGAGCAGGTCCACGGCTGAGCTGTGTAATAAGGGAAGAAACCAGTGATGTGAGGAAGATTTGAGGGGGAAAATCATCAGTTCTTCGGCCACTGGCAGCGGGCAGGGTGGTCCTCAGCCGCCTGTGTCCGTCACAGGGCAAATTCCCAGCTTTAACGGGCTGGGGGAAGCTGAGGATGTCGCTGCTCAGCCCGGCGCTCAGGCGGGGGAGGATTTTGACCTGGATTTAAGGATAAATCCTGCTTGCTGTTCAGAGGTGATTTCAGGTTCCTGCCATCTTTCAGCTGACATCTTTTTGGGATATCTCAAGCTGGGGCTAAGATGCTGTTTTAGCTCATCCCTGCACCTGCCAAGCCCAAATCCAGGTGTTTCAGCCTGGAGGAGAGAGTGAGTTAAAAATTGGTCAGGTTTGGGAAAAGCTTTGTAAGATCTGGATGGGGTGGGATGCCCTGGGTGAGGTGAGTTTGTGTTTATGGGCTTGGCCCTAAACCAGGTCTCCCTGCTGTCTGTAATTCCTGAGGAATCCTCAATCCCAGCCCCAGAAGGATGCTGGCAGGGTTTTGGGGTTCATTCCAGCTGTGTGACACATCTGCTGCTCTTTGAGAGTGCTGCTCAAGTGGTGGAGCCCCAGTTTAATTTCTGTCCCTACCCATAAATCGACCTGCCTGTGACCTTGGGCAAAATAGTTAATCCAGGCAGCCCTCAGTTTCCCTCTTTTGCTCCCCATTAAAAATGATTTGCTGTCCCAGGGTGTCGGGCTAGGCAGGAGAACCCAGAGTGACTGCTGATAATTATCAATATGGGAAACCCTGGGAGAAGGTGGGGAAGTGAGACAGAAACCTTTATTTCATTAAAATCGTATTTATATTGAATGCTATTACAGTTCTTATTTTGCAGATCCCATTTCTCTGCCACGTGTCTGAATCTGAATAATTTCCACTGGATTTCTCACCCCGTTAAAAGACGTGCAACAATTGAGCTCTGAGCATTTCATCTCGTTTTGTTATTCCGGGCTTTCTCCTTTTTCTTACAGCAAAATCATTTCTAGAAATTGGATAGCAATATGTAAAATACATTTTTTTTCAGGCAGTGATGGCTGATTACATTGATTCCACACAATGTAGGGCTCTTAATGGGGATTTCTGGCTCCCATTTGCTGTAAATTTCTGGTTCCCATTTGCTGCAAATTCCTGGTTCCCATTTTCTGCGCCATGTGACGAGGCTGTTTCTATGGTCTCTGCTGCATCTCGTCCCCCTGGCATTGTTTTTTTTACAAACTCATTGGGAAGAATTAACTACCTTTTACGTATTTAAAATTTGACTCCACGGAAATCGATGTACAAATAATTTTTATGGCTACAATAAGTAGGTTCCATAACACAACACAAATATCTGTATGTAAATCTTGCCTTGGAGGTAGCTATCTACTGTACATCCCAGTACTTATCCCGCTTTCACACCTAATTTTCTTTGTGAATCACACATAAAACTCACATATTCTCTGCCGTGCAATGAAACCATGAATTCTTAGCATGCCCACACATAAGACGTTTCTCTGAGAATAATATCCATAACTGTTTTTTAAGGAGGAAAAAAATAAAAGTAGGGAAGGTTTTGGTGCACCATTTATTTTTATGGTAATTTAAATATGTTAATACTATACCTAAGAGTTTTATATACATGCACATTTTGCATAAAGAAGAGCTTTTACTCCCAAGCTTCACTTTGTGAGCCGGGAGGGGGAGAGAGAAACCTGTTCAGGCATCTTTGGACACAAGATTAAACAACACCAGAAAACTCCGTTCTCTCCAGACTTTTAACAACTCTCTCGTACTGCACAGCAGCTGAAAAACACAGGTTTTTTTTTTTTTCAAAGAGATGTGTTAAAATTAACCCTCACAAACCTGTGGAGGGTATTTGATAAAAGGATCGGTGCAGCCGGGATGCCCCTGGATCTGTGGGAAACAGCTCTGTGCCGGATGGAAATGCATTTAAATGGATTTTTATTTCTTGTTCCCTCCTTCCTGGGATTATTAAGGTTGGAAAAGCTCTCCAAGAGGAGCATCCAGCCATACCCTGATTTTGATGTCAGTGCCAGGGCCCTGTGTGCTCCCTCCAAGGACACTCCTGGGGTTACACCAGCTCTGGTCCCTGCCCCTCCCTGCACTTGAGGAGGTTTTGCTCAGTCCAGGTCTGAGGGATAAACCTTCACTGGCAGGACAAAAACTCCCAGACTTGGTTCTCAGCAAACTCATCCTGAGGATGCTGCTGCTAAAAGATGAATTTCTGCTGTTTTGCCTTTAATTGCAATACAGAAATTCTTGAAAAATAAGTGCAAAGTGCAGTACGAGCAGAACACGAAGGCTTCAGACCATTAATATATATTAAAAGTATGAACAAAGTCACTTAAAAG
>WEKY01023037.1:377223-403156 GCA_013390045.1 Picathartes gymnocephalus
CATCCCATCCCATCCCATCCCATTGCATCCCATCCCATCCCATCCCATTCCATTCCATTCCATTCCATCCCATCCCATCCCATTCCATTCCAGCCCCTGCCATGGGCAGGGACACCTCCCACTGTCCCAGGGTGCTCCAAGCCCTAGTGTCCATCCCGGCCTGGGACACTTCCAGGGATCCAGGGGCAGCCACAGCTTCTCAGGGCCTCCCCACCCTCCCAGGGAACAATTCCCTCCCAACAAATCCACTTTCAGAGGATGCCCTTTGTTTCCTGCATTACCCTGCAAGTGGAGGCTCCACCTCAGAGCTGGCGAGGGCTGAGTGCTTAATATTCACCTCCTTCCATCCTCCTTCAGCCCATTTGCATGCCGCAATTAAAGGAAGTAGTCTTGTTTGCATAGTGCTTTAAAAATGTTTCTGTCAGCAACAACACTGGGGTTTGAAGAGCGCTATCTCTCTAAGAGCAGAGCTAACTAATTGCATAAGGGTCACACCATCTGCTGCTAAAGAAGTAAATCTTCAGATGATGAGAAGTTAGGATTTATGGAAAACCTCCTGACAGGGACAGCTCTTGCTTGGGCGGTTGCTTTTTTTCACATATTTTCTGTTGTTTTCTGGTAATTTTCTGTGCTTTGAATTTCCGTTTTTCTTTTTTTTTTTTTTTCTAAAAGGGAAAAAAAAAAGACAAGAAGAATTATTAAAAAAAAACCAAAACCAANTTTCCAAAAGGGAAAAAAAAAGACAAAAAGAATTATTAAAAAAAAACCCAAAAACAAACAAACAAAAAAAAAAACCAAAACAAAACAAAAAAACACCAACCAAACTTGGGAGAGACTTCACAGAAGAAAGGCCACATTTCTTAAATGAGAGAGCAGCATATAATTTTGGCCAAAATATTCAGCACAGGCTGTACCCTGTTGCATCACAGTGAATTTTTGGACTTGTGTCCATAGAGAAAATAAATAAATGAAATAAATAATTGGCGTTTTGCCAACCAAATATTCGTGGAAACCTACGGGATAAGAAGGATGTGAGGTGACATTTTTAGGCTTCACTAACTTTTCAGTAGAGAGCTCATGAAGCCAAAATTTCCTGTGGGTCGGTGTAAGATACTCAGTGCTTCTGGCTGAGTAAATCATGTTGCACGGGGAAGTTGTGGATGCCCCATCCCTGCAAGGGCTGGATGAGCAATTGAGCAATCTGGTTTAGTGCAAGGTGTCCCTGCCCATGGCAGGGGCTGGAACAAAATGAGCTTTAAGTTCCTTCCAACCCAAACCCAAATCCTGTGACTCTGTGATTCCATAAATAAACAGACTTTTCACAACAGCTTCAATAAATGACTGAATTTTGTCTGTTAATGAGGAAAAGTGTGGGTCCTTTTCTGTCATCAGACAATTTTCCTGTGCAGAGAATGTCTCACGTGGGTGCCGTTTGTGTCTCCTGGACCCTCCCACAAGGCTCCTGTCAGAAATGGGTTTGACCAATGCCAGCAAACTGAACAAATCAGGATCACTGATGCTGAGAGGTTAAACTTTGGGATAACTCCAGAGATGGGAGGATGAGAGCAAGGCTGGGAGGTTCCTGGTTTAAATGCTTAGGAAATGTTTATAACTTTTCATTGTCACCAGATAAGGTAAAGACTTTCAATCCAAGCTGGGCAATAAAAATACGCTCCCTTTTCAAAAATGCACCGAGTTTTTCCATGAGAATCTCTCGCTTGCAAACCAGCTCTGATGAAGGAATATTTCCAGTAGAATTTTTAGGTGGTGTATTTGATCTTGTTATATTCATTTTTCAGCAAAAGGCAGCAGGGAAGTGACGTGATGCATAAAAGAACAGCGTGCTGGGAGCTGGTGTCTCCAGGAATTTTAGAATCACAACTCTCTGATTTGCAGTGAGCCATGCAGTGTTTTTAATCAGGGGGAGGAAGGAATTAATATGTCCTCTTCCCATAAACCCTCATTTGTATTGTTGATAACAATAGTTAGAAATCTCAAAGCTGGGACAAACCTTATTTAAACAAGGATCTGTCAGTTCTGCTGATGTTTTGTTTGAAGATGCAAATTTCCTCGCAGGGGCAGATGCTGCAGGCAGCCAAAACTCACAGACAGCTGAAATCTGTGTGTGATTCCTGCAAGTTTCTCCCTCCATAACTATAGTTTATTGTGCAAGGAGAATGAAGAGAGTTGGGGCTCTGCAAAATATATTAGTTTTCATATTTGTGTGCAGGAAACCGCTGCTCTTCTGCATCAGGGGAAATGGCAGCACAAGTGCAGACTTTCCATCAGGTATTTGCTGGTTTTGTGCTCGCTCAGTGGATGCTTTTTGGATCAGATATCTGTGAAAATTGTGTAGATGATGATTCTTAGATAGAACTCTGGCAATCCCCCTCCCTCGTGCTCCTTCTGTTTCCCACCTCGCTCCCCTGTGTGCCCATGCTGGGATCACCGGGCTGGAGGGGAGGGCACTGGTAGGAGCAGAGTGGAAATTCGAGTGGCACCATGTTAAGAGATCCAATTCTGGTTTATTTTCAACTAAAAGTTGCCATAAACTGAGACAAAGCAGAAAATCTTCACGAGAAATAGTGTTTGTAGAATCGTTGAGGTTGGAAAAGACCTTTGAGATCACCAGGTCCAAACATCAACCAGCACCACCATGGTCCCCACTGAACCCTGTCCTCAAGTGCCACATCTACACGTTTTTTTAACACTTCCAGTGATGGTGACTCCACCACTTCCTTGGGAAGACAATTCCAGAGCTTGACAACTTTTCCACGGTCAATGAAGTGGTTAAAAACCCAATCTTGCTTGGAGAACTTCCTCTCACATAGATTTTCTAACAACTTCTGGTGCCACATTTGCTCTAAAGCCCACAAAGGTTTTCTCTGCTGGAATCCCCAAGTTATAACCCCCGCACGCAAAGTTCAGACTTTTGCAAAATGTTGGTAAGTTTGTAAACTGAGGAGCCTGGGGGACATTTTGATCTGTGCGTCCTCCATGTGTTCCCTGAGTGAGGTAAAAGAACAGATCAACCACGACAGGAATTTCCCCAGCCCCACAGGGGTGATTTTGTTTGGAGCATCGGGAATCACAGTCACAGAATCACAGACTGGTTTAGATCGGAAGAGACCTTAAACCTGACCCAGTTCCACCCCGTGCCATGGATATGGGTAGAGACACCTTCCATAGACCAAGGGGTTCAGATTTCTGTTTCTAAAGCCTGATTTTTGCCAAGCTTGCCCACGTTTCCAAATGCTCCGCGGGGTATTCAGCACGCAGCTGGTTTCTCGCTGCTCTCTCAGCTTGCCCTGAAATTTGACTCATTCGTGGTGGAGAAGGAATTTAAAGCTGTCACTGGGATCCCAGTGGAATGAGCTGGAAATCCTCTATGGAGAAGCCAACACAAACCAGGCTTCTGGTGAATCCTCTCTAGACCACAGATGCCTTTCTGCATATTGACCTGAATTAAAAATGGCTGGAAAAGCTCTGACAAAATGTTCTGCTCACCAAAACAAAACAAACAAACCCAGTCCCCTTTATGGTCCACAACTCCCTCCAAAGCACTGCGATCAAATCCCCAAAGCCAGGCTGTTGCTAATGGTTAAATGGTTAATGGTTGAAATCTTTGTTACTCTGGTTCACTGGAAAGCTCCTTAGACAGTCCTGAGCTGAAAACATCCCTCACTTCATTCTTGAGCACAAAAACTAATATTTCATACTGTATTTTGGACCTGATGTCCATTTTTTGGCTCAACTACCAAGCCAGAAATTGTTTTTAGATTTCCTCTTTGGCATCCACAAAGTTTTGCCTAAAACCCTTGGGGACTTGCTGAAAGAGATTTATTTATGTGCATTGCAAGGCGCCTGCCAAATAACTTCAGCTTCATGTTTTTTAATAATTTTCTAAATTTAAAAATTAATAAAAAGACTAAACTCTTGGTTTACTCATTATTAATTATGAATATTCCCATCTATTTTCCCTTAAATATCAAAGATAAACAAGAGCTAAGATGCTGCTAGGAAGTTAAAAATGCTGGGAAATGCTCTTTTAGTGCGCTTGAGGTTTGAGGAGTGTTTTCTATTATTTTGTGGGTGACACTTTCTCCACTTTATCAAAATTTGGAGTTCAGCTTGGAGACTTCCTTTCAAAAGAGCTGCTGGCTAAATTGCTTCTATTAACTTTTGAAGTGTTTTTTTGGAAGTGTTAGAAGGAAAAAAGTAGTTCTGTGTTAACAAAAAAGGCCACACTTTATGAGCTGTGATGTTTTTCCTTTCAAAGCAGGAGGAAAAATTCCCAGAGTTAAGCAGGAGCAAGGCCAGATTTGCCCTTCTTTCCCATGTTGTAGCAGTCCTGAGGACAGTGAAGTCCAAATTAGGGTAGATTTGTCTTTTATAGAGTAAAAAGTCATTATTCTGGTTGTTTTGTGGTTTTGGAGCACTGTGCTTTGCTTCAGAAGTCTGGGACAGCCTTTGGCACTCTCACTGTGAGTTTGCAACTTGATTTTTAATCAAGAATTTAGATTGACTGAACGATGAGTTAAAACTTACTCTGTTTGTATGAGTTGGACTTAAACCGTCACTGGCTTTGCTCAGAGCTGAGCTCCTGTGCCAGTGAGGGGTGAGAGATGTTTGTGTCCTCTGTGCCAATGAAGGAATAATAATGGCATGGCAATATTAGATACGAGGTTTTGATGGGGATTTTAATTCAGCCACTCTGTCGAAAAGCAGGATTGGAGCACTGGGGGATGTCCATGGATAGAGAGCTCTGTGTGTGCGGCTACAAAACCCATGATGAGCAAAATAAACCCGTCATGGCCGAATCTAGTCCCAGTGTGCTCTCAGGATCGAGGAGTAGCCCAAGGATTGAACTAAGCGTCCACTAAATGAATTTTAATTCATCTAGGAATAAAAAATAATTCAAGGAAGCGTGGCAATATTTACTTCCACGATTATTTTTGTAATTTGCTTATTTTTTAAGGCACAAAATGTGCACTCATTGAGGGCTCAGATCTTTTCCTTTGCTCCACCCTGATCCTTCACAGCCACTCCCCAGCTCCAGGCTGAAAGGAACTGGTGGAACGTGGTGCCTGGGGGCGAGACCCGAGTGGAGGGAGGGGAAGTTGTTACCTAAAACTGCTCCCCTGGCCCATCCCTGGGGCTGACCCTGGATGCTGCTCAGGAGCTGCTTCCTGCAGTGGGCAGGAGGCACCCAAAACCAGCAGCTGGATTTTGGGTTGAGCAGAGTCACCACTGAAAGCAAAAGAATCAAGTAGGAATAGAAATAAGCCCGAAACCGAGCTTAATGTCAGCTATCCCTCCTCAGATCGCTGCTGTTGGTTTATTTTCCCACTGAACTACGCTCCGTGGTGGGAGGATATTGAAGCAACTGTCTTTTTTCCCTCCCCCCCTCTCTCCCCCTTTTTATTATGTAATATAAAAAAAACAAAGGAGTATATTGTATTAATATGAATACGTGCCAGAGAGAGCTTTATAGGGTCATTAATACATTTCTTGGGAGGTCAAAAGACACGAAACCGAAGGGCTTGTGCCTCACAATAAAAGTGAGGCATGTATTGTTGGCCCAGCAAAACATGCCCTGGAGTATAATATTTGTGTATTTAAAAAAATTATACTGGCAGAAAATACAAGGGCAGCTGCAGAGCTTTGGACTGTGCCTAACAGGATGACACAGGTGAGGGCTGGAACTGAGGTTGGAATGGTGGGAAAATTGGGCTTTTGCCTCTTTTTGGTTCTTTATGAGGCAGAAAAAATTGCCTCAACTGGTTAAAAAGCATTTTTCTCCTTGAGCCCGTGTGGTTTTTGTTTTTTTTTCTTTAAATACAAGGAACTCCTGTCACCTGTATCTTAGGCTCTGGATGCATGAACAGGACATCCCATGAAAACCCTGGAGAGGGGGAAAAATCAACCACCTAAAGCAGTGGCTGAAGCTCAGAAAAATCTCAGTTCAGGCAGAAAATATTACCTGTGTCCCAAGGCAGCCCAGCTCGTCCTCTCTGAGCTGGGGCCTTTCCCAGGGCCTCGGGGTGGGGATGGGACAGGCAGCAGGAGAAGGGACGTGGTGGCCTCCAGCCTTCCCTGGGATCTGGTGTTGCCTTTGGATCCTGCTCTGCTGGCTGGTGCAAGGCATTTCTGAGTAGGGATTTCTGAGGGAGAGAAAAGAGACTCAGTTCTCCTGGAGAAGAGCAGGGATAGAGCCGCCTTCTCTGTTATTTCTCAGATAAAATTATGCTAAAAATAAAAAACCCCAGTACTAAAGAGTTCCAAACTTCACTGCTTCCTCCACTCAACACTTTCGTGTCCTTAAAAAACTTTTCGAATAATCAAATTCAAACTGTGCTTCTTGCCTTTATCACCCTTTCCCTGGCCAGATCATGCCAGGGCCTTGCCACCCTCACAGGGAAGAATTCCTTCCCAATATCCCACCTAACCCTGCCCTCTCCAGAAGGAAACCATTCCCTCTTTTCCTGGCACTCCAAGCCCTTATAAAATTTCTCTCCAGCTTCCTTGTAGGCTCCTTTCAGGTACTGGAAGGCTGCAAGGATTTCAGCAGGAGCAAAGGGCTGAATGGAACCTTTTCCATTGCCACGGAGAGTTGCAGCTGGATGTTTGCTGAACCCTCTGATGAAGCTTTTCATTATCTTACCTCCAACACACTGCAGAAAATGGAATCATTAGAGTCCAGCAGCATTCAAATGTAAACATTTGAATAATTTACACTTCCATCCGGTGTTAAATAATAGGTTTCAATCTCCGATGGAGACCTGACAATAAATATTCATTTCTAATTTTCAATAAGTAAACTTTATGACTTCTTAAAAGCCTTGTTTTTTTTCACCTGAAGTGTAATGGCAGTTTTGACAGTTGGGTACATTTGGGATTAAAATTTTCCCCCTGGTCAACAGAACCATGAAGAGTCATTATAAAAATTAAAAGCTAGACGTAATTACAAACGTTACAATTATGAGCAATTTTGGGGTCTTGATGTGCCACAACCAACGAAAGCCGTGTCTTTTCCGTGAGGTTTTCCTGAGGGACGTGAGGAAAAGAAGAGGAGGAAAGGAATTGCCTTGCTGGCTGTGGCCTGGGACTGGAAGGGTGCCAGCACTGAAATAATTTTGTGATGGAGGAGGCTGTAAGGAAGTTTCAGGAATGCCATTTGCAGGGACGGCTTTGGAAAAGAAGGTGAGATTTGCGGGGGAGATCCAGTGCCCGCAAACCCTGGGAGCACCCGGTGTCCCCATGATCGATGCCTCTCTCAGTTTCCTCCACAAACTTTTATTTTCCGAGGTTTATGCGCCTGTAGTAAAAATCCACTCAGAGTTTACACTTGGTTTACACCGGGTCTCTGTCTACCAAAGTTTATTTTAACAGCATTTTTATGTGGCTCTTCTTCACAGAGCTCGAGTCGAGCAGAACCCCTTCCCAACGCCTCCTTTTACCACCAGTGCCGTTTCTGGGGTCAACGAGATCAGCTGGGTCATAATGGTGAGCACGGGCTCCCGACACAATTAATGGGGTTTTCTTTCCAAGCGATTTTAGCACGTCGTTGTGGGACAGCCGGAGTTTCATAAAATGCGCGGCTGTGCCTGCACAGTAAACGTGTCTGAGACACTTCATCAGCCTCACCTTGCTCACCTCGCCCCTGCTCCCTGTCCTTCCGTGGCCACCACTGGCACAAAAAGGATTTGGGGAATGATCTTCCCTTCAAATCTTACTCTGGTGACAGCGCTGGTGCGAGCTTCCAGCACCACGTAGTGCCCCTCGCAGAGTTTGTGATCAGCGATCCTGCTCCTTTATCCACCATAAACATCCATCCTGGAATATTGCTGCCGTGCAGATCCCAGCAACGTTCATTTGTCTGAGTTTCAGGTTGGGCACCACAAAATCTCTTTTCATCTGCTTTGAATTTGTGAGCGTTTAATTGATTGTGTGCTTTGAGTCTGAAGCTCTTGATCTGCCTCATCTGTGCTGATCAGTATTTTTCATACTGCATCACATCTTCTCTTACGGGCTTCCTTCGAAGGTATAATTGTTGTCTACCAATCTCTTTATATTTCATTAATAAATAGATTTCCAGCCTTCCTTTGATCATTCCTGCCATCATTCTCTGAGCTCCTGGGATTTGCACAGTGCAGTTTTCTTAACACAAAGTAACCAACACTGCAGTCAGCAGTCCAGAACAATCTCCACTGTTAATTTATATTCCTTAGGATAGTCCCTACAAAAACTTCTGTGTAATGTGGCTGTGTGGTCCTGATTAACATCAGTAATCCCTGCGACAGAGCTGTTCAATACTCACCAAACTGCTCTATGGGGGAAGGAAGCGAGGAGAGAAATAAAAAGTAAAGTAATTTTTGAGTTGTTCACCGGTAGAGACCAATCAGACTTTGCACAAAGGATTTAGAACAAAAATAATGACATTTTCAAAATCTCTTATGCTTATTTTTTTTTCCCCTGTGTTTAGGTTGGGTGGAATGTTTGTTCCTTGTTTTAGTGGATATTTCCATGGGAATGAGAGAGGAAGGGGAGGGAGGGGCACCACGAAGGAGAGAACTCCTAGGGACCCCCTGCCCTGACCAACAGCCCTGTTGGAGAGCTCAGCATTAAAAGGTGAGAGTTTCATTGCTCCCTTTGCACTTCTGAGCTGTAAAAAATTTTAGAAGGGACTGAAACCTGACTCTTTGGAGAGGTCAGACCCCTGACTGGTGAGGAAGGGCACAGGGATGGGGAAAACTCCTTTGTGCCAAGGTGCTTTGCACTGCCTGGGTGTGGGGTCTTGTTGGGACACCACATGTCACCAGCACTTTAATTCTGAGGGGCTTTGGCAAGAATCTGGGTTAGTGGAACACCCAAAGAGTGCAGTTTGTGCCAGACCCCACTGGCCAGGGAGTGGCAGAGGGGTGGATCAGGGCTTGTTCCCGTGCTGCACACCGGTGTGCCCACTGCTGAGCTTTGGCATGTGGCCCACAGGCTTCTAGAAACAATCAAATACGACAACAGAGCTTGGGAAACTTCCATTTTCACAGCTCACTTCCTGCACAGAGGTATGTCCATACATACAACCGAGGGGTTTGGATGGGAAGGGACCTTAAAGCCCATCCAGTGCCGTGGGCAAGGACACCTTCCACTGTCCCAAACCCCATCCAACCTGGCCTTGGGCACTGCCAGGGATGCAGGGGCAGCCACAGCTTCTCTGGGCACCCTGTGCCAGGGCCTGCCCACCCACAAATGCTTTATATGCATTTATATCCGCAGCTCTGGGTGTGGAAAATTCGGTTTTAGAGTGTTGGATCTGCCCTGTGCTGTTCCAGCCGCAGCTGACTGACCCCTGAGCATGCATGGCCATGCTGTGACAGCTCCTCCTTTGCCTCCCTGCACATGTATGGAGAAGCAGCAGGACAAGAGGATTTTGGAATGTCCCTTCTCCCAGCATTTACTGAGCTCTGGTCCAGAGGAGCCCCCAGCACTGTCATCTCTTGTCTGAGGCAGTCAGAGAATAGAGATGGGTGTAAAATACTCTCTTTTAGCACCAAGCAACTGATTTATTGCAGAAAACAGCTGGCTAAGCCAGGGTACTGCCCAGCACCACGGCTTTTTTCCCTGTTTTCTGGTCCCTCCCTGCCCTCCTGCCTCCTGGCATGTGGAACCAGAATATACGTGAGGAAAGTGAGATGTCTGAATTGTTTTCCTTTTAGAGCAGCCTGCCTTTATTGAGATGCATTTGTTACCCTGGACTCCTGAGAAACACCTTGCCCTTTTCTTGCTCTGTTTTCCATTTCTGTCTCTTCTTCATCCCTAACTTTATTTTCTCTTTATTTTCCTTCTCCACTTTTCTTTTTCTTTACATCTCCTTCCTTCCCCTACCCACGCTCATCCTTCTTCTCATCACTCACTTGATTTAGGGCAAGGAGAGCACATGCGAGGAGAATTGCCATGTACAAAAGTTAAGGATATATATGGGATCCTTCATAATGTGCTTCACTCAGGCTGGGGATAGTGAAAAGGTACGTTTTCCCTGAGCTTGCCAGCAGTGTAAACCATTCAATTGGTAACATAATACGTTTTTATGGTCTCTGTATAGCGATTTTCCATTTAAGTGTAAGTTAAATTGATGAATTCACATGGAGGCATAGAGGAAAGTTTTTCCTTTTCCTTTTGTAGTATAAATTCTCCACGAACACTGCTGCCCTCCATTGTGAGTGGGTTTTCCTCCCAGCCATGCATGAAATGTGCCCTTAGGTTCTGTTACAAATAGGTTTACGCCGATGTCTATGGCTGCTATGAGCATTATGGTCTTGCTCCTGCACTCCTTGAAATCGATGGCCACGTTCCCCCTCCCTGCAGGAGTGGGAGATCAGAGCCCGGGGGTCGCTCTGGGAATACAAAAGACCTCGTGGCTTTGTTTTTTTGGAGGCTTTTGCATCCCTTTTGCGACTCTGGGTTGTGAGCTGGATCCATTCTGCCTGACAGGAGATGGCAGGAAGGTGGGGATCAGCCTCCTCTCCCAGGGAACAGGGACAGGACAAAATGGCTTCAAACAGCACCATGGGGAGGTTCAAGTTGGACTTCAGGGGGAATTCCTTCATGGAAAGGGTGGTCAGGCATTAGAAGGGGCTGCCCAGGGAGGTTTGGAGTCCCCACCCCTGGAGGTGTCCCAGGCATGACTGAAATCAGTGCTCTGGGCTGGGGACAAGGTGGGGACCAGGCACAGGTTGGACTCGGTGATCCTGGAGGTCTTTTCCAGCCCCAGGGATTCCAGGATCTTGTGATATCCTTGTCTTGTGGCACACAACATTCCCATTGCAGTGCTTGCACAGGCAATTACTTAGGAATTTTTCTTTCTAGGTTCTCCAATTACAGAGTTTCTACTTCTGTTCCTGTTGGCTTGGGAGACCTGTTACTTGAGCTGAGACCTTTTCCTTCCATGAAAACTAACTGGCACTTTGCCAGGGGCCTTTTGGAAGTGGGGCCTTCCACAGAAATAGGATTTGCTGCAGGGAATGGCATTTGTTGGTCACTGGGAAACAGATTTTCCCAGTAACTTTGCTGTTGGAGTGCCTGCCTTTCCCAGGAAATGTAAAACGTCACCATTTGTGCTCTCAAACGGGATCCAGCGAGAGTTTCAAAGTGTCTGGTCACATTTCAATGGGGCTCAGCTATAATTCACCTGTCTAAAATACATTCATCAAACTTATTTTCTGCACTCTGTTTCTTAACAGGGACTCACATACTTATTTTCTGTGCCAGCAGTGCTGTATTTCACAGGAATTCTAATATTTCAGCAGTGGTTAAAGAACCCTCATTCGTATGGATTTGAGCTGCGCTTGGCTGAAAGGTGCTGCAAGAAGTGAGGGGCTGCATGTTTACACAATATTGCCTAAAATATTGGATTAATCTTTGCCATGTTTCCTAACGAGCAGATCTTGGCACGTCCATGAGACTGAGTTCCAGAGAATCCACTCATGTGAGCCCCATTTTGGTCATGGCAGCATCCAAGACAGGATTAAGCTCATTCTGTGCAAGCACCTGGTGAATCCATTATTATTCAGAATATCCTTTAGCAGTTATTTGCAATCACTTTAGGTTGTAGTGAAATAATGCCCTGAACCTGGATGGTTTCTTGGTGGTGAGTCGAAGGCCCTCATCTGCAGCACCAGGGAAGGAGCAGGAGCAGGGGGATGTCCTGGATTCGGGATGTGGATGGATTCCTAAGGATGGTGGTTAATTGCCTTGCCCCTCTACCCCTCAAATAGCAGATTAGGGAATGATGAATTCATTCAAACCACCCCAGCAGCCGGGGCTGGTGGGAGATGTCCCTGCTCATCATGGAGGTGTTGGGCTGGGTGACCTTTGAAGGTCCCTTCCAACCCAACTGTTCTATGATTTCCTGATAATTTGTGCTGGCACGTTCTTGAAAATGAAAGAAAACTCACGAACATTTGTCTTGAGACACGTGAAACATTTGACCCAGCCCCACGTTGGCCTTGTAGAGTCTCAGGGTTCCCTTCCCCGAAGCTTTTGTTCTGTCTCTGTACCGGAGCCATGAAGGGAACTGGGTCGGCCCTTTGTTTTTAGAGGGAGAACTGAGCTTAGCAGCATCTTTGGCATATCAATAAAGCCAGCAACAATAAAAAGGAACGGTGTTCATTATACTGCTGTGTGGGGAGTTTCTTTAAGAGTTGGGCCCTAAATGGTTTTTAATCCCAGAATGCACTGATTGTGATAATGTGGAGAGGCAAAGCAAGCATCAGTTATGAAATCACTGCAAATATGAGCGGAATAAAAAACGGTCGAAAGGATCTTGTTACAATTTCTGCTTATTCCACCAGGGTTTAAGGAAAGTAAAATAGGCAATGATTTTGTTTGGGACTTGTTTATGAAAGATTACTTTTTGTATAGGTAAGTCAAAAGGTTAAGGAAGTAAACAGAATTTAAATACAGTCAGTTTTAGTAATTTTTTCTGTTGTTTGCCTTAACTGCTTCCTAACATCATAAAAAAGCCTGCAGCACTCAGGTGGAAAGGAAAAAAAAACCTCAAGCCAACAAGAAAAACCCGCACCAAGCCGGCTTAAAGAAGTAAAAGCTGTAAAATGTAAGATATGGCACACCTATAAACTATAATTTTGCTTTTCAGCTGGCAAAAGTGCTGTAGATCTAAAATTACAATAAATCTCCAAATGTCCAGCATTGATTACTTCAAGCTTGTGGCTTTAATGGACAACAGAGCAGCACATTATGATGCCATGATTAAGGAATTGTGGAAAAGAGGGAGAGTGATTTTGGACTTTATTTTGGCACCTAGCAGAGCTCAACGTTACCACAATTATTGGTTTTCTGAAATATGTCCCTATGCATTATTCTGATCAGATTACTTGCATTGCACAATCCTCTGGTGAATAACAGGACAATAGCACAAAATAAATCTCTCTCTGAAATTTAATCTCCATGTCTGTAGACTGGCAAGAAGAACATCCACATCCCTCTGATAAGAAGTTGTATATTTTCCTGAATGGTGGTATATTTTTTGTTTTATAATTGTCCTTAATGTAAATTCTCCAGCAAGAAAGCAGTGATGCCAAAAATCTCAGAGGAAGGAAGGCTTGAAGTATGGGTAAAGCGTTCCCATAAGCTCAACATGAAGAAACCCTAATTTTCTTAGTAAACTACAGGGGCGGGTGAATTCGGTGGCTTACAGAAATCATTAACCTTTCCCCTATTATTGGTTCTCAGTGTAATTTGTTTGATAATCTTCTTCCTCAGTGAATAGCAGTCCAGCTTATCAGCTAATAAAATATCCTCTGGTGCTGCTGCAAGGCTTGGCACGTGGTGGATATGATCCAGATGACAGCAAAGCAGAATTACCTGCTCTTTTTGGGGTCCACCTCTAAGCCAGGGATTGGGAAAGTGCCAGTTTTTATGGACTGAAGGGTGAGCAGGTGTTTATTATTGCTCATCCTCTGAGCTCCGTGGACAAGCTGGACAATAACTGTTATTTTAAGAAAGCAGAAAATATGCTGAGTTTTAAGCACTTGCACAGGGTGAGAAATAAAGCCTCCCAAAAGTTCAGATGCTCCCTAATCTGTGAGACACCCACCAAAGGTCCTCTGACTTGCACGTATTTAATCAACATATTCACACAGGTCCATGTTGGGTTGTATCTTTAAAAGTGAGTTTCCAGAGGCTGCTCTTGGATGGGCTTCCTCCAAACACAGGTGGGAATCCTCGGATGGGTTTGGAGTGGCACTTGAAATCCGTGTGGGATTTTGGGAAGTGCTGAGCTCAGTGTCAGGGTGGGACACGGCTCCTCTTGGCTGCGATTGTGTCCCCCAGGTAGTCCCAGCTCAGTCCCAGGCTCCTGCAGTGAGCAGGACGTGGTTAATGAGCAGGGCATCATTAGTGAACAGGCCACCATTAATGAGCAAGACATTTCTGGTGAGCAGGAAGGACATGGTTAGTGGGAGGTGGCCCAGCCAGGGGCACTTCTGCAGAGCCAGGTGCAAACTGAGGCTCAATTCACAAGTGAAAATTGGATTTGGGAACTTTTAGCACCCCTGCCTTGCTTCCATGAGAATTTCCAGGGCTGCCAAAGCTGCTCCAAAGCCTCCCAGGCTGGGGTGGGGCTCTGGATGTTTCCAGTTGGGATGAAGAAGTGTTGGCAAAGGCGTGGGTGGAAGTTCACCCAGGAATGCTTCCATGGCCCTGGCTCTGTTCCTGCTCTGCTATCCACACCTGTACTGCTGCCAGCTAAAGCCAACTGGAAGAAATTGGGGTTTGTTTTTGTCCTGTGTGCCTACTTGACCCAGAAATTGTGGAGATTGTTGAATTTGTGTGGTTCAGGGCTCAAGAATCAAATATGAAGTTTAAGCTGAGATCATCAGGGTCTGTGAAGTGGCCCTGCTCCAAGGCAGCACCATTCCAACAGTGCTGTGCTGCTCTGCACTGGCGAAGGCCTGACCTTTCCATGGTATCTCCGTCCATGCAGACTATCCCCTTTCCCCACATATTTCTCATTCCTCCAAAATTATTTTTTCTCATCCGTCTTCGCTCTGCTTTGTTTCCAACAATTCAGTCTTCACATTTTGCTGCTCAGGAGTAAAAAATCCGTTTGGAATAGTTTTGCTTACACTATCTTTAAATTCGCAATTAAAAACCTTAATGGTATTTTTTTTTTCCAATCTTGTTTATCAGAGTTAATCATTAATTATCACAGACTCTACCCACAGCTGATTAATACTTTTTTCTTCCATTCTTCCCTCACCACCCCTCCCTTCTCTCTCTCTCCTTACTGCAGGGATTGAGGCTCTTTCCAGACTTTCCTGTGGCAGCACAAGCAGTGATGCTGGAGCGGCTGTGCCTGTCCCTTGTCGTGTTTGCACGGTGCCACCTCTCCAGATGCACTGGTACCTTACACAAAATGAGTCACCACTGTCACTCCTCGTTCTAGGGTGAATTAGGTGAATTCCAGACTGGGAAACTCAATCTGAGCTGTTTCCTCAGTGTCAATGTTTAGGTCTGGTCTGTGAAGCGGCAGTGACGAGGAACAGTGGTGATGGTGCTCAGTTTTACCTCTTCCAGGAGGGCTCTGGTGCCATCCAGAGCAACCACCTCTTTATTCTCTGACTCCTCCAGCCTGGAAAGATCCCAGCTGATGACATTTTTCCGTGGGCAGTGCAAGCAGCCTGGAATTTTTGTAGATTAAATCCTGTTCCTTTGAACGTTCGCGGTGTCTTTGGGCATGGAATGCCAGGAAAAGGGAGAATGGCTTCAAAATGCCAGAGGGAAAGGTTAGGTGGGATACTGGGAAGAAATTCTTCCCTCTGAAGGAGTGGCTGCCGCCTCAGGGTGGGCTGGACAGGGTTTGGAGCAACCTGGTCCTGTGGAAGGTGGCGCTGCCCATGGCAGGGGGTGAAATGGGATGAGTTTTAAGGTCCTTCCAACCCAAATCGTCCTGTAATTCCATGATCCTGTGAAACTAAGGTTTGGTGAATTTCTGTGGACCAGGTGAGGATGCTGAAATATTTGGAGGGGCTATGCCAGTTTCAGTGACCCCTGGGTTTGTCCAGGATCCACATTCACTTTGTCTGTTCCAACATTTCACCCTTTACCTGTTACCTGCACATGTGAAAATATCCAGGTGCCTCCCTGTCCTTGGAGGGTGGGAAATCTGCCTCATCCCACAGAACAACATTCACCCTGCAGAGTAACATTTATCTGCAGCCAACACAGGTTGGTTACCAAATATTTGTTTAAAATAAAAGAAAAAACTGAGGACTTTTGTAGCAGGAAAGTGCAATTTTGTTGTGTTAGAGTGAAATGATGCTGCTGCTTAAGGTGATTGTAAATCATCCTTTCAGCTCAACAGGATTGAGTTTCAGCTCCTAAATTTCCAGGAAAAAAGAAGAGTTGTAAATAAATATAAATATAGTGAAATACAGATGATTTGACCGCTGCTTGTCTGGGTTTTTTCTCAGGGTATTGCCTTGTCCATTGCAAAATCCTTAATAGATATTATTTGGAATTATATTTTGGTTTACTACAAATGTGAGCCTTCAATGAAGGCAGGTAATATGTATTCCTTCAAATAATTTTAATACTTTACAATAATAGTTTACTGAGCGTTAAGGAAGAAACTGAAATTCAGAAACAGAGGGACCATGTCTAGAAAAAAACAATAATGTTGATTTCAGTACCTTGCAGCACTCAACATTAATAACAGCTGGACTTGTGTGCCTCTTTCACTGGCAAATACTCAAATCACAGAGAACTGGGCTCAGTTCTGTCATAATTTCTGGTTAAATATGTTTTATAGCACTTAAATTGTTCAAGGTTCTTTACTAATCTAATTTTCCAAAATACCCAAAGTGGCCTGAAACTTAGAAATTCCCAGTAAACCTTTCAGTAGAAATATTTTATAAGTTCCCAAAATTAAATATACAACATTGATGCTTATAAAATAAATCAGCTCGGGGAAATTAAATGGGTATTTTTAAGATCTTAATTTCCAAAGTCTTAGAAAGATTGTGTACTTTACTTAAGAATTAGATAATTCAATGGCAAAGGACACCTAGATTTGGGCAAACAGTCTTGAGAAGAGCAAGAGTCAAGAAATACCATTTAGATGCAGGCAGTGAGATTGGCACGTTGGGATGAGGAGAAGATCTTCAGGATAGGCATGAAAAGAAGATTTTAAAAGTGATAATTTAGCAACAATTCAGAAGCAGAAGTTGTTTGGGGTTTTTTTTGTTTTTATAATGCAACACATTGTAGTTGGAGTATGTGGAATTCCTGCCCAAAAATGGTTGCAGAGAGGGGAAGAAGAAGAAGAAGCCAAGAGGATGAGAGGAAACGGCCTTAGGCTGCACCAGGGGAGCTCGAGGTTGGGCACCAGGAAGAATTTCATGGTGGCAGGGATTGTCAGGCCTTGGCAGGGGCTGCCCAGGGAGGTTTGGAGTCCCCACCCCTGGAGGTATCCCTGGAATTCCTGGAGGTGGCACTGGGTGCTCTGGGCTGGGGACAAGGTGGGGATGGGGCACAGCTTGGGTTTGATGATCTTGAAGGTCTTTTCCAACCTCAGGGATTCTGGGATTCTTACCTGCCTGACTCCCCTGGCATCTGAGGGTTCATCCTCCTGGCTCTCTGCCTCCTCTGCCAGGCTTTCTCTGCATCTTTAAATTCACCAAGGCCAACTGGGAGAGGCTTGCTAAGGCTGCCTGGGGATACATGTCCTCGTTATTGCTTCTGAGATCGCTGGGGACATTTCACGGAGGCAGAAAGGGAACACTGGGCAGGAACAGGAGGAGCAGAGTGCCAGGAGAGCTCCCGTGGCCGTGGGAGCACGAAGGAGCTGCCTGTGGATGGCAGGCGGTGCCACACATCTCCTCTGCAGCCAGGGGGGCTGAGTGGGAAGCCTGGAGGCGAAGCTGCCTTGGCCACAGCCCAGCTGAAGCCTGGGAGATGGTCAAGTTCTGCGGCTGGGGATCAAACCTGCAAACGTGGAGCTGCTCTTGTGCCAAAAACTTCTCCTCAAGCCAGGCTGGCTCAGAGCAGAGGTCCCAGCGGATCCCGAGTGTCCATGGCTGTGTCTGAGGGGCCTGACATGAGCAAAGTGCCAGGGGAGCTGGTGCTGGCAGAGGTTCCCAGCCCTGCAAGGTCGGGCTGGCACCTGCATTCCTCTTCTGAGGTTGTTTCCGCAGAACTCGGTAAGCACGCTGGGAAAATCTGAAATAAAGCTGCCACCAAGTAGGGTAATTCCCTCATAATTTGCTCATATTTTAATCTCTACTCATCCGAGGAGAAATAGAGGAAAATAATGAGTGGTTTATCAACAGTGCAGCATCAAACCAATGGCAAACCTTACCCACATTTGGGCTGTCCACTGGGTGCTCCGTTCCTCTGGCTGGGCTGATTTCTCCAACTTTGCCTTGGTGGATCATCATTCCTCTGCAAAACGAGCTCTTCCCATGTTTTCTCCCATGTTTATCTTTGGCAGCTCGTTCATGCCTTGTCCCTGAGTTCAGTTACTCATTGAGCCCATCGGAAATAAACAGAGCTCGTTCCTCTGCTGCCCACCCGACATCCCTTTGTTCTACCAAAGGTGGCAAAATATTCCAGCACAGGGTCTGGGGATTTTTTTTTTCCCTGTAAACACCTCTGAAAAAGGGGAGAAAAAAAAGAAAAAAAAAAGAACAATGCAGCACGGCGGCATCCACGCAGACAGTTTAACCCTTGGGTCAGCGTGTTTGTATTTCACTTATTGGACTGTTAATAGATTTTCTTCATTTGTGCGAGACATCGTGAATGATGTGCTGAGGCCTTTCGATTCCTTCTCCGTGGTCCACCTGTAAGAAGATAGCGTTAAAAGCTGCTGGAGTTTCTACCTCTTGACAACATCCCAGCTGTAGCCTCGCAATAGCAATCCTCCCGTGGCAGTTTTAATTATCGGCCCCGGCGATACCATCAGTAAGTGTGTAATTACGTGTCACTTTCCTGGCTGTTGGGTATGAAAAGTGGAACCAGTGAGATGATGATCGTTGAAGCTGTAGACTCATATTTAAACAATTCAAAATGTGTAACTGGCAGTGTCATTAAACAGAGAGAGTCTGACCCCAGCTGTCAGTTACTTTTCCTTATGCAGATTTTTTTTTCGTGCTGTCTGTCAAAAGAGCTCCATGGGCTGAGATGGGACGGGAGAGGCAGCGGAATGCAGGAGAGCTGCTCTCCTCCTCTCCTGCCAAGGTGGTCTTTTACCCTAAATAAATATTGCTGGAGAGATTGTAAATAAACGTGGGACAACGCAGGAAATTATATAGGCTTTGGTGATGAATAAACAAAAGGGAGACTATCAAACGCCAAGTCTACCCTTCAAAAAATATGAATAAAATGGGACTCATTAGCCTGAACTTAAGGAACAAGGCTTATGGTAATTTGGGGGACTCATTACTGAAGGATAAAAATGGAATAATTTTCATTTCTCCCTTTCCACCAAAAAATTTTTGAAGCTGTGGCAGATAAAGAAATGACATGAAGGTTATTATTATTATTATTTAAATCCATATATGTACACACACACATGTAGATGTATATATTTGAGAGTGACAAGCATGGACATGCATACATATCTGCACGAGTAATAACAATTTTTGAGTATTGCCCTCAAAAATTGTCATGATAATATGGATCCCTTTCACTTCCACTTCAAAGCCAGCAATGTTTAAAGTGTGCAAAGTACCAGAAACTTGTCTCCTGGCCAATATATGCTAAATAGATGGAAAAAATAAATATATGTGCATAGGAGTAGGCAAGTAAAGGATATTTTTTTCAGCGAATTGAGTCAGAAATTTCTAGAATGACAACTCTGCTGAAGACAGGCACAAATGGTTTGACTGGGAATTTGGGGTTGGCATGCCAGGAGTTAATTTTGGAAAGACAGGGAAATAAACGGAGCACTACTTTGAAAAAAATAAAAAATAAAAATAATAAAAAATAAAAGATTGGAGGTTAAACAAATATTAATCTGTGAAGACAGAGAAAAATGTTTCTTTATTTTTAAAATGTTTACCCTTCTCAGAATAAACCTATAAGACACCTTAATTTAAAGCTTTGGAGTTCACATGGATTCCAGCAGCAGCAGTGGAACAACAGAGGCATGCTGGATGTTTCGCCTTTGAAAAAGCACAGCATCGACACTTGCTTTTGCAGATTTTAAGGGGAAATATATTCATTTCGTGAGTGTGTGTGTGTGTGTCTCTGTACATATCTGTGTATAAAAGCTTTGCATGTATTTCTTGTTTCAAAGACAATGCCACAGAGCAGCGCACACAGGAGTGCTGGCTTTATTAATTGCAGCAGTACTTTCATACTTGAAAGTAATAAATAGGCACATATTAAATCCTCTAAGGATTAATTTGTATTTTATCAGCTGTGAAAAGGGCAATTTTTTACATATCCAGACTTAAGAGGTAGCCCTATTAGACCTTCATTGGAAAACAAATTCTGCATATATTTTGCACCAGGGCTTTTTATTTTCTTTCTTTTACTCCCCTTTCCTCTTTCCCCCTGCCTTTTTGAAAGCCTTCCTCGCAGCAAGCGGTTATGTAATGTAAGGCCAGGGAGGAAACGAGCTGTGGTGGCGTGGACAGGCAAACTCTGCCCCCATAAATTCCATAAATTCGGCTGAGTTGTGCCAACAGAAAGCCCAACAGAACCCTCCATGCCCAGTGCCTCGCTTTCCCGTGGCATTTGAAACACTCAGTGCTTAAGGTCACCCAGTTTTGATCCACCCATATTCACGGCCTCACAGGTCTCTTCCCAGCTCTGTTTATGAATTATTTGCTGCTTCCATCCCCGAAGAGGTGCAGGGGAGCCCCCCCCGGGCGGCGGGCGGGGACCAGGAGCCGGATTTTGCATGCCAAACAACCATTTCTCTTTGTCTTTCGTGGAGTCGTCTGTAGGGTGGAGGATTTTCGAGTTCTGTGTCTGTCCTACTTGCATGCTAGCTGCAGGCGATGTGCATCACAGGGAGGAGGCCGTCCCTCGGGGAGGCCCCACTTTTCTGCATTTAGTTGCTGGCTTTGAAAGCAAAGGATGCTAAAAAAATTAGCTCTTTTCGGAGTGTGGGATGACTCGCGCACAACAAACAGACTCAGAGTTGAAGGCTCCTGTGTTACTTTTTTTTTTTCCTGTTGGAAGGCAAGTTAGGATTTTTAAAGGGGCACTGCTCACTTTGTTTATTCCCAAAGTCTTGAGGTGCTTCCAGCAGGTGTGGGGTGTTGGAGCTCCTGTGGGTGTGTTCTGGTTGAGGTTGTTGAACTTCCCTTGGTGTGGGTAAGAAAAGAGGACCGGAGGAAAGAAAAGAGGTAAGGAAAGAGGACAGGAGGGAATCAGCAAAGCTGATCCCAAATGCTTTGCAGAATTAGAATCCTTAGAGAATCGTTAAGGTTGGAAAAGATCTCCAGAGTCAAGTCCAACCTCAACTGGCTGCATCATGAGCTCTGTCCTTCAAGGCTGGGCTTTCCACAGGCTTTGCCATGTGGGGTTTTTCAGTGCAGTTAAAATCAGTCGAGGTGCACTTGCTGCTGCTTCCAGCTTGGAATGTGTGTCCTCAGAGCTCCTTCCAGCTCCAGGCTACACCTCACTTCGTGGTTTCACTAGTACAAAAGTCCACAAAAATTTTTACTAACCCTTTTTTACTGAGGTGAGCAACTAAAGTGTTGACTCACAAGTGATTTTCTCTGTGAGCTTGAAAGTTTTCCTAAGCAGCTGAAGCTGGATGAAGGATCACCAAACATTTTTGTTCGTTTGCTTTTCAAAATGTCCTGCACATTTCCAGTTCAACTGAATTCTTCCTTTATGGAATTGATGGCAGTCTGAGGAAAAAAAATTGGTTTCTATGGGCTCTTGAAACAAATCTGCTGTTATCATCTCTGCTGCCTCTGCCTGGGTGCTCCAGGCTTATTTGAATAGAAAAGCGGTTGTAGACAAAGCCATGGCCACAGGAATTGTGACCCCAAAAGTTGTTTAAGCAGTGGGACAGCTGAAGGGCTGCCCAGGGAAATCCCTGTCCACTTGAGACCTTTGGTTCTCCTCTCAATGTCAAATCACCCAAACTCAGAACTCACAGGTGGGACCCGCTGAATTAGACAAGAGCATCATTGTGACCCCCTTTACTGTTAACTGTGAAACCAAAATCGAGAGCAGTATCTTGTTAATCATAGCAGACACTCCAGGATTTCCTGCTTTTCTATTTTAAAGCAGCATCCTAGCCTGCTTATGGGGGAAAATATCTTTTTTTTTGCCTTATGAGACCAGCACAACCGCTTGTGTTTTGGTATCAAAAGAATAAAACCAAGCTTTACTACAGACATAGTAATTTTGGATGTAGTGGAATAAAATCCAGTGGAGTGTGGGGCCAGGGGAGTGTTTCCTATATGTGATTTCAATAAGGAACTGGAGCTACAAAAGACATGTTCTGCTGTGGAAGAGCAGCCAGCTGTCTCCTGGCCTCAGCACCACGGGAGGTTTAATTTGAATATTGGGAAAATTTCTTCATGGAAAGGGTTGTCCAGCCCTGGCACAGGTTGCCCAGGGGGAACAGTGGAGTCACCACCTTTCACGGGGTTTAAAAGCCTTGTAGGTGGAACTTTGGGATATGGGTGAGCGGTGGCCTTGGAAGTGCTGGGGCAGGTTTGGTTTTAGAGAGCTTTTCCAACCTCAGCTATTCTGTGATTCTCTGTGTTTTCTTCACAAACTTTTTTTTTTATTATTATTATTAAATTGGATTAAATTTATGGCTGCTTTAGGACAAAATGTACAACTTTCTGACTTTATCAAAGAACAGTATTCGAGCAGCCAGGACTGAGTAATTTGCAGTGTCCCAGGGCTCCCTCAATGCCTGTTCCTCAGTGAGTGTTTTCCCTCTCTGTCTTTGCCACCCTTCCCAAAGCCATGGCTTATTCCTCCCTCTGCTTTTATTCCAAGCAGAGTGAACCTGGGATGACTCACGCTGCAAAGAACATCAAAAAGGTAAAAAAAAATAAAAAAATCTTCTCTTAATATTGAAAACTATCTTGAAATTATGAAGCAGGAGATGTACTTTGCTTATCACAGTGGAAACCTATTAGGCAAGTACCCTTGGTGCATGGAAAATATATGCTTTTAACAGTTTTAATCCATTATCAATTATTCATATGGGAAGGTTTTCCTGTATTTGTTCAGTATGTTGGATGGAATAGCAAGCACGACTTTATTTGTCTAACAGTTTTGTTCCAACTGTATCCGATAAGATATTTAACACCCCCAAACATATTTAATTTAAGAAATAAAGAGCCATTCCTTCTGTGGGGTTTTCCACATCATTCTTCTTTATTACACCGGGCTTTGCTCATCATACCATCTTCCTCCTCAGAGGACAGAGACAAATAACTGTTCCCCACAAGGACAATGTGTGTGTTGAACGCATTTTAAATGCTGCACTTTGTTATGATTGCAACCAACGTTTTAAATATGCTGCAATCAAATTCCAAAATGACACGAGAAAAATGACATCAGAGAATAAATCTATTTGGCTGCACAGGCAACAGGAATGTTGGAGCTGGAACATGCTTAGCTTGAAAGTTAAAGATTGAGTACAATGTTTATTTTATTTGCTTAAGATGGGCAAGGCTAATTCATCCCTGTTGTGGAAATCAATGGATTACAGTATAAATATACTCTTCAATATATTTGTCATATTACATGAGTTAAATAGCATTACCTAAATATAGTTTAGCTTTTAAATATCACATGAGATTACTGATTTGCTTTTACATTGTGCTGGGTTTGTTTAAACTATTCCGGGGTCTCACCCGTGGCATACGTGGTAATTCTGCCTATGGAATTCTAGTCTGGGAGAGGCGAAACCAAAGTCCAGTGAGCTTCCTGGTGGAAGCTGGGAAGTTGTACGTCTGGCAAAGGCTGGGAAAGCTGATGCAGGAACATTTTGTTTCTCCGTGCTCCCAGCGAGGCTGGAAAGTCCCTCGAGTGGTCATTTGCTGTATCATGGACTCTTTCCTTGTGTTTCTTACAGGTACAGAGGAACACGAGCCATTGGATGGAAGACCTTGGAGGGAGAAAAAATCCCACGGAGCTTCTTGCTGAGAACGGTTCAGGTTTTGAGAAGGAAACAGTTTTATCCTAGCAGGATCACCCATCCCTGGAGTCTATGAAATACTTCAGGAATTTCTGGGCCAAGCCATGCAGTTTTCTGGCTATGTTTTAAGGTATTGGCTCTTATTAATATTGGTGTGAATATTCCTTATCCATCTTCCTGAAAAATTCCCCATAAAGAAAATAAACCATGTCTTACATCCAAAGTTTTAAAGTGACTGTGGCTGAGATGATGGATTTAGCTTGTCTTACATGGAAGAAAAAAAAAAAAAAAAAGTAGGAAATAAAGTGGTATTTAAAACTGAGATTTGTTTGCCTTCAAAATTGTAGCTGTAGTTTTCTCCAAAGGATTGGAGCTGAGCAGGTGTTGGCTAGGTAGGAAAATTTCACTTAAAGATCTCTGAACTGTCCCAAACTGAAGTCCATTCTCATCCATAACGTAATTTAGCCTTTGACAGATATATAGAGCTCTCGGAGCTTTCTGTTCTTCACAAAATCTCCTGAGCTTCAAGTCTCACTGACCAGATGGGCTGTAATTTGGCCTCTGACACGGCACAGCCCTGCTGGAGGGTGAAAATTACCTGAACTGGCCAAAGCTGAGGTCACACTCCCGTCTCCTCCAAGTCATTTTCTGTTCTCAGGCTCCTGCTCCCATTTCCCAGCACACTGAGCTCCCTTTTCTGCATTTTGAGCAGTGCACAGGAGTGAGACGTGGAATATTTATCCCCTCAGAAGTCAGATATTACACTTAAATGTCTCAAGCCTCTGCCACACATCAGTCACAGGGCTGATTTATCCTTAGTGATACCTGACTCCACGAGCAGGAAGCTGAGATTGCCCCGTGTAGGGCGGATTGGAGCTCTTTGTACTCTGTCAGGTGTCAGAAACTGCACAGAAATGTGCTTAATTAACGAGAGCCTTGAGTGCTTTTCCAGGCTGAGGGTTGGTGGCAGAGCGAAGGGGACAGGTGACATTGCAGAGGGGCTCTGCTGCAGGCTGCCCAAGCAGGAGGACGGGATGAGACCCTCCACAGGCAGGAGCAGCCCCACAGTCGCAGGTCCTGGCCCTCAGGAGGGACTTGAACCACCCCAGTTCCTGCTGGAGGGAGAGCACAGCACGTCAGGGGAGGTGATTTTCCCCTTCTGCTCCACCGTGGTGACAGCCAGCCTGGAGCGCTGGACCCAGATCTGGGCTCCCCAGCACGGGAGGGACGTGGAGCTGTTGGAACAAATCCAGAGGAGATCGCAGAGGTGCTCCCAGGGTTGGAATCCCTCTGGAGCTGGGCTGGGAGAGCTGGGGGGGCTCACCTGGAGAGGAGAAGGCTCCAGGGAGAGCTCAGAGTCCCTAAAGGGGCTCCAGGAGAGCTGGAGAGGGACTGGGGACAAGGGGTGGAGGGACAGGACATAGGGAATGGCTTCCCACTGCCAGAGAGCAGGGATGGATGGGATATTGGGAAGGAATTGTACCCTGGGAGGGTGGGGAGGGGCTGGGCTGGAATTCCCAGATTTGCTGTGGCTGCCCCTGGATCCCTGGCAGTGTCCAAGGCCAGGTTGGAGCAGCCTGGGACAGTGGGAGGTGCCCCTGCCCATGGCAGGGGCTGGAAATGGGTGATCTTTAAGGTCCCTTCCAACCGAAAACATTCTGTGATTCTATAAACAAACACTATTTGCCATGCCTTTTTTTTTTTTTTTTTGAAAATAAAACGGAATCAAGATATTTTAGAGGAATTCCAACCACCTGTCACGTTGCATTAAACCATTACTTCCTCAGGCCCTTGTGCCTGAGCAGGTGGTGTGAATAAACTGTACTTAGAATGAAGAGAGGGACATTTTTCTCTTGTAAATAACAAAAGCCACAGATATTTTCACGTTAGCATTTCCCCTTCCTTCTCTCATTGAACTGGTACCAAGCTCTCCTTGCTGCTTGGACATCTATCCAAGCTCCAGAACAAAAGGAAGGGAAAAGGTATTATGGAGTGCACCTAATTCTGGGATTTAATGCCTTCCCTTCAGTTAGCTGAGAACGAAGGATTGCTTCTGACTGCTTTTTTCTCTCCAGGAGAAGTTTTCTTTGCTGGGTCAGCCGTGCAGCCCTGGCACGGTGTCCCTGTGGCGCGGTTGTACCAACAACCTCCAGCTCAGCAGCATGTCTGGCAAGGAACAGAATTTACCCTTTCACCTGCACATCCCCCTCCACTCTTGTACACAGCCTGGTTTTTTATTTTTTTTTTTCCCCGCGGCAGACGTCTTTTCTTTTTTTTTTTTTTTTT
>WEKY01023037.1:405270-435847 GCA_013390045.1 Picathartes gymnocephalus
TTTTTTTTTTTTTTTTTTTTTTTTTTTGCAGGTGCAAAAAGGAGCCTTTCGTTTTCCCCATTTAGGGAAAAAGTTAGAAAAAATCCGCTCTCCTCACTGAAAGGCAATATTTTGCTTTTAGCACTACTTTACGTGCGGCGTTTTTTAGCTCCTCTAATCTTAAATTCAGCACATGAATGGATGGATAATTTCCTCCCTGTCAGTTTTTTTCATGCTGCTGAATTATTTACTACCCCAGCAACTTGTAGCTGCGAGTCCACTTATTCCTCGTTGAGCCGTGGCCGTGAAAGAAGCTCCACGTTCTCCCTCTGTCCTGGGGGGCTTCCAGGCCTGGGGAAGCATCCTCGGGGTGGTGCCCAAGCAGGAACACCCCCCAGCATCCCCCCAGAACCAAGTCCTTAACTAACTCAGCCTGGATCCGGCTAATTTGTCTTCATCATTCATATCTCCCAAATCCTGAATCATTTTGGTTGCCCTCCACTGCACCTTTTCAATCTCTGCAATGTCCTGCCTGTAATATAGTGACCAGAATTGCACACAATATTTCAAATATACTCCCACTAATGTCTGATATAAAGTAGTGCCAGAATAACTTGTGCTGATTTATAATCCTTACAAATACATATATTTGTTTAGCTGCTGTTGTTGGGGTTTTTTTATTGCAGCCAAACGTTGAACATATGTCTGGTGGTCTGAAGGCCTGTTAAAGACAACGAATGAATCACATTTTCTTCATGACAAAAGAAAACACCTTTATTTTTCTATCATTGTCGAGCTTGAGTGGTGATATAAGATAAATTGAAACAACAAAAGGCAAAGAGAGTTTAGAAAAGTCAAGTAATAAGGTATCAGGTTATAAATGAAGTCTTCCAGTGCCTGAAGTGAAAAAGTATCCACAAGCACTTCACACTTCTTAAAAAACAAATAAATCGCCCAACAGGGTGGTGCTAAGGATGTCCTGCTTAGAGTACAGAAGCCTCTCCCACCATTTGGGTGTGGAGAATCTGAGAGAACATAAAAGGGAATTTTTCACTGGTTTTAGCTGTGGGAATATGCAGTGCCACGTGTGATGCTAATGCACAGAGTGACCCTGTTCGGGGTGTGGGTGATGCTCTGTTCCTGATGGGGTCAGGAGTTATGGGTTCTACATGGAAATGAATTTCCAGCAGCTGCTTTGGATCTGCTGGGTAAGATCCTGGCCTTGCTTTTGGAGATGTACCATTAATATTCTAAAGTAATGCCCTTTGATAATGTTATTTACAATGAAAGAGAATTGTGAGCACAAGAAAGAAGCAATGCATTGCCAGAAGATCTTACTTCAAAATGTACTAAAACCTCTCCCATTCCCAAACAAGCCAAACCAAGGATTATCATCTCATAAAAGATCTGAAAAGAAACTTGGAAAAACCAAAGGCGAGCATGGTCAAGGTGAAAAGACCCTGAGAGTGTGCTGGGAATGGCAGGCCACAGAAGACCAACAAGAATTTTCTCTTAATGGATGCAGCAGGGTTTGAATTCTGCTTGTTTCCAGTTTGAGAAGAAGTTTTTGATGGTTTCCAACCAATCCAGTCTCCACTCTGCAGTGCAGGTGACCTGCATTAACGGCCTCCTTTTCCCAAGACAACGCACAGCTATTAATGTGTTGTCCCAGGTTCTAGCCTGGCTGGTGGCCATTACTGCCAATAAATAATGGCTCTTGTTCCATCGACTCCTGCGAAGGTCTGGGGACATGAAATTCATGTGTGCTACCAATGTAGATCGAACATAACCTTGACATTAATCAGACAGGTGGAATTTAAGGCTTCCCCAGTTTTCCCAGTGCCGCTCTCCTAACAAATCATGGAGTTCTTCTGCAGTTTAATGGCCAGAAATTAAAAAAAAAAAACAAAACACCTTCCTTTCCCCCTTATTTCTTGTTTTTTTATTATTATTTTTAATCACATTTACTCTTTTAACACGATCATTACAATGTTTACAAACATCCCTGCCTTCCCACCGCTCTCCCGCATCCTAAACGGTCTCCTGTTTTCCAAGAGCAAACAACAAATGGAGCAGACCTTTGAAGAAACCCACCCCCGATTAATAGTTAATGATGGCTCGGGAGAAGGAACAAAGCCCGTGCGGTGTGAACACGGATTAGCCCTTTTATAACCACGGCCAAACAGTTTGTAGGAGCGCCGGTGCCCGGGAGCGGCCTGCTGTGCCCTCCTGCCGAGACCAAGGCTGGGCAGCGGGCTCGGCACGGGGGCCCCAGGGGTCTGAGTCCCAGCTGCCCCCCTCTCCCAGAAAACAACCAGCTGGTTGATGCAGGAGCATCCCCTGCCGACCAGCACCTGGCAACCATCGCCTCTGCCAGGGCGCTATCCCTCCGTCCTCTCCCGGCTGTGGGATGGTGGAGTTAGGCCAAGGTTGATGCCCAGCTCGATGCTCCAGGCCCCATTTGGGCTACAAAACCATCGGCTGCTGGAGCCAAAACACTCAGAGCTCATCAGGGCACATCTTTGGCTGGTGCTGGTGGGGCTCAAAGCCCAGGCAGCGCTTTGGAGGTGAAATTCTTCACATCCCCCCGACCCTCTTGCAGAGCCCTCCTTCCCCATGCAGAATATTTCCAGTTTAGGACTTCAAATATTTCTATTAATAAATTACTATGCATCATGTCAAATTAGCATTGCCATTACTAAAAGATTAATAGCGACAATGCGTTGTGGCACTCCATTGCTTCAGGGTAATTTTCTTTTGTTCATGCTTTGGCATAATATCGTAGAGCAGAGCAGCAGAACTGCGGAGCATAAATTTAGGCGCAGCCCCTCAGCAGAAGAGGCAATCCTAATCACAGCAGAGGGCTGGCAATTAGCTCCCAACCTTCTGGGAACGTTGCCTTCATCCCAGGATGAGTGCCACCCGGCATCCCTCACACCTCTCGCACGGCAAGACAGATCCCGACGTTTATGTGTTTTTATTTACTAAGTGCTCGGGAGGAATAAACAAGGATAATTTGCATATGAAGCCTTTTTATTTGAGCCCTTGAGTAATTGGCGGGTTAGCGGTGGTGTGTGCACTTAAGTGTACATCACGCCGGCAGCAATCTTCCCTTCCATAAATTCTCCATCCTAACTGGAGTTTACAAGGGGAGAAATCATTCTGGGGCTCGGGTCCCTTTCCGTGACGCTTGTAAAAAGGAGGAACTTGTTTTCCCTTGGCCTCCTCGGGCAGGGCCACGACAACAAAGCAATTAAACACCGTGGGTCGGTGGCTGAGGTTTGAAATAAAGGGTGGGAGGGGTCGTGTGGCATCGTTTCATCTCGAGGATGCACACAAGTATTTCATACCTGCAGTTTAATGACGGGCAGCGAGAGGAAAAGCATCTAAATCTCATTTTGAGACACGGCCTTTTTTTATTTTTTACTGGTTTAACAAACGGCTTTCACGAGTGAAATGATTGCATTATCATCTCTTTGGCTTCGTGCTGGATGCATCCAGGAAAATATCTTCATGATGGCTCTGTTTCTTGCTTAAATATCAAGTATTGGTGTTTTTAATGTTTTTGTAAACATTATATATTTTAATACTTGAGAAAATGTATCTCATAAATAAGCTTTATTATCTGTCAGAAAGGATGAAAATATAACTTTACATTTCTGTTTTAAAGTAATTTTAGTGCCTATTAGCTATAAAGTAACAGTTATATATAATTTAGAGTATGTAGTCACTCGAAACAACTTGACATTTTCACACAAACACAGAACCTTAATAATAGTCTTGGGATTTCATTGGAAGTATACACCACTACAGGATATTAAAATAACTTATGGTGCACTGTAATTCTTGTTTTGTATTTGTCCAAGTAGTTTTGAAGCATGCTATAAAGCAGAAAAATAAAAACCTAAGCTCCAAAGTCAGCTAAGCTGCATTCTTAAAGTTATAGCAGTCTTTTCATATTAAGTATGATTAAACCAGCTGACATTTCTCGTTGTCATCCTTCTCTTCTCCCTTCCTATTAATATGCTGTGCTTAAAATGTAAATGCTCTGCACATGACATTTTTTATTTAAAGCCCTTGCAATTGTTTGCTTAAAATAATGATGCTGATTGTATGCATTCAGGGATTGGAATAAGAGCCCGAAAACAGTAATTTACTTGTTGATCTCAGGGTAAACTCCCGATCTGTGCAATGGAATACTTCCAGCACCAGAATGCTGAACTCAGAAACCTCCAGAAGCCTAGTGATGCTTCTTCCCATTGTTCTGCATCCAAGTAAAAATCAGAACCATGAGGACAACACTGGAGCTTCACCAGTCTGACCAGTTTCTTCTTGAAATGAAGTGGAAATTTAAAAAAAAAAATAAATTAATAACTTCCACAGATTTTATTTTTTAAAATAACCCGGCAGAAGTCATTGTGATTAAAATTTGCCCAGTTTTAAACTTGTTCTTTTAATTGTAATTGGATTGGCCAGTGGGTAGGGATTAGGTGAGTGTACAGATGTGCACAAAAATTAATATGGACTTGGAGGAATGGCCTCATTGCCATAAAAGGGCCGACCAAATGTTCACAGATGGAATTTGAGTGGACCCTTATTGAATAAGCTCGTAGGGCCCACTTGGGTCATTTCTGCATCAATCTTTTTTGGTCTGCTTGGAAAAGGCACAGTTCAGGCCTTTTCCACAATAATTATTCTCATGCCTGATCCATTAATTTTTTAATTTGCGTTAAGGTTGCCTTGTGACAGAACCACCACTATCAACAGGAAAAAAATTAAAATGCAGTTTGGAGAAGGTTGTGAGTTGATTTTTTTAACCTTCTTTATTATGATATGGTCAAACAAAATAATTAGACATATCACTATTGTAGCCACATGGAATGCAAAAATCTTGCATAGAACTAAAGCTCTTGCGCTGTCAAGAAACTTTCAAAACCTGGTGATAATTGGGGAGTTTGAAATAAAGAGAGAATTTGGTGATACAAAAGGAAATAATTTTAAAATATTACAGCTTTTTTCTTCCTTTCCCTTCTCACCTGCCCCAGTGTTTATTTTCAAGGCCAGGCTGGATGGGACTTAGAGCAACCTGGGTCAGTGGAAGGTGTCCCTGCCTGTGGCAGGGGGTGGAACTGGATGATCTTTTATGCCCCTTCCATCCCAAACCATTCCATGAGTCTGTGATCTCTGTTTTATTTAGATATTGCTTTTAAACTGCTTGATTTATAAACATGCATATGAAAAAAACAAATCCAGAAGTTTTTCTCTTTATACCATCCTTCCCAGGAGTGCCACTGAATTTGTACACAGCAGAGGAGAGCAGGAAGGAAATGGAATCATTAGAGTGTGAAAAATGGAAATATTTGTAACAACAAAAATAAGCTGACAGAAGACTAATTTCAGCAAAACAGGTTTTAAAAGTGTGTCGGGGTTTAGAAGCACCTGTTCCATGGATTGAGGATGGATCATGGAATGGTTTGGGTCTGAAGGGACCTCAAATCCCACCCAGTGCCACCCCTGCCATGGGTAGGGACACCTCCCACTGTCCCAGGTTGATCCAACCTGGCCTTGGGCACTGCCAGGGATCCAGGGGTAGCCACAGCTTCTCTGGGCAGAGTAGTGGATGAATAAAAGAACTTAGGTTATGAGTTTGAGGAGGTAAAAAACGTGGTCAAATGTCTCTTGAAAAGGTGGCGGAAAAGAGAAGAAATGGACAGCTGTTGGCTAAAGAAATGGCTAAAAATCCTTCATTTTCTTTTGGTTTGTTTTGGTTTGGTTTGTTTGGTTTGTTTTGGTTCATTTTGTTATATTTTGTTATTATTTTCCAGAGGTTTGGAAGTAGAAAAAGGTTTATTTAAGGAGGAGACCTTTGATGTTGGCATTCCCAGCTGTTTTCTCCAGACTGGGAGATTCACTTAACCAGGGCAATTTGAGAACACTGGATAAATCTGGAAGAACAGAAAAAGGACTCTGTACAACATTCCAATAATTTCACTCCCTGAAAATCAGAAATTACCCATTTGCAGGTGGAAAAGAGATGGCTACTTCTCTTTCTCACTCCCTAGGATATTTTTTTTTCCCAGTTAATCTTTTACTGCCAAACAGGAGGAAGGAGAAGTATCTGTGTTAAAAAGAGATAGGTTGGGTTTTTGAAGCTCCAGGTGTTTGGTGTAGCTCACCAAACTCTGTGGGAGCTGCAGGTCCCTGGTGTTTCTGGAAATGCAGCTCCTGGCTGGTTTTTATGGGGGATGTGTGGTAATATTATCCATTAAAATTGATTCTGGTGCCATCGTACAGAGCTGGTGTCATAAATAGGAATCTGGCTGCTGGAATTTGGATGCAACTCCAAACTGAATTTTCCTTTTGCTTTGCTTTGCTCCTACTTCATGCCTTTTTTATAGCTTCTAGTTGAGGTTTTATGGTATTGCTGGGCATTTTTACATGCTCAAATATGTGGAAATTTATAAATAAATAAAGCAATTCTGGAATTGAAAAGCACAATAATATGAATCACCTGGCTGTGGAAAGAAGTATGTAATCAAAAACTTGTTTTGCCTCTCTCCGTCTGGGGTATAATTTCAAAATGTTTAAAAAACATTCTTTTTTATTATTTTTTTTTTAAACTGGGACTCATCTAAGTAGCTGAGCAGGAGGGGGAAGCATTGGAATATTGATCAAATAGGGAGAAGGAATGGAAAATTAAAGTTCTGGGTGTCGACAGGAGTGTGCTAAGAGAGCCCACGTCTCTGTAGTTGGGGTTTGTGGCTCCTGAAGGCAGCAGGTGGATAAAGGAACACATGGAAGCAGGAGCAGCTCCCTGTGGGACTGCAGATGACATTGTAACAGATGACTCCAGATGACAATGTAAGAGCAGGAATGGGGAGAAATTATATTAACAAACTGTAGTCGATGGTTATAATAAGATTTGAACTGCTGAATAACCGAACCTGAAAGACCAACATATTTTTCAAGATGGTTTAGAAGGATCCCACGATTGAGTGTGTCAAAAGCTGCAATTATGTCAAGAAGTATTACAAAGGATGGATTCCCAACATCAGCTACAATAAGTGTATTATTACAAATCCTGATCAGCAGAGATGGGAAAAAAAAAAAAAAAAACAAGCCCCAAAACCAAAAACCACAGTGAAACTTTTGTAATAAATTACATCCTTAAAATATGGGCTTTATGGCTCTTCTTCTCTCCTAGTAATGATAGAAAAAAGCAGATTGAAATCTGCTTTGCTGATTACTGGAACATATGGGGATTAAAAAAATCCATTTAATGCAGTTACTTTTTTAGAGTTTCAGATAGTCACAGTGGATGATAATACCTTTATGATATTTTCAATATGGGAACTTAGCAGAGAAAAGATTTTTTTTCTCAGATATTGGCTCCGAGGGCTGTGCTGTTGGATAAAGATTTTGTTTCCCAAATTGTAAGACTGAGAGTGAATCACATGAAACTATGGATTACTTTTTTTTTTGTTGTGGGAAGAGGTTCTATAATAAGTCTATCAGTTTTCTGGCATAACTTTGTCAGGGGAATAAATGTGTCTAATACATATTTTTGATGATTGATAATGGTTTTCCGAGTCTGCTAAATAAGGAAGTAAGACATTTTCTTTCTATGTTTAAATGATGGGAAAAATAGCCTGGGTGTTATAAAACAGCAGAAGTATTATTAGTTCAGAGAGTTTGGAAGCTCTGAAAATTTTAGCTACATTTAGTGGAATTTCTAGTTTTGTGCACAAGGACAACAATGTCCTGAGTAGTAGTAATTATTTTTTTCCTTTGCTGACTCACACGTGCCAAATGCAAATATTCAGTTGTTCAAACACAAAAGTGTCCATAACTTCATTCCCAAACTAAAACAGAAAACCAATTCTGGAACATCATAAATCCAAGATTCAGGTCTTGGGGGGTCTTTTAGCCAAGCCTATTAGGGACTTGCAAATCCTGTCGTCCACATTGTTGGTTTTGATGTTTCTCCCCCACACCTTCCAGTGGGGAGTGAGGGAAAAGTCCGCTGAGGGTCTAAATGTGTGAATAAGGATAGAAATAAGGAATGGTTTTGTTTTGAAACCCTTTGGTTGGATATCCAGAAGCAATCTTAATACCAGGCTGATGGAATGACAAATGAAAGGTGGGGATGTGATCACAGAATCACAAAAAATCATTATGGTTGGGAAAGACCTCCAAGATCACCAAGCCCAACCTTCAGCAAGCACCACCACCATCACCTTGTCCTCAAGTGCCAAACACCTACTGGCAATGGGCATCTTTAAATACCATCAGAGTTCCTGCTTTATATGAGCCCAAATTTATCATTTGTCCTGGTCCCACTTTCATCCCTTTTGCCTGAAAATTTCTTTCTGCTGAACTTGCAGTTTTGACAGCCTGCAGTACGTGAAGCAGCTAAATAAATAGAATTTGCAAGAGCACTGGATGAAAAAAAATCTATCTTAATTAGATGCTTATTGAAATCGAGCACAAACTGCATAGGAAACATGATTTCAAAGCAGAAACAAATTTTTTTTATATATATAGATACTCAGTAATATATGTATCTATTGCCAATGTCATGCACAGCTTTTGGGGAACAAATGGAAAAATGGAGATTGCTGCTGACCTTGGAGCTTTTCTAAAATAAGTGTCTCAAATGACCATAAAAATCTATAGTGGAGTTGTTTTGCAGCAGTGCAAAACTTTGTGTCCATTGAACTTTGTGTGCAAAGAATGATGGAGAATGGGAAGGGGGAACATCTGCACAGATCCAGGGCTGTGCTGTTTGCAGCCCTTTATTTTTGTCATTGGTGTCCTGTTCTATGAAGCAAGAATCTTTTTGTTACAGTCTGATATTGTGGGATACATAATATAATATTCAGTGTTGAATTCCAAGACTTGAGTTGTATTGTTTGTCATCCATATTCTTATCCTGTGAAGAAGGCAACGGGGGGGGGAAAGCCTGAAAACTTAATATTTTGCATTTTAGAAAGGCACATTTTTGATGAGGGAGAAGAGAAACTGAGTGAAAATAAAAAAATAATTATCTGAAAAATGGAAAAATGCTGTTAAGGAGAAATGGGGATGTGAACCTTGAGAAATTTTATCTTCATGGACTTGGCAGATGGAGCAGCTGGTAGGTGTGGACTTGGCTGAATGGTCACACTCCAGTGTTGTGGTTTCGGTGTCCAAGTGGAGACCAAGTGGTGTCCTTGGGGGTCAGGACTGGGAGCAGCACTCTTTGACACCTCTGCTGGTGACATGGGCAGCGGGATTGATGCCCCTTCAACCAGTTTGCCGATGACACTGAGCTGTGTGGAGGGAAGGGTTGGGGGATCCAGAGGGACCTGGGCCTCATGGAGGTCAATGAGGCCAAGCCCAGGACCCTACAGCTGGGTCAGGGCAAGCCCAAGCCCAAACACAGACTGGGAGGAGGCTGGACAAGAGAGCAGCCCTGAGGAGAAGGACTTTGGGGTGTTGGCAGGTGAGAAATTCAACATGGCCCAGTGTTATGCACTTGCAACCCAAAAAGCCAAACATACCCTGGGCTGTAGCAGAATAAGAGTGGCCAGCAGGTCACTGGGGGTGATTCTTCTCCTCTGCTCTGTTCTACTCCAGGAGACACGACCAGGATCACTGCAACCAGCTCTGGACCCCCACAGAAGGAAGGACCTGTTGGAGGAGGTCAGAGGAGGCCATGAAGATGATCAGGGTGTGGAAGACAGGCTGAAAACTCCAGTCCCACTTTGCTCTCCTGCAGCTGGAGCACTGTCCTTCATCCCAAAATGCATCTACTGGGAAATGCTTAAGTAAAGTTGTGGAGGTGCTCCTGGAGTCCAACATCAGACAGAGCCAAGCAGAGGTGGAATCCTGGGTGGGGAGGCTCTCCAAATCCCTCCTGAGGGCTCCTTCCAGGGGCTGCCCCTGGGTGTTTGGGCTCCCCTTCTCCACTGCTCCATGCTCTCACTCCCAGGAACACACCAGAGAGACAAAAAACCTTTCATGAATGCAAATTTCAGGACAAGTTATTATTTTTTATTTTCATGGAATAAAAAAAAAAATAAAAAAAATTGCTGGAACAGCTTGGCTTCCCCACAAATCTCCAAGTAACCCTTGCACTCAATTATTCTTGGTGACCTTCTGGTGCTCCATGCCATGAATTGTACCTCGAGGTTATGAAATAGGTCTCAGACTAGTTCTCAGCCACTCCTATACGGCTTTTGTGTTCTGAGCCTTCAGACGCTGTTGATTTGAATTTGAAATTTCTTTCCTGCACAATGTCTTGATCTGATAGAGCTTTCGCTTTTAAGGCTGAGCTTTAATTTGTTTAATCTGGCATATTCTTAATTATACGAGCTGTAAATTTTATTGTACTGTAAAGGCCTGAAACACACACATAAAGCTGCAGTGCCAGGGTACAATTGATTAACGGGACCGTCTTGCTCTGGGGTGTAACAGCAACGAGCACTAGGAAGCATGGGGGTGTCTGGGAAGAAAATTCCAGTGCTGAACCACTGTCCTAGAGAATTCTGTGAACCTGTGGGGTTAATTTGTGAACCCATGCAGTGAAATTTGCAATTCCTGCCCGTGGTTGGGTTAAATGGGGCTTCTCTTGTTCTTGCCAAGAAGGTTTAAGAAACAGAAGTGGGACAGGGTGAGCTAAATTAAAATAACAAAAAAAGGAAATGGTTGAAATGTCTTCGTGATGTCTCTCTGGGAGATAAACTTCATCCCCCTTGTCAGTTATGATTACAGGGCTTCCCTTGCCAGGACTGGGGCTGGGCCAGGATCCATCCGTCGGGATCGGCTCCGCGGATTCTGCCACCGCAAAAACAGGAACAGCAGCGGTGCTGGCAGGGATGGGAACACACTGGAGCAATGAGTGAGGACACACAATTATTTCATTATTCATGCGTGGGATCTCAGGAGACTCGTGATCAAATTTCAGCTTCAGAAACACCAGCTTTTTTTTTTCCTGGTGAGCCAAAGAAATTGCTCTGCTGGCTTAGCTGGTGGAAGTAACCCAACCAGGCTTGGTGTTGGACACAGTTAGGTCAGGAGAAGGCAACCACATGAAATGGTTTTTTTTATTTCAAAGAAGGACATGGGGCCATGCTTTGCACCCCAAGAGATGCTGTGGTACCATTTCTGAAGCACTGAGGTGGAGCTCTGGGCAGTTACCCTTGTTCTCTGCATTATCCACATGGCCCGCTCTTTTATCCATAGAATCATGGAAACATTTAAGTTGGGAAATATCTCTAAGACATTAAGTAAAACAATTCACCTAATGCTGCCAGCTCTACTACTAAACTGTGTCCCCAAGAGCCACATCTACATCTATTTTAATTCCCTTCATGTATGGTCACTCCATGACTGCTGTGGGCAGCCTGTGCCAGGGATGGACAATGCTTTCCAGGAAGAAATTTTTCCTAATCTTCAACCTCAATTTCCCTGGTGCAACTTGAGGCTGTTTCCTCTTGTCCTTGAGAGCAGACTCTGACCCCCTCCCCAGCTGCCTCTTCCTGTCAGGGAGTTGTGCAGAGCCAACTCAGGTCCCCCCTGAGCCTCCTTTTCTCCAGGTTGAGCCCCTTTCCCAGCTCCCTCAGGAGTTCTCCAGTCCCTTCTCATCTCTGTTCCCTTCCCTGGACACACTCCAGCAACTCATTCCAGGCAGTGGCAGGAATCACCAGTGCCTGAAGTTTCCAAAGGGCTGGTCATTGTTAGAGGTCCCTGGGGGGATGCAGAGGAGGGGGAATATCTGCGCAGTTTCCATTCCCCCATCTCCTCCTGTATCTTTGTTTAGGGGGCTGCTGAAAGCAGTGCCAAGTCCCTCTTGCTGTGTGTGTAGCTTTGGTCACACGCTGCCTTTCATCAGGAGCTCTGCCTAGCAGGCCCAGATAGTCAGCAGTCATCTGTTACCCCCAGATAAATCCGGGACAGTTTGTTAAGTGACGGATGCCTTTTGCTAAGTCTTCTAAGTATGATTAATGTGCAGAAATGTCTGGTCGGGTGATAGGTAAATAGGGAAAACAGAGGCACTGTGCCCCAGCCTGTTTGTGCTTGTCCATCTTTGTGCTTTGATCAGGGGAAAAGTTATAGGAGCTGCTGATAGCCCAAATCACTGCCTAAGAGAAACCAGGCACACTCAAGGCCTATCAGAGTCCCAAATCTGAGAGCTGTACAAAAACCCAAAACTCCCCTCTTGGAGAAAGTAAAGCTCCAGACCTGAAGACTGAAGAGGCTGAAAAATGTCATTCATTCTGTAAAAACTTTTATATCTCCAGCAATGACACAATTTAGGGAATCTAATCCATGACTTTTTCATGGGGAGACATGGGAATACCACAGTAGCTATGATCAAAAAAATCAGTAAATATGTGGGGTTTTTTTGCTGTAAGGGCAAATTATTTGTATGCTATATGAAGATCTTCAGCATATCCTGGTGATTTGAACATGGTGGTGGTGGGGGTAGGAGACCATGCTGGAGTAGAAAACCCTATCTGTCCACCTGGACCATTTTTTTGGGAGTAGAGTTGCATTAATGGAAGTAATTTCTCTGCACTCAGCCTGGAGTTCAACGCTTGACTTGAAGACAACTGATATCTCAATACTCACGTTGCCTTGGCATTTTTGAGTGCTTTGCTCTTTAAATGTGTGTGGGCAGGTTCAGGTTACCTGTCTCTGAAGGCTCCCTGTGCTCCTCTGGGCTAATTTAGCTCACCAATGGCAAATTAATTACTCTCCAGCCTGCTATTTATTTTCATGTGCACAGCAGAGAAGTATCACATGGATGGGCAGATCTACAACTTGCCAGCTGACATTTACTGCTGACCTGACAAGTAGGGGCTCAACTTCTGGGTGTCCTGGAGTCCTGAGTGCCCACAACTCATTTCACAGCCAGCAGTTCTCCCTGTCCTTGCTGCTTCCAGGAGCTGCTGGCTGCCACAGAGCCCATCCCACACCAAAAGCAGTGGAAAAGTCCTGTGGATGCTTTCCTGAAATACATCCTGCTTCTGTCTAAAGGGTTCAAGTCATTTGTGCTCTCGTCCTGCACGTTTGAACTACAGGGGACGTGTCTGTGACTTTAGAAAATGGGTCACACATGTGCTGGGGGATGTGTCGGACAGAAACTCGAGCTCAGCAGTTCCCCCAAATAATCTGAGGATGTAAAATTGTTTGGGCCAGTTATGGTTTTCCAGATAACCCTTCAATTTTACCTCCTGTGTAAAGGCTAATATACTGCTGGCTGCTGCTGCTGCTGGAGGTTTGTTCAGAAACCAGCCATCATTTTTGTACTTTCATGCATATCTTTAGAAAATGATGAAAATATTTCACTGCAAACCAGAAAGAAAAAAAAAAAATCAACCAGTAAACTTGTGTACAGTGAGATAAAAATCAGTGTTTCATTACTTATTTATTTATTCATTTATTTAAAAAAATCTTTAACCAGAAAAATTCATTAAGATGCAATATCTCATGTACAATGATGGCCTAGGGACGGGAAGATGGATTAAAAAATGTAAATACTATTGGGCCTAATGTGTGTACCATTAACACAAATCTGAAATTAATGTAGAAGTTTCTGACAGTACAAACTTGGCTTTAACTCTTTAAACATATGTCTAAAATAGTGCAGAATGGTGGTAGAATTTGGCAGATGAGAGATGCAGTAAACAAGTGTGTCTCAAAAGAGACAAAATGTCAGCAAAATAATTGCCTAGCAGTACTTCATATCAATTAATTCATTTGTATTTAATTAAAAGGAGTCATAACAATTGGCTGCTGTATAAAAGCCCCTTAGCTCTGGAGTCTTCTATGCCTTTCCTTAGTTTTCTGGGGCTGGATATTGTTAGCCTTTTTGAATAATTCAACCCAGATCTATTTCCTAAACAGAAAATCTATCTTGGAGATATTCCCTTTTCTGCAGGGAAGTGGCAATAAACAGTAGCTTTGTGCGCCTTATAAATGACAATGAGGGAGACGAGGGCTGGGATTTCAAAAAAGCGCTTGAAACCAAAAATGTTGGGGGTTCCTAAATCAGGGAGGTTCTTCTAAAGATGGATTTTATCCAGGATGACTCCAGTGAATCCATGTGGAGGGTGGGCAGTGCTGGCCTGGCCACTGCCATGAAATTTGGCAGAAGTGCAGCCAGGACATCCAAGCTCCTCTAACCTTTCCTCTGTGGTAGTGAGGGTATTTAATGCTGGATAATGGAAATTTGGCTTTATCCAATTCTCCCTGTCTGCAGTTAGAATAAGATCCTGGTTTAAAGTAAATGATGCTGAGTCAGGTGGCCAAATGACTTTGTTCAGAGTATTACCTGTGATTATTTTTATTTTTTTATTGTTTAGTTATATCATTTTCTAGCTGACTCGCAAAATCTGATAACCTGCACTGCCTTTCTTACTCCTTAGTGTAAATTAACAAAGTTTGTTATTAAACAATGAGTAAATAACATATTAACTTCCATCAGGTGTGCCACAAGATTTCTGCTACTTCCAAACCCCTGGAGACACTCAGCACTGTGCTGTAGGACAGCTGACCTGGGGAAAAAGTGTGATTTTAAGAATAAAACCTGAAGAATATGGAGCCGTTCCTGGGTAGATGTCACCAACTGTGCAAATACATATTTTGGGTGGCCCCAACCTTGGAATTTTTACGGGCAAATCATTATGAACAGGAAAATGTTCATCATCTCAATACAAATGCCAAACGGGCAGAAATGTTAGTGCAGCAAACTAATTGTGGGAAAAGCCTTCTGAAGTGTAGGCTGACCTTCCATTAAAATGCCAAAACTTTTGATGGGCACATTGCCATGATTTCTGCTGTTAATTACAGATCTCTCAATGCTTTGGTTGCTGCCGTCCCATTGGCTCCTCCCTGATTTTGGCATCACCCACAGATAAGGTTTGCCGAGGCAGTGGCTTTAGAGGCATCTGGACATCACCCAGAGGAGGGTGAGAGTCTGTCCCTAGGGCATCCAGCTCCTTGGGATGCCTGTGCTGGAGGTACCCCCACTTCGGAAGGAATTTCCCAGGTGGATTTACGATTGCCGTAAGTCCTCCCTGTTTCAGGCCTCCCCAAAGAAGGGAGCTCTCTCTTGTCCTGGCTGGTGGTGGGGAAGGGTTAAGCCCTGTCAGCCCCTCCTCTGCCTGCTGAAGTGCCTTGTTTGCAAAGGATTGATAGAGCACCCTTGAGAGAAAGATTCGCATTTTCACTGTTCCGTGTCAGGGAATGAGGTTGTGTGATTTTTGTGTCATTTTGCACTGCCATATTTCTTCCATTAGGAATTCTAATATTTCACAACCTCTGTCAAGGAAACTGCTACTCCTAATGCAGGCGGCCAATGCATTCCAGATGGCCTCGTAATCCAGTTCAGGTTTTTCACATACATTATTTTGGTTCCAGCTCGGGTCCAGGCTCAGCTTTGCCAAAGCTGGTTTCATGATTCATTTGCAACTGCAACAAGTTAATCCCAGAGCGAAGAGCTGTGTCCACTTCAGGTGAATTCTTCTTGCCTGCTGGCTCCAGGCATTGGCTGGTAAGAGCTCCTTCCAAAAGAGCAATTTATACTCAGCATCCTTGTGCCAAATTCTTCCTCTTCATATCCATGGCCCACGGATCAAGGAGATATTTCTAAAACAAGAGCTCCTTAATTTATGAACTGTATTAGCTCGCCAGTGAAACGGGTCCAGATCAATGAATGCGTTTTAAAGCATCAAGGAAAATATTTGATAGGGGAAGGCCCAATGAGCTATGCCCATAGAATATTAAAATTTAAAATAATTCCATGGGTTGAATCGTGATTAGTGCTCAGTTTCATTAATTCTCAGCCCAACAGCATAAACAGTAACAAACAAGCAAAGACTGACTTTATGCAGGTTCATCGGGGTCAGCCTTGTTCTCTGTTTGTTTCCTTCTATATTTGTTTTGATTTTCTTTTTATAGATCCTCTGCACTGCCTTGCTTGACGCTGATGTTTGTTTGGGAATTTCCATAAGGCTGTGCTGAATATTAAATACAATTCTCTATTTACATTTTGATAGTGAAACGTTTTCCTAAACATCACCCTCGTTCTGCCCATCTGTTGTCCTCTTGTCACAGCCGTGGAGAAGCCCAGCTCGAGGCAGAGCTGTCTCCATGCCTTTTGGTCTCCTTTTGTCTCTGGCACACGTGGCTCCATCACACTGGCTGAACTGAAATGATATTTCCTGAGCACTGACCTCTTCGACACTTACGTGGACTCAGCATCTTAATTGCTGTTAGCGTGAATCATCTGAAGCCGGTGCATAATTTCTCAAGACATTTATAGGAGATCTACAGTAGACATTTACTCGAAATAACGAAAATAAAGAAATCCATAAATCCCATGAAACTTTCCCCTACTTCATTTTAAGTTGTTTATACAAGGAACTTCATGTTGTAATAACACTTTTTGGCCTTTGTTTGATTGGAAATTTCTATTAAACTGTTATGAGAAAATAACTTTATGCTCGGGGTTTTATGTTTCAATTTGATTAACAACAGGCTTTTACAAGGACTCGAGCACTGCTGCCTACACCGAACGCATCCAGCATTATTGCACTGCCTGCTTGACTGTATGGAGTGGACTTTATCAAGAAAATTATATTTCCTGCCTGTGACATTTTGGAAACGTATTGTATGTCATATCCCTGTCTTAAACGCTGTTAGTGCGAATCATCTGACTCTGGTTTATAATCTTTGGACTGTATTTATAGCAGACCGTTGCTCTGTAGTGTTCTAAATTTCCTGCTTATGATGCAATGGCAAAAGTCATTAAACATTAGCAGTAATAGTATTTTCACTGTAATAAAGTGTTAATTACTTCCACATGTTAATCGAGTTGGGGGGGTAGAGAGATTTTTGCTATTGTTACCGTGCCTAAAATAATTTCCATGTGATAATTTTCCAGGATATCAAAAACTGAATAATTATGCACTAATTAAGAAAGTAGAGCCTGCTCTGGAGTTAAGACTGCATTAATTTTAATGTTTTTACAGTCCTTTAATTGGGGAGAGGGCTGTAAATTGCGAGCTGACGCAGTCCCGCCGTACGCGGGCCTGCCTTCGCAATCTGCCTCCTCTCCACCGCAACCCAAGGTCAACACAAGTTTGCAAAATCCCTCTGCTCTTCGTACGAAATGTATTGGTGCTGAAGCGTGCATCTATCACTCTGACAAGCATTTAACTCTCCAAGAGCACATGCTCTCACTTCTTAAATTATTAATTGCATTAAATACATTTTCATATCGCGGGCTGTTTGCTACAAACTGTTCCCGAGCACGGAGAGGTGCCCCCCCGCCCCCACCCAGGATGAGACACTTGGCTGTTGTTCCAGCTGGGAAGGGCTCAGTTTTGGGAGCTGCAATTCCAAAAATCGCTGAAAAAGTCACCCTTGTGAAGTCTTCTATTTTTTTTAATGTTGATCAGTTGGCTTTGCTTTCCCTCCTCTCTTTTGTTCCGCGCTAATGTCTGTAAGTCCATATTGTTTGGGTTTGTTTATACCTTTGCACTTATCAGCTCGTGCAGTTTTCCAGGGTATTCTCCCTGTCACACCATTATCACAGGCAATGGCATCATCATCCGCTTCATTATCATCTCTGGGTCATTCCAGCCCAGAATGGCTTCGTGTTACAACTAAAAGGAGGAATCTGGCAAATGGATCATATTATCTCCCTCTCTCACTCTGGCATTTGAATGCATTATACACGACGCACTCTTTATATTAACAGGCACCATGACCTTTGCCTGTAACATGTTTATTTTAGCAGGACTTGCTGGTGCTGCTGGAGTTCTGCTCCTGCCAGTTCCCTGTGCTATTGTGAGCCCCGTGTTTATACCCTGCTGGTGCCAAGGCAGCTCCCAGAGTAAAGCCCAGGTGGGAGAGTGGAGCTGGGGAGGCAGCTCATGTTCCTGCCTGCTGGGAAAGGGGGAACCCCTGGGGAATCATCCCATGGGATGCTCCCAGGCCTGCCCCGGGCAGTGGTGGGACCCTCCTGCAGTCACCGTGCAGGCTCAGACCTGGGGCTGTTGAGGGTTTGTTGATGTTGTTGATAAAGGTTCCCTGGATCAGGGTTTGCTGTTGAAATATCGTGGCTTTACTCTAGTGAGAGCATTAAGGTTACTCCTCGGTGCTCCAGGATACTTCAGGTAATGGATGAAAAAAGGATTCACATGGTTTTAAAACAAAAACTGCTCTTATGAAGAAAAAATCGGGGAGAAAATCTTCTGGGGATGTTTGGGGGGTGGCTCCCCAGATTAGGATGTGGTCAGAAACTGGGAAGCATTTTTACCCACCCCAAGGATGAGCCTCCAGCAGACTTTGACATTTCCCTGTGACCCCAAGCTCACATTTGGTGGAGGTTTGAATTTCTGACCTTGCTTTTGTTTTCCCTTCTCTTTATTCCCATTTAGCACTTCAGGAAAGCACCTCAGGCATTAAGAGAATAATTGGAATAATTTACTAGCACGTCTATGTTTACTTGGCTTACTTGCACTTTACTCCCAATTTAATTACAGCTGTAGTTGAATATACTTTTAAAGCAATGGGAAACTTCACTTCTTCAGCATTTGAGTGTACAAGAACAGGTGGATCTGGGCATGGCTGGGAATGGGATCCCATCTCCCTCTGACCTTTCCTTGGATAAACCCCTTCTAGGGCTCCTTTGAAACTTTCCCCAATTTCCTGCATTTGTGCATTTCCTATTAACAGTATTCTAGTGGCATTAGTGGTGCCAAGATCAAGGTGTGGCATCCCTTCAAAGAAATGGGTATAAATTCCTTGAAGATGGACATAAATGGATCACCTTGAGCCTCCTCTGTGTCATTCCAACAATAAATATCAGGGAGATGGTGGACACTTGCCAGTGCTGCAGGACAAAGTGATTTCCAGACACTTTCAGAGGCATTTCTAAGGTGTGTTTATGCATTTTGATGCATTTCTCTTCATCCTGCATCCTAATGAGGGCATGCACCAGCCAGGACTTGCTTTGCAGGATGAGTTGGACATCAGGACACAGGAGCAATGGAAAACTCGTGGATGGAATTGCAGCCCCAAGTGCAGAATTTTTAGCTGCTTTTGAAGAATATTTCTAACATCATTTTAATGGCACATCCCTTCCAGGCAACATAAAGGACATTGTGATGCAGTTGGTGTTTTTATCACGTCTGTTCAATAGCTCAGGTGGAAGAAATCATATTTTTCAATGCACAGCATGCCTCACTCCAGTTGGAAAACTCTGGAACATCTCTGCAGAGATCACTCTACCTGCTGTTAAAGAGGGAAAGATCGTAGGAAAGTTAACAAAGACAAATTGTAGAAAGGCCAAGAGAAACATTTTTCACCCAACTTACTTTTTTTTCCCTTACTTTCTCCTGCTCCAGTTTCTCTATTACCATTGCATTAATTAGAAATTTAGGTAAATGACATAAGTGCCCTAATTTTTTATTTCTGCCAGGAGAACAATTAGGCCATTAGAAGTAACAAATGGTCTGGACTCATGTTGCCTGTTGAAAATTTCAAGCTGCATTATTTCTGACATGAAAAAAACCCAACAAATAATAGTTGTTTCGGCCAATTTTTACCATAAGCAATGTCAGCTTTAGCAGAATCACTGTACCATTGGCTTTTTTTTTTTTTTGTCCCCTATTGTCATGGCTCATTAAAGTGTGCTGACTCTTGTGGATTCCCATTTCCTTTAGGTAAATAGTTATTTACATGAACTGCGACATTTTTCTTTGGTGACAATTTCTAATTGTTCAGGCAACCAAGGGTGATATATTAACCACTCTGAAGAAAGCTTCATCTATGAAATAAATTACTTGAAATTAACTATCCTTTCAGAAGAGGCAAAATTTCCAAATGGACAAATTAGGCCCTTCTTAGCCACATATGGTAAGTGTTTTAAGCATTTCCCCACTGGTAGGTACTCTGGAGAACAATTCTTCATGATGGAGTGGAAGAGTTCTTAACTCATTTGGGGTCCCTCTCATGCCCGCGCTTGCCAGCGGCGGCTCCGACTCCGACGGAATCGCTGTGGGGCTGAGCTCTGTGAGGATTTGGGAACTTTCTGCTCCCACGTTTTTAACTCTTGCTGTGCTACATTGGAGACCAGGGGCAGAAAAACCCCCACCTTGGTGCGTGATTCAGTTACTCCCCTTCCGAAGTGAAAATTTGATTTCCAGCTTTGGTGTTTCTAAAGGGACCGAGAGCGGCCCTGGGGAGACGGATTTGGGGGTGGTGGTGGGTGAGAGGTTGGGCATGAAACCCCCCACGAGCTGGGGATGATCCCCCAGCCTGGACAGCAGGGGAGGGGCAGGGATTCTGCCCCTCTGTTACACCCTCATGGGATCCCACCTGGAGCACTGCAGCCAGCTCTGGGCTTCCCAGCATGGGAAGGATGTGGATCTGCTGGAGCAAGTCCAGAGGAGGCCATGGAGATGCTCCAAGGACTGGAGCCCCTCTGGAGCCAGGCTGGAAGAGCTGGGACTGGAGAAAAGAAGGCTCCAGGGAGAGCCCTGAGCCCCTTCCAGAGCCTAAAGGGGCTCCAGGAGAGTTGGAGAGGGACTGGGGACAAGGGGTGGAGGGACAGGACACTGGGAATGGCTTCCCACTGTCAGAGGGCAGGGGTGGATGGGATCTTGGGAAGGAATTGTTCCCTGGGAGGGTGGGCAGGGGCTGGGATGGAGTTCCCAGATTTGCTGTGGCTGCCCCTGGATCCCTGGCAGTGTCCAAGGCCAGGCTGGAGCAGCCTGGGACAGTGGGAGTTGTCCCTGCCAGGACCAGGATGGGCTTTAAAGTCCCTTTTAACCGAAACCATTGCGGGATTATGTGTCACACGTTTCAAGTACATCAGGACACAGCAGCTCTTTCTCCAATCACAGATTCCAGGATGAGGTTCAGGCCTCCAGTTTGGAATCCTTACTACAACTTCTGTTTACAGATCTGAAATCCCATCCGAGCTATCAGGCGTGAAACAAATCACCTGAGTGGATATTAGGTTTAATTCAAATATTGGTGCTTTTAAAAATATCTCCAGTCCTTTATGCAGAGTAGAATCATACAATCATAGAACCATTTAGGTCAGGAAAGACTTCCAAGATCATCAAGCCCAATCTTCTACTAGACATGGGAGGGATGCCATCTCCTTCAGGTCATTAATTTTAAAAGCACTTAAATTAATTCTGAAATGCCCATATATTGTTTTCTTGGACACCTAGACAGCTTTAAACATTTTCAAGTCCTTACAAACTCATGTCCTCTGGACTTCTGAGTGCCTAAGTCTCATTTCAATGTTACTCCAGGCAAAGCCACTTAGGCACTTTTTGGAAATGTTACTGACATAACTCTTTCCCCAGTGTCTGAGTCGTGCCAAATATTGCAAGATAGAAACCTAAGAAAACATGTTTTTCTAATTTAAGTCATAACTTGACCACATTTCAATGTCCACATTTTCTATTTAGAAACTAAGAACTTCTTGCAAGGAAGCATCCAATCAGTTTAAATTATGCTTAGTTTGTTTTTATGGTTTCCCATGACTTTTTTGGGCCAGTGTAGTTTCCCGTTTCCCACACATTCGAAGCCAGTATGTCAATGCTTTGGAATGTATTAGGCTGTTTAGCATAATTTGAGCACACTTTTGAAATGGTTTCTCCTACAAAAGATCTGGATATCGTACATCCACTCGACAAAAATAGCAAATTAAAAGAAGATTGTGTTTTCTGTTTGTATGGAAAAAATTTAATTAGGAGTTATTTTGGTCCTAATATTTACTCTGCAAGAGTAATTAAAATAGAGAGATCAGTAAAATAGGTGTAGCTCTAAACACATGTTCTTGCTTTGTTTAATTATGTTGATTAGGTTTAAACCCCAATTTGGCATCACCTCCCTTGTCTTAATATGTTGTTGATGAAACCATGTGGAGACCTGACCTTAATATAATCGTGACAAACCTCATTTGATTACCTTTAGCTAATTAAAACATACATTATATGTACCATAATATTATTGTTATTCATCTTGCACCTCTCTCCCTCCACATCGTTATGCTGAAAGTAAATCTTATTGTGAGATTTCTGTCTCTGAAGGACCTCGTGCCTTTGGCATAATTGGGAGAGGTGTTTATTTCATGGGCCAGTTATAATAACAGTAATTATCATATAAAAGCTCTGTGAATTTTTAAGCTGAGGCTTAGTGCTAAGTTTACTGTGGCTCTGTGTTGGTGCAGCCTGGAGTGAGCACTGGACAGCTGTGGGATTTCCCGTGTCCCACTCCCCATCCTTCTTCCCCACTCCTTCTTCCATTCTGGGACCCATTCACAGCTCCTTTCCCCAGTCCTGGCTGCACGATTTTCAGTCCCATTTTCTGGCTGTCCTGTCTGACATTAACACCCAAGGTTTGGCCTCAGGATTTGGAGACTCTTTGTTTAAGGTGCTGGATTCTTTCCCAGAACAGTTTCTTTGGGTGAGAGCTGGAATCTGGTTTTGGTGGGTGTTTATGCATCACAAAGCTAATTACGACTTAGGAATGCCTTTGGGACTTTCCCTGCCCTCCACCATCACAGGTGTTCTCTTTCCTAACAAAGTCATTCTGTGGAAGTGAAGTGTCATACAAGGGCAACTAATGGCCACACTGAGCAAATTTAATTATATCTGGGGCTCTGAGCAACCTGCTCTGGTGGAAAGCATCCCTGATCATGGCAGGGCTTGGAACTGGGTGGTCTTCAAGGTCTCTTACAACCCAAACCAGTCTGGGATTCTACTTGACTAAAATATTTTTGTAGAATCTGTTGCCAGGGGCACCATCGCAGCCTTTAATGTCACGCTGCTCTTCAGTGCCAACACACCCAGTTTGTTGTACCTGTGAGAAAGTACAACACAAATAAAGCAAGAAAAAGTAAATTTCTAAGATCTTGCGGTGGAATTTCACGAATATTTCAGGAGTTATCAAATATGATGCTCTCCATGAGCATGTAAAAAATAAGGAAATTTGAACCTTAGCCACGACAGTCCCAGGCTGGTGCCTGTCCCACTGGAACATTCTCCTAAGGTGGCTTGAAGAAATCAGAGCTGCTGCAAATATAGGATTGATGCTGAAAAATGCCTTCTAAAATGTATCCAGAATTCTTCTGGCCTGCAGCACAAGAGTGATACAGGAACTGAGTTCTTTTATCAGCCAGGCTCACCTGGGAACCACCTGGGTGCTTCCTGACTTGGTTTTCCCTCAAAGCACATTCCCTCATCTTCCAAATATTGCCTGGGAGAGGCTTTCTTTAAAAAAAATAAAACTGGCCAAAATAACAATAATAATAATAACAGTAATAAATTAGAAGTTATGGCCACTTCACCTGTCCTGAGTGCAGGACAAGGAGGGTGGGGAGCAATCCAGGCGTGTCCATGCCAGGAGCAGCCATTCCAGTGCCAGCAGACAGCCAGGCACTGGCACAGGGCACAGAGCAAGGCTGCAAAACCATTCCGTGTCCATCCCCTGGGCCAAAGGAATGGAATTCCTCCCGGCTGGAACGAGGGCTGAGGTGACAGTGTAGGGTCAGAGGATGGTGGCCCCACCACCTGTGCTCCTGCTCTCAGCTGGGGAAGTCAGCTCCTCACCTCCACAAAGAGTGGGGACATGGCTGAGTGACTCCCCATCTCCTGGAACATCTCCTGGCCCTCGCCACTGTTCCCTTATTTCTGAATCCACTTGAAAAATACCAATGTTTCACCACTAGTGGGTTGAGGAGGTTAAACTTTTAACGTTTCCCTCTTCCCACCAATGCACCTCGCGGAACGAAAATAAATAAATAATGGTTTCAAAAATGTACAAAATCTAATTTAAAATGACATTGGGGTTTTATTTAAAGTCATGGAAGCTGGTTAATTCCAAAATGCTCTCATTAACTCACATCATTTAACAAGTTTCTATTCATTTAGCTCTCTCTCTCCAGAGCCTCTCCGCTGCTCTACCTCAACACATTGACAGCCTTCTGTGCTCCTGCTTCCCAGGGGGACCTAAGGTGACTTTAAAGTACCTTTCCCTTTTCCTGGAGCCAGGGTGCACAAAGGAGAAGGCTCTGGAAGCCTGTCTGGGCCAGGGCACGTTCCCTGGGCTGCCCATGAATGTCCTCCTGAATTTCATGTCCATCCAGCCCCAATCCCAGCTATTCCTGCAGTGACCTCGGCTCCTGCCTGGGGAGGGGAATTCCCGGGGCTGGGCGGTAATTGCAGAGCCATCGCGGGCCCTGCAGGAAGCACGGAAGGGTTGGAGGCTATGAGGATGTCACCCCACTTGTTCATTAGGGGCTCGGAGCTTTCCTCCTCTGTGGCTGCACTGCTGTCCTTTATATTTCAGTCTCAGCTCTATTGCAGGCTGGTTATCTTCCAGTTTCAGAATATTTAGGGTTATTGGGGGTTTTGTTCTTTTTTTGTCTTCACCAATAGCATCAGCTTGTTGCACACTCCCTAGAAAATGACTCCCTGAAACTCATTTGGTGTGCTTGTCCTTTTCTTTTTTTTTCAAAGGAAGAAAAGAGAAATAAATAATTTTTCTCTTTTCTTTTTTCTTTTCTTTTCTTTTCTTTTCTTTTCTTTTCTTCTCTTTTCTTCTCTTCTCTTTTCTTCTCTTTTCTTCTCTTTTCTCTTGTTTTTCCTCTTTTTTCTCTTTTTTCTATTTTTTCTCTTTTTTCTCTCTTTTCTCTTTTTATTTTCTCTTTTCTCTTTTCTCTTTTTTCTCTTTTTTCTCTTTTTTCTCTTTTTTCTCTTTTTTCTCTTTTTTCTATTTTTTCTATTTTTTCTCTCTTTTCTCTTTTTATTTTCTCTTTTCTCTTTTCTCTTTTTTCTCTTTTTTCTCTTTTTTCTCTTTTTTCTCTTTTTTCTCTTTTTTCTATTTTTTCTATTTTTTCTCTCTTTTCTCTTTTTATTTTCTCTTTTCTCTTTTCTCTTTTTTCTCTTTTTTCTCTTTTTTCTCTTTTTTCTCTTTTTTCTCTTTTTTCTATTTTTTCTATTTTTTCTCTCTTTTCTCTTTTTATTTTCTCTTTTCTCTTTTCTCTTTTTTCTCTTTTTTCTCTTTTTTCTCTTTTTTCTCTTTTTTCTCTTTTTTCTATTTTTTCTATTTTTTCTCTCTTTTCTCTTTTTATTTTCTCTTTTCTCTTTTCTCTTTTTTCTCTTTTTTCTCTTTTTTCTCTTTTTTCTCTTTTTTCTCTTTTTTCTATTTTTTCTATTTTTTCTCTCTTTTCTCTTTTTATTTTCTCTTTTCTCTTTTCTCTTTTTTCTCTTTTTTCTCTTTTTTTTCCTCTTTTCTCTTTTTCTTGTCATGTTTACTCTGTGGATGATGCCCAGCTGTGGCTGCCCCTGGATCCCTGGCAGTGCCCAAGGCCAGGTTGGAGCAGCCTGGGACAGTGGGAGGTGTCCCTGCCCATGGCAGGGGTGGCACTGGATGGGATTTAATGTCCCTTCCCACCCAAACCACTGTGGGATTCCACGATTTTGTGATCCCACAGCTGACCCTGGCTCCTGGCACTTTGGTTGGAAAAGCCAGCATCTCGTCCTGGCCAGCCCCTAAGGCTTCATCTGCCACTGGCTTTTCTTCCCATAAAAATTCTCAGTTTGGAAGTGAAGGACAGGAGAAAAGGCAACTTTTGGTGAAAAAGCAGCAAGAAAAGTCTCACAGCAGTGCAAGGGCAAGGCTGGTCCCTTCCCTGGAGGCTGAACTGTCCCCGAGCTGGGATTCGGCCTTGCTCCTCCTGATGGATGGGTTTCTCTGCATTTTCTGTGGATTTTTTTCCCTGTCTCCAAAAAGCTGCACCAAGCCCAGGAATTCCAGGTGATCTTGAGCAACCACCACCAGGCCCAGCTTCCCTCCAGCCCTGACCCAGAGGTGACAGGCTCAACATTCCTCTACCAGCTGCCATCTAGCTCTCATTTGAACTAATTAAAAGCCTTTTGAGTTTTTTTAAAATTTATTTATTTTGCCAGTAATTTGATGCTTTATGTGTGTTTTACACTGAGCGCTTCGGTTGGGTGAGAGTATTTGTTTCTGAGTACTTATTTAATCAGTAATCGCATTTTACAGAGAAAAAAAAATTCCCCAATTTATTTTAAAGAAAAATAATTAAAAACATCAGTTTACACGTGATCATGTGGGGATTAAAAACAATATTTAATCATGCAATGGATTTTTATTATTTTTATTCTTGTGTTATAGCCAGTGTACAGTGGTTTTATCTCCTCTTTGTACTTGCAATAACATATTATTTGACCATGAATCACTTTAATGGATTGAAACATAAGCATGTGAATTGAAAAATAGATACATTAGTCAAATCAATAAATAAATATGAAAATATATTTCTACTATGAAAAACCATCTTGGCTCCTGTGTCCTCCAACTTGGACAGAGAAAGCTGAAATATATAGCTGTAAAATATGGCTTGCCGTGTCAACTAGCCAGTGCCTGCAGCCTAAAAGGAATTTTGAGCACTGGGTAAGTAGTATTTCATCAACAAAATCATAAAATAAAGACATTAAAATGAAGGAATGATTGAGTGCTGCAGGACGTTTGTAAAATCACCCTTCAGTCTGGGGCTGGAGTAGTTTAGTATTAGACATTGCATACTTTTCATATAAATTTGCTTACAAATAGCATGTCTTAACAAGCAATATTGCCAGACTGCCCCTGTAGCAAATATTTTTTCACTCTGTTGCTAAACAAACTCTCCTCGTGTGTTCTGTGGCATGGCTACAGTTGGTATAAATAATACATCCTCAATATGAGGAAAAAAAATACAGTGTAAACCTACACACAGAGTATTAAACCCTGTAATGAACTAAAATTCTGAGCTACTGAAAACCCTTTTTCACGTATTTTCCAGGAGGAAAGTCCATCCTTGTTGCTTTTTTTTTTGTTCCCCTTTGGGGCAGTTCCGAGGTTTCATTTGTTGCAAGGAATTTTGCTTGGATTTAGACCATTTTGATAGGAGAATGTGGCCTTTTGCATTTACATTTGTGTGACCCTTGATCCAAGGGGGGCTGAGCGCCCATATCCAAGTGGGGAAGCTGATAAACAACATTTCTGGCTATGGATCAGTGCAGGCAGTTCAATACAAGGGGGATGTTAATGCTCATCTTACATGGTCTCGAAACAAGAAGAGCTTGGTGCCTTTTTTAGCTGACATGGAGCTCAGAAAAGGGAAGCTTTCGGTTTCCTTTCAAGTAGCTAATTAGCTATATGAGAGAATGACAAAAATACAGACTTTTCCAAAGTTTATTTGCATTTTCTACCTTGACATATTATGCAAATATTAAGTTGTCATTTGCATATGACAAGAATATCTGATCTTATTTTGCTTCAAGTCCCTTGAAGTGCTGATATAAAGTTAAAACGTGAATCAATGTATGTTTTATGTGGTTTATGGGCTGCATTGTCACTTTTTGACTGATACATTTTGCATGTGAACTTGACTTTGTAGGCAGCCATCCCAGATATCCTTGCTGGAATGGCTTTGTTATGGAATTGGAGTGATGAACATCTTTAGCATCATCAGGAAGCTGAAGTTGAGTTTTCACAGCAAACCAAGCGATTTTGAGCTAAAGAACATCAGTTTTTTTGTTGGGTTGTCCATAACAATACAAAATATTCATCCAAACAGCAATGAGAAGGCATCAGAGTAAGGTAAAATACTGTTAAAATTAACACTGTGCATTTCCGAGTCAAGACAAGCCCTGTCTGCAGTTAATTTGCCCTGATGATGTTACATCTTGTCGTCGGGAGACCTTCAGAGGTTTTTGTGGTGCTGCAAGTCCCTGGGGAAGGGCTGGGCATCCATCCCTGGGAGGGAGGGAGGGCTGGGAGACTCTCCCAGGCTCGGGCCCCAAACACAAATGTCTCCTGAATCTCTGCAAACAATCCCACTCGAAATTATTGTGCAGCTTTATTGTATTTTCAGCAATGTGCTTTGCTGGCAGTAGAGAGACAACTTCAGAGGTAATACCCTGGAATCTCTTCCTGTTATAGATGGCTGTAGCTCATATATATAATGTGATTATTTCTTTCATTAAAGGAACTAAGTAATGTTATTAGATTTGGCTTTTTTTTAGTGCATCAAATGGTTTATTTTACCCAGGCTGGAATTATTCTTTTTCAGAAATCCAGAGGTCATTTATTACACAAAGCACCTTGCGTTTACAGAAAAGAGAGACAGCAGCTTTAGCTGTATTTCTTGTGTCTGCTTCCTCATTGCCTGAGTGTGAAAACTTTATTGCTCATTATCTACTGGGCTGTGATGAAGTGACAGATGATTTATTGGGAGCCAAAAACTGTGTTTCAATGGTGAACATTTTTATCCTTTTGTGTTGCAGCCTGCCAACCCCTCTAACTGCTGAGGCAACAAATAAAGAAAACTCACTGCTGGAGGGCCCTGTGACTATCACTCATAAATGTCCACATTTCAGATCCCACTCTGGTTCTAATTTGATTCAATTCCCTTTTGTTGCTTAAAAATTCAATTTGTTTAATTGAGCTGTTTGACAGTAAAATCTGAATTCCATGCATTTTAACCATTCATATTAAATTTCCCTCCACATAGTACTTTTAGTAATGTGCTTTAAAAGAGGTCACTTTAATTTAAATTTGGTGACCTTACAAGCTTATAAAAAGATCTATATGCTATCCTTCTCAAACCGAAATTAAATTGAATAAATGTAAGATAATGTTACAGTAGATATTTCTGACTGAGCTTTTTGGGGTCCTGCAGAAATGAAACCTGCACTAGGAAGCCTCTGTGCCCTGCTCAGCCTGTTTTCCACAAAAAACAGCAATGATGGTGCAAGGAACATCCCACGGCAGGTCGAACCAACCATTAAAATTCATGTAGAGCTTAATTCTGGAGTTGGGGCAGTTATATTGCCTTGTGTCTTTGTTTGATAAGTTCTCTGCCCCTGGCTTGGGTTATTTCTATTTATTTTTAGACAGGCTTGTGCAGTTTTTGACATTTCCGTAGCGGAATATCTTTTCCTTTAGGATTAATAAGAAATACTGGAACCGGCGCAAGACTTTTAAGATTTAGTAAACTTTAATCTGTAAAATTTAATAGCAATCTCCAAGTCATTATGAGTATATGGGATGCAGTCTGGCTTTACAAACACTTTTTAAGCAATGAGTTATGTTCCAAGAATGGCTTTGCTGTGTATCATTACGTCCAGGTAAATGCCAGGATGATGACATAATTGGTAGTTGGGAGTAAAATACAACCTCTGTAAAATGTTACTAAGGTAAACGTAGTGGGGTTGTAATTCATTATACATAAACATGACTAGGAGTTATTTATCATTTTGTGAAATGCAGAATAACCTGAGCTCGCCGCCTTCTGCTGGTTCTTCATTACTTTATGGGAATTGTTACGGGCTCGTCGCCGCTCGCTCCTTTATTTCCCTTTAATGATCCACCAACATTTCCCCCCCCCAAACCCACGTGAGGTTCCTTTCCAGAGCCCTCTCCCGTGCTGCTCCTGGTACACCAACTCCTAAAAACTGGCCTCATTAGCAATGATACCCTGCCACTTCCAGACACTGACAAATTTACGGCTCTGGATTAAAGGTCATATGGGCATTTCAGCCATTAAACCAACCCCATTCCACAATACCTGCGACCGTCAGGAAAGACATTTTTTTTGCACACAGATGCCCGTTCTGTTATTTTCTGCTAAAGACATACAGTAATAGTTTGAAAGCAACAAAAGCCTATTTTGTACCTGTTCAGCTTGCAAGTGTGTTAGCCCTAGGCTACTGTTTAACTTTTAACCCTCTTGTTCACACAGCGTACATGCATAAAACTACAATGTACCACATAATGAAGCGGAGCTGGCGACATTTGTTTTAGGCTGTTTGCTATAGGACACGCTTCTCTCCGGTTTGAAAATCAGTTTGGAAAACAAAACAAAACAAAAAAACCAAACCAAAACAAAACTAAAAAACAACAGGAAAAAAAAAAAAAAGAAGGTGTCTCGCTAGGAATTGAGGGATTATGCTGGGGCTTTGCCCACGTTTAATAGCAGCCCTGCTATGCTTTCTGTGTATTAACAGGGCTTTCAGGTGAAAAAGAAATAATTCAGCACCAAATGATTTTTGAAGAAGAATTTCTTTTGCAATTCTTTCCCGGTGTCTGATTTTAAAACATTTTATCAAGCTTCCACTGTATGTGCCAAACACTCTCTTGTCAGGTGTAGGATGAACTACAGTATAACTGTGAGATATTTCTTTCCCTCATAACAATCTCCAGCCACAGCCCGTGATGAATTATTTGTACCATCACAAGGAAATTCCCCTCTTCTGCACTTAAACCCAGCAAAATTACACACCAATTGTGGCAGAGCAAACATCTGATGTGACAGCTGTATAGCACACGGAGATCCATTGGTCCATTGGTTAATCAGCAGATTTTAATGGTGCTGGGGAATACGTGGTGCCCTGAATTGGAAATGGGGCCGTGTTCTTCACTAATAGGACAAATATTCTACCTGTGGAAGAAGGATTCCTCCTGGTTAAAGGCTTCAAGTGTTTAAAATTAGAAAGAAAAAAAAAAAAAAAAA
>WEKY01023037.1:435899-469796 GCA_013390045.1 Picathartes gymnocephalus
AAAAAAAGAATGTGGAAAATCTGCCATAATTCAGAACACAAAAAGGAAATCCTGTGGATGAGTCAATTATATGGTTCCTAATGATGGTTCAGCCTGGAGGCCTTGAGTGAGGAGGGGAGGAAATAGGGGAAGATTAACTTGGTTAACCTTCTTCCATTTCCCTGTGCCAGGCAAGTACTTTACTTACTGCATTCCCTCCTCCTAACCCACGCTGTGATTTCCCACTGTCGTTGGGGACAGCTTGAATTTCACAAATTTCATGAGTATTTGCTCTTTGCTTTATACACCAACAATTAGAATGGCAAAAAGCGCCCAATGCTGGGTTGGAAAGTGGGGTTTAGGGGGTTGGGTTTTCTCTACCTGTCACCATTAATGTGTCTCATCAGATGCTCAGGAAAATTAAGATCACACTTTTCCTGGGCAGCTCATTATTAGGGATATATCTGAGAAATTAGAACTCCCCCCAAGATTAAAAGCAAAATCTCAGAGGCCCCTGAAGACAGAAGTATCTTTAGTGAGATAAAGGCCTGGCCAAGTGCAATAATGATAATGATAAATAACCATCATTTATTTTTATACATGCCCATATCATTTAGGACCTCATAGTGCTCCACAATAAAATCAAAGAAACATTAACTTGAAGTAAATAAATGACAAAACCAACATCAGCAGATGGGCAAATCAACAACAAAAATAAACAAATCAGCAGGTCAGAGGCTTCATTGCAGGGATGAACAAATGAGTTTGGAGCAGAAATTTGGGTGGAAAATGCAAGAAAGACCAAATAAAGAATGAAAGGCTGCCCATCCTCCAAACCCCTGGTGAGCACGGCATCCTCAGACACCTTTGGGTGATGTTTCACTGCCATCAGTGGCTTCCTGTATTCTCAATTTCCACTTAAATCTCATGTCTGCATTTTCTTTTTGTCCCCAGTTCTGAAGTCCCCAAGCACTTTCTGGAAGCCTGGTCTGCAGGCACAGCTGGATGGAGACCCCAGGAATGTTGGACTGAGATGGGCAGTGCTGAAGTGCAAAAATCCAGACCCTGGATGTGCTTTTTATTTTCTGATTTGGAGAGAATATGAGAGAAAAAGGAAAAACTGATGACTTTCTTTTGGACCTTGGTGTAGTGAACGTGACCTTCACATCCTCATGCACCAGGATCTGCAAAATTCTCCTGTACCCAATTCCCAATTATTTCATGATCCATAGGTGAGCTGTGGTCAGCATGAGCATTTTTTTGTCAAGGAAGTGTGATCTGGCAGGAAATATTATTATTATTTACTGTTATTACTGCTGATTATTTACAGTAAAGTTGAACCTAAAACTTTATTACACTGAGCATCAAATAAATGCTTATTGGAAAATTCCCTACTCTGAAACTGTAGGAAAAAAAAAAAAAAAAGGGTCTTTATAACCCATTTAATGATAGGAATTAATTGTGATTCATTATTCTGATGGGATGGGAGCAACCCCTACAGCTAAAGAAGAGGCACTGTGCAGGTCTGGATGTTCCGACACCAAACCCATTGACCTGTGATTGCAGATGGTTTCCAGCCAAACACAACCTATTTCCTTTGTTTTTATTTAAAACCTGTGAGGTTGTAGAGGCAGGGAGGTACCTTAACCTAAACCTTGTTTAGTCTGAAAGCACGGAGAAGCAGGAATTCTCCTGGGAGCACTGGCATTTGCCATCCTCCCTGTGCCCATTTCTGTTTCAGAACAACTCACTCTTGGCACGTGATGATCACCTGCTGATGTTTTAGCCAGAGACTGCAAATATGGATTTTGTTTTCTTTTAAAAATGGATCCACAGCCTCTATAAGGACAGATTTTAGGTGAAGTTTTGGATTGGAATATGCAAGGCCAGTACTTCAAATGAATTCTGGATTGAGAAACACCTAAAGCATGAATTATGTGATTAGAAGGAATTTGAAAATTCGGTTAAAAATTTAACTCTGTGCACCAGAAATGCATAATTTAAATTACTTTCTTCAAATAATGTTGCAATTCCTTCCGTGCTGAAGATTTGTCCTCGAAATTCTTGTTTTAACAAGATTTTATGTATATGGAAAAGAAAAACATGAGAAAAGCAGCTGAATTCTGTCTTGCCTTTGGGTGTCATTTGTACCTTGGCAGTGAGGATTTGTCCCTGAGCTCATGACAGCAACTTTCCTTCGCCACTCTGGACTTTGTAAGATAAAGAAGAGCTGTTGACAGACACGTCCCAGATCATAGAACAAGATTTCCTGATCAATAACATTCCAAGCAAACTTCAGGGCCAGAAATACAATTCCTGACATTGACAGGACAGGAGATTCTGCAAAATGTGTGATGCTGTGAGGGCTCAGAGTGGAGACACCACTGAAGTCATGTGATGATTTCTGCATTGGTGACGGGGCAGGGACACCTCCCACTGTCCCAGGCTGCTCCAAGCCCCAATGTCCAACCCAGCCTTGGGCATTTCCAGGGATCCAGGAGCAGCCACAGCTCCTCTGGGCACCCTGTGCCAGGACCTCAGCACCCCCACCACCAATAATTCCTTCCCAATATTTAAGCCAAACCTGCCCTGTGGAAATACTTTATTCCAATGGTTTATCCTGGACACGGTGAGTCGGAGTTAGATGCACTAGATAAAACCTTATCCAGGTAAACCTTGTGCACAAGAAAGGAACAGCTGAAAATTGGGAATTTGGCTTGGGAAAAGCAGGATCCTGCCTGGAGGATGCTGTTTCGGCAGCCCCATCCATGCAGCAGTTCCTAGAAGTACATCTGTCACACTGGTTTATTTTCCACAGTGTGTAATTTGGCAAAAACAAATCCACACTCAGGCTTGGCGTTCCAGATCTCATTCTGCAGGGAAATGTTTCGTAGGTTTAAAAAGATAAAAAAAGGAATAAAAGATTTTTTTCTCCTTGCCTTTTGGTGCTCCTTGTCCTTCTCATCCTGAGGTTTTAATTTGCAGGGAACTCTGTACTGGCAGCCCTTCTTCATGGTTTAAAACTGACTGAAGCTTGGGTGTCCAATATCAAAACTTTGTTCAGTATTAAGGCAAGAATCAGGAGCAAAATTTATTTTTAGCTCTAAATACAGGTTCTTGCAGTTTCTCTGAGTTTGGGATGGTCACACCTGAGGTTTTGGGTTGAATCCAACCCAACTAAAAGTGCTATGTTTTATTTTCAAAGTAGGAATCTTCTATACACGTTTAAGTTTCGTACTATGGTGAGACTTAAAAAATGATAAAATCCTTCCCATTGCTGGATTCTAAAATTGGATTTTCCTAAAAGACACACAGGACTTTAGGCTATGTTTTCAAAAAGAACCACGAAAACTGTGTGAGTGCTATTTTGCCTGTAAAATATGATTGCACTGGAATAGTTCAGATGTGCAAACCCACACACGTGTGCCGTGGCCTGTGTGAGCAGGTGACAGTGCACAGCCCCCAGCTACCCCCACTGCTGAATTTTAGCTTTCCGAATGTCATTTTCTCAGCAGGACAAACCTGTGAGCCCTGAAATCTCCTTTAGTCCCTTGTGAAGGCTTAGGCAGGTGCTTGGTCATAAGAACCAAGTCACCCTGGAGAAGCTGTGGTTGTGCCAGAGAATCACTTGAATTGTTGAGGTTGGAAAATTCCTCTCAGACCATCGAGTCCAACCAAGGCCAGCACCGCCCCACGTCCCCAAGTGCCACATCCACATGGCTTTGAAATCCCTCCAGGAATGAGGATTCCACCACTGTCCTGAGCAGCCTGCTCCAACGCTTTAAAATTTTTTCCACGAGGAATGTTTTCCCTCAAAGTGGGAGGGCTGGTGATGGCAGTGAACATCCACCTGCAAGGACATGGGAACACACACGAGCTGCAAAGGCCTGTCCCTGGTAGTTTTCTCAGAAATGCCTTTTTTGCTGGCCTGGCCTCTAAAAAGGAGCAAAAGCCTTTTTTTTTTTTTTTCAGTCTTTACAATCCCTTTTCTCATTTGTGCCATCTAAACAAGGGCTGGTTTTGGAGAGCTGGGGAGAAGAAAATCCCAGCTTGTTCTAAGGGTGAAGGAATTGCAGTGAAAACAGTTGTCAGTTAAAACCGTCTGAAAGGATGGTGAAAACCTTGTGAAAGGATTGAAATTGCATAAGTGGTGTGGCAAAATATTTACCCTGTGCCTGCACAGCTCGGATGTCCATGGAATCACAGAATGTCCTGAGTGGGAAGGGACCTGCTGGAATCATTGAGTCCAGCTCCTATCTCTGCACAGACACCCCAAAAATCCCACCCTGGGCATCCCTGGGAGAGGTGTCCAAACTTTCCAGGAGCTCTGGCAGCCTCGGGGCCGTGCCCATTCCCTGGGGAGCCTGGGCAGTGCCCAGCACCCTCTGGGGAAAGAACCTTTCCCTGATATCCAACCCAAACCTCCCTGGCACAGACTGACCGCGCTCCTGGTACTGCTCACATCATTAACCACTTTTGGGTGCCTAAAAGCTTAGAATCATTTTATTGTAAGGGTAGCTTGGATGAGTTCATGGTCTCATTCCCATGAAGCACTCTGGGACTGCAGATTTTATGGAGGCATTATCATCCCCATTTGCTCGTGGACAGAAAAATGAAGGTGAAGGAAGTAAAGGCAGCCCCGCGTGTGGCGTTAATCCCGTCCCCTTGACCTGGATTGCCCCCAAAATGCAGGTTTGGCTCTTTGGGGGGCCCGGGCCAGCGGGGCAGGGCTGCCCTGGGTCCCACTGTCCCCAGGATCACCTGGGAGCCTCCGCCACGGCTCCTCTCCCTTCCCACCCCTCTCCCTTCCCGCAGCCGCCTTTATGTCCCCGGCATAAATCCTCTTTACTCGGGCTTTGTGTCTGGGGGCCGGCAGCGCGTTTGTTCCCAGACGAGGAGCGGTGCCGAGGCTCAGGGAAGCCACGGGAGGGGGAATACATGCATATCTAGATATTTATCCAGGTATAAATACATCCACACAAAATATATGCAACCCCCTCTCCCCAACCGCGAGCAGACACTGAGGGGAGGTTTTAACTCCAAATTGTCGGGCTTTAATAGATTTAAATCAGGCTCTTAACGCTATTTCAACATATTTCTTTTTGTGCGTGTTTAGTAACAACAGTCATCTTAAATTGTAGTGGCACATGGCCAGAGGGAAGAGAGGTGTTAATGAGACTCACTATAAATGGAAGGAGCTGGGGAGTGACAGCTTTCCGCAGCACTGTTGGCATCGGATCGAAGAGACAGGTGGTGGCACAGGGCTGACCGATCACCTCAGATAATGATGAAAGGGGAGTGACAGGGGTGAAAGATTCAAGGACCACTGAAGAATGGCGGGGGGAAGGCTGGGCCCATCAGCCAGGCCCGACAGCCCCGGCCCGCTCCCCACGCGCCGGTGAAATATGAGAGGGGCTGATAAGGGGGAAGCAGGGTATTATCGATATCAGATGTGGAAATGAGTGGACTTAGTAACCTATCTACCATTTGGAGTAAGTATTTACGGTTTCCATGACCAGAATCAATCAGGTTTGAAATTCATTCTTATTTGGCGGAGGAAATGTGCACTTAACCTTTACATTCGGGGTCTCCTGATGAATATTGACCTAGAAAAATATCCCAAAGGTGTTGGGTCCGACGAAAAGTTATTTAATAATTTCGTAAATGATTGCTGTACCGTGGGGACTAAATATTTAGATCAGAAATCCTAACTTTGGATGGGTGCTGGACCAGGGTGCAGATTATTGCTACACTGAGAGCCCTCCAACCTCTCATCAAGCAGCCATAAATCAGAGGGATGGAGGAGTTCAGACAGAGCAAATTCTGGTGACAGCCACGTGATGGACTCACGGGGGAGAAAATGAAAATTCATTCCCTGACAACCTGCTACGGGCTGCAGGTATGGCAAGGGGGAGAAGCTAAATAGATCTGTATCAGCTGTGAGGACGGCAGACCCCCAGCACACGGAAATGCTCCGGGAGGGGAGGTGAAACCCAGAGCTGCACACAAAATGCTGAAACCTCAGAGCGGCTGAATCACCTGAGCAAAGATTATATAAAAATGTAAATTGCCTGCTCCTGACCCAATCACGTTTAAAAATGAAGGGACAAAGAGTGACAGGAAAGGTGCTATTATTACAGATTCAGGGTGATGCACAGTCACTGCTCGGATTCCTCTTCGGCAGTGGCTGGGAGGCAGCTCAGGCACTGCGAATAATTTCCCTGCAACTGCCCTCTCCTATTTATACACCCGCTCCCAAGGCTTTGGGGATGAAGGGAAAGGATCCAGTGGATTTGAAGGGGCTTCTGGGTGGGATCCACACAAATCTGCTCCATGCAGGGATTTCAATCCCCGATTTTTTTTAATATCTAGGTGAACTTACCCAAGATTTTCGGCGTGCAGCTAAATATTAAATTCGCTTTAAGAAAGATTATTTTGCAAAGCTGCTCTCGCTTATGTGAGAGTAATGAACTCAGGGATGAGCAGGAATGGCTCTGAAAGTCACAGGCTGCTTGGCTTTACAAAAGATCTCACTAATGGCTTAGATCAAGTATTGCTATCCCTAAAATTAAATGCCAGTGTTTAAAACTCCATTTGTATAAGAAGAACTTGCTATTAATAATTTTTAAGGCTCTTGATTAAATAATTACAAATGCATTATTATTGGGTTCGTAATTACTTTAAAAGTGTTCAGGTTTTGGTCATTTTCCCTGCATTATTATGGCACAGAGGCAAAATTTCACTCATATATTTGACTTAAATGACAGTCTTCTGGGATTTGCAACAGAAATTATAACTTCTGCTGCAATTTACATGTTAAGTTCTGTAACCCCGTGATAGTTCAACCATTTGTAAAAGAACAGTAGGTGGCCTAGTGGTCTAATATTCAATGAATAATTTTATCTTACATCAAGCACGAGGTCCAGTTTAATGTTTCATTGCACTAAAATTGCACTGGGTGACATAAACTTTGTAATTAAAAGAGCATAACTTTTCCAGAATGCTATAGATATCTCTCCTGAAAAATCAGCCTGTTTGATCAAGCTGTTACGTCGTTGTAAACCCAGTCTGGTGTTGCGTGTGCAAGGTACTACCTGTTGAAAAGGAGATTAGTTTATTGTCACAGCCTGTCCACAGCACTTGGGAATTTAATTCCTTGGTGTTTTACATCCAGCGAGTCACGCTGTTGCGTGGTGCTTAGTGGATAAATAAGAAAAACCACGTAAAACGGAGAAAATGAGGTGTTGTGGCAGCGAGATGTCGCCTTCCTCGGGTGGTTGGGTGTTTGGGGCTGCGGTGGCCCGGCCGTGCCCCTTGCCCCGGCTGGCACAGCTGGGAAGGGCTGGGATCTCCCCTTCCCAAGCCCCGGGGCTTTGGAGATGCACCGCATCCCTGGGAGCAGCCCCCAGGGCACATCAATCTCCACTTCCAATCGCTTCCTAATGGCCCGGGAGCTTTCCAAAGGGAGCCGCACCACGGCCCGGCTTTGCATTAGCTTTTATTTGTCTTTCTGGGTATTACCATTAGTCATCGTTAGTTATGAGGCAATGGCAGGTATCAATTAGAAGATGAAGGATGACCCGAGTCACGTGCGGGGGGATGGAGCTGCTGAAGGATCAGCTCCTGGGATCAGCGCTGGGGTCTTGGGGATCCGTGCCCCACCCTCTGTTGGAGATACTTGGGGTGTGCTGGGCTGGAGCAGCTGACTTTGGCTTTGTTTCTTTTCACTCCCTTCTGTTTGTTCACTCGAGTGAGCTGAATCGATGAACTCATCCTTGCTGAGCTGGAACACTTTGGGGTTTAATAGACTAAGCTCACAAGCTTCTTGTGCTCTTTCACCCCAGGTTAATTTTCTTTCCCGTTTAAAATTAAAATACTTAATTGGCTCACAGGTATAAACAAGAGCAGAGGAAGAACCTTTAATATCTCGAGATGGTTCCAGTTGTTGCTTCCTAAATTGTGGGCTTTGAGATGATGCTCAGAGAGCACTTTGCAGGGCAGGTAGGTAATGGGAGTTTCATTGCACAGTTACACTTATTGTCATAATAGCAAAAGCAGAGTAATTGTGAGGGGTTCAGGAGAGCTGATCTACCCCAGTTCTGGTGTCAGTGCTGCTGTTTGATAAATGCAGTATTAATTGATGCATTATGTAGCATTTGTTAAGATACATCACCCAGCCAGCTTTTATTGTTCTGTGAGATAAAGGGTTATATTAACCCCAGATTTCCTGTTGATTAGTTGTGTGGGTTTTTTTTCCTGAGAGATCTAATGATAGGATGGCATGAGATGGAAGGAGAAACTAAAAATAGCTTTTAAAGGTATGGACCAAACACCTAAAGATGCAGATGAGACACGGATACCTACAGAAAGAAAAAGGTGATTTTTGAAAACACCACAACACTCACCTCTCCTTCACCCACCTCGGTTTCCAGGCACCCAAACACCTTCCTAAACCCTTCCTCTTTTGCTGGCCCTGGGTTTGCAGAGACCCCCAGCAGCTGGACCCCCAGGGTGGCTCCCTGGCTACGTGTGGGGCTGTCCCCTCTCCCCCTCCGTGCTCGGAGCCGCGCGCCGCAAATGTGCCGCGGGTTCTGAAAATAAAAGCCCGGATTCAAACATGATGTATCTCCTTTGATTTCCATGCAGATACACGAGGAATGAATGTATCCATTATGTTTGGGGTCTGCTGGAATGTTAATTTTGAAAGTCATTTCTCTCAATCTATAATTATATCTTCTTTGTCAGAAAGTAGGAATTTCTTAGAGCGAGAGGGATTAATCTCAGTCACTGTTTTCAAACAGTTTGAGTTGGGTAGTTTCTGTAAGACTATCATTTCTTTTCTTTTAAGCCAGTTAAATTTTGCCTGAGGCTAACATTTTATACCCAGAGTAAATCTTACTAAAATTAAGAAACAGAACATACAGCTGCCCTTATTCCTGGCCCACAGATGTTACCAAAATCTGATTAAAAACCCCTCAATCTTCTGCTGCACCTTTTCATTAGTGCAATAATCATTTTTGCCAAATATCTGGCAGAAAAGGGTGGAAAAAAAGTGAAAAATATGAGGGTTTGATGATCAGCATCTTTGAAAAGACTCGTTGAACCTAGTGGGAGAAATGAGGACTTGGGGTAATCCATGTGCTGAAATATTTTTGCTTCTTTTTCTAGAAAATGTGCAATTTGGTCAGGCAGAAAAAATTGAACAGAGCCTTCCAAGCAATAAATCACTGGATTGCTGGTGACATTCATACAATGCGGATATAGTGTTAACTGTATGAGTCAGACAGCCCTTACTGCACTCAGCCTGTTCCTAGGAGGTGACCTTGCCACGGTGTAGTAATCAATCATTCTGGCACAGGACACACTGTTTTTGTTTAATATTACACTATTGGAATATATAGTAAACAAAGTGCAAAGGAAATTTCGAAAGCAAGCACTATATAAGGTGTGCTGTAATATTTTGCAGCCCAAGGAGTGCCACCAGCATCCCTGGCCCCGTTTGTGCCTCAGGATTACCAACATTAGGGCTGTTAGCAGCACCAAAGCATATGTGACTACACTCAAATACTTCAACTGTCTGCACAGCTCGAGAGGAACAATTCAATGGAAATATGAAGTTAGGATTACAAAAAAGATTTACTACCAGAGACGCTGCAGTCTACACATTTCTTATTTTGGCACTTTTATACAGTGTATACATCACGATTTTCCCAGCCAAATGACAGAGGAGCAACATCCCCAACCGCCTGAAAAAAATTAAGCAAACAAATCTTAATTAACTAGTAAAAATTCTTTTAGTGTACGATAAGTGAAGTGTTGCTGCTCATAGCCAAGAGGTTATATTGGATTTCCATGCATGAGTTATACCATGAGCCAGTTAATTCATGAAGTTTGCTGTCAGTGCATAGGGTAAAGGAAGACAAAGGCAAAGTCTTTGGAATGAAGGAACCCTAAGTGAAATATATTCGGTTCTTACTGTTTTCACACATAGTCGAGATGAAAGATAATGCGGTGGTAATTGAGTATATAAAACTACCTTGTCAGAGAGGCAGCATTAATGTCGAGTTTGTTCTGATTTTTCCAAGTGCAAACCACTCTGTATGTGCTGCAGAGAGGTGAGGAATCCAATCTGTTATGGCTAAGATTTCGTTAGGTATGAATGTGGACATAGATAATTTTTTCAATACTGCAGCCTGCTTTTATTTCCTCGTGGTCCTGGAGCCACTGGCGAGCCATGTGACATTGAGAAGTGACCTGGGCCACCATTTGGGGTGACCACATGTCCCCATGTGCCCTGAGGAGCGCAAAAAGCTGAACAGGGAGCAGAGGCAAGCAGTGAGCACGCAGCGCTTTGGCCCTGGCTCGCTGAGGGAAGCAGTGGTGGTGACACTTCCCAAGGTGATCTGTAGGTTTTCTTCAAAAGGGTTGGATGCTCTTTCAACTTTAAACAGTTGAGAGAAGCTGCTCTAAAGTGTCCATCACAGGGAGATGAATGGTGCTTTCATAGCAGCATGTCCTGCCGGAGCGGGGTCGGGGCTGCCAGCAGTGGGGCTGCACCAGCACCCTCCCCTCCACAGCCATCCTGGCTGAGCAGGGACACTTCCCACCAAAATCTTTATATTCTCATATTTTTTCCATAGAATTTGGGAGGTGGAAATCATTTTTATATCGCTTGATTCTTAAGCAGCTCCGAGGGGAATGTGGGGAGTCACTGCCAGCAGAACCACAGCCTTTGGAAGTGCTGACCCGGTGCCATAAGGAACCATGGTGGAGAACCAGCCATGAAAAACCTGTGAGCTGTTGGACTTTGAGCTTCAGAAGCAGCTCCAGCACCTGCAAGTCTGGTAGGCTCCATATCCTCACTTCTTGCCCCCAAATACCTCTGGAGTGCTCCTGGGTTGTGCAGCCTGGGAATTATCAGCACCACATACGCACAGGAGGTCAGTTTCACATAGTTATGGTTATTTCATACCTGGGCAAAAATGAAGTTGAAACCTGATATTTCAGTGCACACCATGGATTTATGTTGTATTTACTTGAGCACTGGAGCCAAATCCATTTGTCCCCAGCCCGTCTCACCATGGGCAGGTTGCAGCTGCTTGCAATGAATTTGGTGACCAGCCCTATCAGTTGACCCACAGAACATGAATGTGCCTTTATTATAGGTCTATGTATTTCATATCCTAATTATTTATTGTCTATCCGAAGGAGTCAGAGGATCTTGGTGTCATGAGCTGCTGGCTGTTTTCATGGAAAAATGAGCGTTGCGCCGAGCAGATAAATGTGGGATGCATGAAGCGGGCTCAGATTCTGAATTCTGCCTTTTCATCCACTGTTCATATTTCAGAATTTCAGCCAAGAAGGGGAAGAAAGGGGAAAGAAGTATCTAAGTTCTCTCTCAATTTGTCCATGAGCTCATAGGTTTCTTTAGTTTCAATATGTGTGCAACAGAAAGTAAGGAAACCCGGCCTTGCAGTAAAACCTCAAGTCAGGGTAGGTTTACATGGGTGTACCTGAAAGGAGAGCTTGGCATAGTATTAGGGAAAGCAGCAAATTAAATACATTTCCCAGGACATTTAATTTTGCAATAAAGTCCTTGGCAACAACATTTTTGTTTATCTGCCATCAACGCTAAAAACGGAGCGGGTGTTATTTTCCTGGAAGGAACTCTTACAGAAAGAGACGTCAGTTATATTAAAAAATGCATTTTGAAACTTTCAGTAGATGAGTTTCAAATAGGTGTAACGGCTCCTCACAGTAAATATTAACTTACTGTAAAGATACTTAGTTTTAGATGCTGGCTGCCAATGTTGATTTTATCTTCGTTGTTTAATCATTCTACAAATAAATGTATCCAGTTAGGACAGGAATGTTCCATGTTCTGTGAGTGTTAGCTGTATATTATTGGCCTTGCATAAGTAATGAGAAATTATTATCAGACACTCAACAGAGACTTAAAGTAATAAAGTTCTGCCTAAACTTAGAACTTAAAACCCTGCTTTCTGGGTTAATCAAAACAAGGAAGCCCAGGCAGGTTAACCTGGATTCTGTGTACAAACACCATAAACCCCTGCTCAGGTTCTCTCCCAGAATCCATTAAATACTTATTTCAATGCCCCAAATCCACAGGGAATGATCATTTTCGCTCCAGTACCGCTACGGTGTCCCAGCTCCCGTGGCAGTAATGGGTGTCAGGTACAGCTTGGACTAGAAGGGAATAAGCCATCCTTCCCCTGCTGTGCGTTAATTTATTGCCTCAGACATTTTCATATCTGATTCATTTTCGCCTGCTCGGTAAAGTTGGGCGGTGGGGAGGCCCCGCGGGGTGGCTTTGGTTGAGGACACAGTGCCAGCATGCCAGGGGACGGAGCGGCCACGGAGCCAGGCAATCTGCAGAGGTGTGACACAGCAGCCACGCCGCCAGCTCCTCGGGAAACAAGGAGATGGAGATGCCATCCGGGATCTCGGTGCCAGACGTCTCCCCACAATAGCGTTATTTCCTCGAGAAAATAAAGGGTCACCGCCGCACACATAAAGAGTGCTGTGCTGTGGCGGGGGGGGGTTTTGCCTCCCCTGGTTTTGTTTAGTGATTATGTAGAACCTGCCGGAAAGGTGTTTATTTCTGTTTGTAAATTGAATGTGCCGGGTGTTTTGCTCCAGTTTTGCCCCAGGCTCTGTTGGATGTGATGATGGAGTTGGAAGCCGAGGCAGACACCGGTGGAGGGAATCTGGCTGGAAAACAAAGCCCTGTTTTGTCATTTCATGCCTCTTAAAAGTCCCACTCCATGCAGGCAAAATGTGAGTTAATATACATTAAACAGGATGAATGAAGTGAGAAATAAACATGCAAAAATAAATAGCAACTCACTGGAAGCGCTGGGGCCGTTCCCAGGGTGAGGGTGCAATGGGGCCACCAACCACAGAATTGTCCCCAAAAAACCCACCCCATCCTGCCATCCCTCTGTCCTCCAGTCAGGCATCTAGGATAGTTTTCCCAAATCCCATTTCTTCCCTATTTGTGATACGTGGGCGATGGAGAACCTCACCCTGTCACGCGTGTATTGCACACTGACAGCTCCGTGGCTTTAATTTCACACGTATCCATTGCACATACACAAATAAATTCTCCCATACCATTTTATTGAATTTCTAGTAAGTTGGCAGACTAAAGTGATTTTTAACACTTCTCCATTGGATTTATGATTTCTGTGTCATCCACCCTGCTTCTGACATTAGGAAATGTTCAACATGAGGGAATCATTCACTGGTTCTTTTAACTACACTATAAAACATTTTAGTCTCCTTTCTCTCAGAAATCCATAAATGGCTAATTTAATCACAGCCTTACAGCAGAAACCCTCAGTTTCTTCTGCTAATTATGTGGCTGAGATTTGCTGTTTAAATCATTGTGAGATGTTGGGGACAGGTAGGGAGTGGGGCTCGGTCACCCAAGGCCAGATCATGGCTTGGTTTCCAAAGTGTTGAGGTCACCTGGGCTTGGTTCCTCTTGGTGGGGCTTCTCCAAAGGGTGTTTTCAAGAGATCAGAGAATCAGAGAATTCCAGGCTGGAAGAGAGCTCAAAAATCATCTGGTTTAACCTGTTTCTGGCAAAGCATGGTCTAGACAAGGTGGCCCAGCACCCTGTCCAGCTGAATCTTAAAAGCAGACAAACCTGGCCCAGAGAAACTCTCCAAGATCGTCAGCTCCAAGTGTTTCCACAGCACTGCCAAGCCCACCACGTCCCCAAGTGCCACATCCACACACCTTTTTAAACATTTCCAGGGGCAGCGATTCCAACACTCCCTTGGACATCCTGTTCCAATCTTGACCACCCATTCTTCCCAACTACGCATTGGAGCTACAGCCATTGTCCTCATCATTCCTGAAAGCCTGGGTCAGGAATGATCCTTTTTTGAGGGTCTCTTTTGAAGTTGGGTATTCGTCTTGTGGCAGGGACAGGCTGGATTCAGAGTCACTTGTGAATCAGGCTGTGAACTCAAATCACTCTGGGACCTCACATTGAAGGAAATTCCAAAATTCCAAAAGCTTGGGGAGGTTCTTGGAATTCAGGGAACTGCTGGGCCTTCTAATTTTTCTGCATACAGGTTATCAGGTAAAAATATTGGATTTATGCAATAAATAAGGGAAAAAAAGAGACATTAATATCTGTATAAAAATTAATACCAAGAGGAAAAGAATTTTGAACTGCTTAAGCAGTTTTATGTATGTACAGAAAGGCCTAGACCTTTCCACTCTGTATTTGATTTTACTGGAACCCGTTTAATGTGGGAATTGCCAAGATACACTGTCCTTGCAATTTTTTTTCATATTGTGTGGTTTATGCAGTGAGTAATTTATTATAAAAATACAACTCCTATGTTCCGTTCAAAACCAGGAAATATAATCAAATATCTCTCAAAACTGAGATATTTGACTTTGCCTCTAATTTACACCAGCATCTTTATCTCTTTCCAGCAAAAATATAATAAATTGATAAAATGTGATAATGTAGGTTATATTAGAGAGGGGGAGAAAATATCTTGGAGCTGGGCCTGTAATCCTGAAGAGCACTGATTTTTTTGGCCCCCTCAAACTTATTAACCTGCCTGTGCAGGTGTTGCAGGTTCACATCCTCCTCTCATTCTTCCCTGGGACATCCCAAGGCCTGGTGACCTCTGGAGTGTGCCCTGGCTGAATAACATTCTGGTTTTTTTTTTTAAATATATTTTCAATTTTCAAAGAAAGCACCCTTTGTTCCCTTTGCCCTGTCACCTCTCATATTTTTTGCTCTTCCATATTTTTTGTCCCCTTCCATCCTCAGTCTCATTCCCTTCTCCTTCTCCCCTGCTCTGCCCATTCCTTCCGGAAGCATTTCCATTTTCATCCTGGTGTCTCTTCCACACATCCCAGCACTTTTGGTGCTGTACTGATGTTGGCACCTGATGGAGAACCCCAATTTGCAGATGTCACTTCATACTCCAGCTATATTCCACCCCAAAACTCCTCTTAATCCTTAATAATCAATACCAGCATGCGAACCATATGCACAATTAACTACAATTTACATTTGATAAAATACTGTTTTTCTTCATTAGGAGACTGCTCCCTTCACAACGTGCTCACAGGGGAAACACTTGGGGATGGGAAAGTCATTGTCCATCTTATTTCTCCTGGAGTCCAAACCCCAGATTGTGTCCTTTTGGATGCCAAGCAGGACTGATTTTCATCTTGAGTGACCAGAAGTAATTTTTTTCAATCAATTTACTCATTTACCTGGGGGTGAGATGTGGTTTCTGAGAGAACAATGAGAAAGGAGCAGTCATGGCCAACTTCAAGAAGCAATGGGTGTTTGGGGAGCAAAGGTTAAGTGAGGATGGAGAAAACACAGTGGGATTAACACAAGTTAATAAAACACATTAAGATGTGCTATTCCTTAACTGGTTTGTAATTCCCAGGGGTTAAAAAAAAGTATGGCTGTGTAATGGTGTGGAAATGCAAGCAACTGTCAGAGCCAGGTGCTCAAGTATTTCCAGACATCATTTTCTATTTCAAACTCAAAGACTTTTGAAAGAGACACATCAACAATATCCTGTGAGAGCAAGGGGTAAGCCCAAGATTGAGGTGTCATTACAGTTTACTAAAATCTGATTGCAAATATGTGGATTTTGGTGCATTTTTCCCCTTAGAAATGTGAATTATAGCAAACTTGCTCTTCCACTCTGTTAATCTTCTGAAATGTTCCTGGCAGCTGGGCCCAACTTGCTACGTTTATTTGTAGAATGATTAAACAACTATGATAAAATCCACATTAGCATCTAACAGTAAGTATCTTTGTAGTAATTTAATTTTGGACCCACAGTTGATTCTAAGTCTGGTTTTACTGAAGGGAGTGGATGCTGTGGCAGCTGCAGAGACCCCACAGCACCGGTGACTTGAAGGCATTGCCCCAGCCCCAGGTCCTGGTTCAGATCTCACAGACCCTGCATTGGCACAGAGCAGCAAAAATCCTCCAAATCATAGAACAGAATCCCAGAATGGTTTCGGATGGAAAGGAGCCTAAATCCCACCCAGGATGGCAGGGACGCCTCCCACTGTTCCAGGCTGCTCCAGGCTGGCCTTGGGCACTGCCAGAGATCCAGGGGCAGCCACAGCAAATCTGGGCACCCTGTGCCAGGGCCTCCCCACCCTCCCAGGCAGGAATTCATCCCTGACATCTGACCCAATCTCTGGTCTTTTGGTTCAAACCCATTCCCCCTTATCCCAACACTGTCTGCCCACCTAAAAATTCACTCTGCCTCCTTATCGTGAGCCCCCTTTAGGCACTGGAATGCCACCACGAGACCTCTCTGGAGCCTCCTCTTCTCCAAATTCCTGTTGTAAGAGTGGGGAGTGTGGAGGGTGCACAGCCCTAGAGTGTCCACAGCCTTCAAGAGCAGGGAAAGGACATCCTTGATCCTTCATTTGGGGAACAATCTTCCTCTAGTAGCTGGAAATTTTTAATAAGGAGTTTTTATATCACCGTGCAAGGTGCACTTAAGGGAATGTGACACGGTGTGACAGCACTGAGATGCTGCAAAGATTTTGGACAGAATTACAAATTCTGCTGGTGTGGCAGCAGCTGGGCACAGCAGAGCATAAATTAACATATAACTAATAACTATACTGGCATTACAGTGAGTATCTCATGGTGATAAGCTTCATGATTCTCTTCAACCCACTGAAGTTGAAGGAAGAGCAAAGGCCTTTTCAAGCTTACTTTATCTTCTTGCTTCTTAAGTGAGACTAATCAAGTTTATATCCTTTTAGCTTATTATTAGCCCAGCAGAGCTTCTGGCACTCTTTACAGCTTTTTTGACATGAAAGTTAGTTACACCTACTGTACTTAGTATGACTTCACTTTTCTTGTGATAAATCCTGAAAATTAATATACTGTATCCTCCAGATTACAAAATGAAAGTGTCCTAGACATTGTGAATATTCTGGCTGTGGAATGCTGCCAATAAAAGAAAAAACTGATGTCTTAATGATCTCTGTTAATAAAAAGAAGAAATCAGGTAGTAAATTTTCATGGTTAACATGACAGGTTTGTTTTTTTTTTTTCTTCTCTTTCTTATCCTAAACTTGAACTGACACATATTAAGTAGAAGAATCCTTGAGAATAAAATGCCTTGGATGTAAAGAAATAATAATGAGAATCCTAGAGCGAAGCAAGCCCTGCTTTCCTTGTGCTCCCACTGTCTCTCATAGGAAGTTGGGCTGCAGGAGGAATGCAAGCCTGGGCCCTGAGCACTGAACATAGGTTAAATTCTTTCTTAAATTAAATGAAGGATAATAATGAAATCTTTTGTTACGTTATTTGCTGACCGGGCCTCCTGATTTGGTAAATTAAGAGAAAGTCAAGCTCTGAAACAAGCGCCCATTCTTGTTCCAGGGGTAGCACTGGTGGCACTGGTGTCTTATTGAACACAGATCTGCTTAATTACAGTTCCCACTGTTTGTTAAGATAACGAGTGCCAGCTGTTTGATAGCAAGAGGCAGAGCTGGCCATCTTTGTCATTTGCATGTAGGGCCTGGCTCAGACCAGCGTGTCGAGGAAACGGTACAGGGAGCAGAATCACCGGGAAGCGCTCCGGCAATATGTTCCGCAAATTTGGGCAGAGCATTTTCTGGAGCACGTGGGGCTCTGCCATCTATATCTAAAGCCACCCACCGTTGGGAATATAAAGTCAAAGCAGAAAAATTGAGCATTTAATGGTCTACCCTTATTGCCGAAATCACAATGACAGGCCGTGATCTTCAAGTACAATTTTGATCCTTATGTAGTAACTGAAATTACAGCATTTCATACTCTGACTATATTATAGGGAATAAAACATCTGTCTAAATATTGGAGATATAAAACCCTCAAAATAAAGATATTTGAGAATATCTTGCACAGAGCACCTTTCCACCTGCTTGCTTAGTATAATGCAGTCATTATGGCAATAAATGTTTCTAATAAAGTATGAAAATGGATTGTTTGCTTTGCTGCTTGTATGAACTCTCATTTCTCTTTTTATTATATTGAATCTGACATTTGCTTACCCTTTATCAGTAGAATATTTAATCAACTCCAATCTGTAAGAAGCAAGAGGAATTTCTATTTTATTTAAAACCTGTCCCACATGAAAAAGGACTGGGAAAATAGGTCATGCAGTGTATGGGAAGGGTGGGAAGTGTTAGAGTTGCAATGGTGAATATTTATCCAGTCTACAAAAGAGACGGATCTAAACTTGTGCAGTAACAGGCGAGTCTGCTCCTATTGTTTAAAGTCCTGCTGAAAAGATTTAATGGCTTAATGTTTCTAATTTTTATCCACAGTACAGGATCTAGAGAATTAAGCCTCTGTCAGCTTTATTTATTTTCTCTGTCAGAGTATTTTCTTGCACTTTTTGCTACATAACTCTTCAGAAATGCTATATCCATATCGATTGTAATTTCCTTGGGCTCTCGGCCAAAATACTCAACGTAAACAGTCTGTGTTTCCTTTCCATCTGTATTTTGGCTAATCCTCTGGTTTAGACAATCTACTGACAAGTGCTGGTTATCTGGAGGTGCACGGGTTTCAAACCGGCGGGCTATGATTTATGGTTCTTGTTTTACAGAAAGTATCACAAGCTCACAGGAATGAAAGCTTCCAAATAAGCACCTAACTTTTGTAATAAATGCAGCTAACAACATGTCTGCAAATATATAGCAAACACAGTGAGTGATGTCTTATTATGCAGGCCACAGTTTGACTTGGTCTGGTTTTATTTATGAATATGTCCTGCATCTGTTTCAAATTTCAGACCCACTCAGTTTCTCCAGTTCTCTCCCAAACAAGCTTGTGCTGAAGGTTGTTAATTATCCTAATAAAATATTTGTATCAATTTGACTAAAGATCCGCAATGCTTCTGCCACGAGCAGACATTTTTTAATAACTGAATTAAGAGAAATAATTACAGCTAGCACTGGAATGGTCGGAGATGTCCAGATTGTATTAAAAAAAAAAAAAAAAAAGAAAGAAGGGGAGGGGGAATGGGCAGAGTACAGCGAACTGTACAAGAGCAAAGGGACATATGATTAAATTAAAGGGCAATGCTTTGTGAACAAACAAAAGGAAATCCTTCTTCATACAATCCATAGTCAATCTGCCGAATTCACAACCACGGGGGGTCGTTGAAACAAACGCCGTGGCGGGCTTGCGGAGCAGACCGGATAATTTCATGTCTCTTATTAAAATACGTAGCCCTGGCAGCTCAGATAACGATAAGGGTAATCAAACCCCAAGCCGCAGCCTGGGAGCTGGTGTTGGAGGCACAGAAAGGAGCCTGGCTGCCCCAAGCCAGCGGGATGGGGACTTTTGGGGGCTCACCTCCCTTTGAAGAGGCGGGCGTTGCCCACCAGCCAGGCGAGGGCTCCATCACTGGTCTCCTCTGGTGCCACCATTCCTTCCTCCTCAGGAAACATAAAGCATGAGACCCCAGTGCGAATTTCTAAGCATTCCCCTCTTTCCACTCGGCACTGAGCGATCTTTGAGGGACGGCGTTCCCTTGGCTCATCCTTGTTGTGTGATTAAAGGGTTGATGCGGGGATGAGCTGTAGGGACCACACTGAGCATCACTCCCGGGTGTGAAAGGAACAGGGTTTGCCCACTGCTCTGTGGAGAAACTCTGGTCCAGCACGGCAGGTATTTAACCCTCTGCCAGAGAGTAAAACTTTAAATATCTTTTTCTGCCATGAAATCTTTTTAGTTGCTCTTGGTGAGCCCATGTTGAACCATGAGACCTTGTCCCTTGCTTTAGCTGAGCACTGGGAATTTCACTGGCTGTATTTCACACAGTTACAATACCTATTACCCAGGGATGTCTTTCTTGTCATCCTACAAGAAAATGGGACATATTCCAGGCTAGTCAATGACTGCATCCTGCAGCATCCTGAGTGCTATTGCCTATATAACATTGGTATCCATGCAAAAACCATAATAAATAAAATTATTTTTTAAAACGCAAATAGAAAATTATTTTTAAAATATTAGATTAAAAAATAAAAATAAACAAAAGCAGCAAACCAGCGAGCTGATCTAGAGGATCTGAGGAGCATTGGGCTGAGGGGAGATACTGCCAAAGGAGTGCCCAGCCTGTTCCCATAGGAGTGGCTCCAGTTGTGCTTCAAGCCACCACTTGAGGGTCCCTGAGTGTTCCTGGAGAAGCAGGGACTCACCCTCCTGCCAGCCTGGTCACACTGATGCCATGATGGCCAAGGGGACAGCTGGCATTTCCTTGTGTGCCTTGTTATCACCCAGGGAGGAGCGACCCGAGGCTGTGCATGGACAGCAGGACCCTGAGCAGGGCCCTGTCAGTGCCCGTTACGGAACTCTGATTTATTATTTCACTCCTGGGCTGCAGAAAAAGTGACAACTTGGCCTCTCAGCATCGTCAGGGTAATGCTTTTCCCAAGCTGTTCACATGGCAGGGAGGGAGGGAGCCTGAACATCTGCATCCCTTGGTGAAGAAGCACGAGGAGAGATTTAATTGGCATTTAAAGTTAAGCTCCATGGCAGGATTAGGAAGCCAAGTTCTACTTCATCCTATGGAGACTTCACCCAAAGATTCCCTTCAATATCTGAAGCCCTCACCCCCAAATCCATGGACACAGTCTGGTGATCTCAGCTCGGATATTCCTCACTGAGAGCTCTGTCCATCATTCATTTTTTGCCAGAATTCATTGAGTTAGAACCTGATTTTAGGGTGCTAAAACGAATGCAATGAGCATACTCCCCTTGCCAGCTATTTTGGATGTTGCCCTAAACTTTGTTTCTTGGATTGCTGTTGCTAACACATAATAAAACTCTGTCATCTGCAAAAAATTTGCCACTTCCCAAAGTTTTCTTTTCCAGCTGAAATAAGTCCAGGCTGCTGTGCTGCTCCCAGGGACAAGCCACTGTCACCAGCGTGTGGGACACCACTTTCAGGATTAACTGTACTGATTTTCTAGGACAGCATGTTTATAGAAAATTAATAAATAAATAAAGGGATACACTTGGTCAGTCCCAATAAATCAAGGACTGGATTTCTCATTGGGAAGTCCTTGCAACCTGGCCCAACCTTCAAGATAAGACATTTTGTCTCATTTCCCACCAGGAATTATTTCCTTCTTTCCTTCTGGATTTGTGACAATGGTGAGATCTTGTTGGTTTTTTTTTTTACTTTAATCCCTGGGGGAAAATGGGTAAAATTGCAGGACTTGCTTTCAAAAAGGAGCAGTGAACTGCAGCTGCACCCTGACCAAAGAGGCGGCCTCTGCTTGCCAGCTCCTTCTTTTCCCAGGAAAAGAAATTGTCAGTACACTGGTAAAATCCTGCAGAAGAATTAATGAGATTGTTCAGAAAATAAACCAGCTTTTATTTTTCTACATAAAAGTTTGTGTTGAGCTTGACAGGCTGAAACGACTCTGGGAGAGAAGCAGGGCCCTGGTGATGCTGTCCTGCTTCTCAGCGTGAGGGCAGGAACCTGGGCTGATTTTTGTGTTTGTTAAATGCCATTTGTATTGTGATCACACCCCTAAATCACTAAGATGAAATATGATTCTCCTGAGTGCATTCCTCGATCTCAAGGAAATTCCAGGTAATTGTGATAATCTCTTTATGTACCTGTTGAAGGATCAGTGCTTCCACAGCAGCCCCTAAAAAGGTGCCTAAAAATCTGTGCATGTTCTCGTCTCCTCACATCTCCATGTGCAAATTCCTGCTGGATAATTACACATCCTGTTCATCCTGCATGGGCTGCTGTTCGATGTAGGGACAAAGGACACAATTTGCATACATTAGCAGGCAGGGAGCTCCAGTTTTTCCTCCTAGGTTTTCCCCATGATCACAGCAACTGGAGAAGAACAAGACCTGCTCTGTTCCCTACACCTCACCTTCCCAGAAAAGGAGTTCCCTGGGGGATAATTACCACTGGTTTGTCTCTGTCCCAGGCAGTGGCTCTTCCATCATATCCCTGTAGAGACTCTTCCACTTCTGAGGCCACTTTTGAAAATTTGGCCTCACCTGAGCGCTAGACCTGAGAAATTCACAATGACACAGAGAGCTGAAACATCTGGAGAGAAATGATTTACAAGAGCCTGGAGTGATGGGACGAGGGGAAATGGCTTCAATCTCACAAAGAGTAGGTTTAGGTTGGATATTAGGAAGGAATTGTTCCCTGTGAGGGTGGGGAGGCCCTGGCACAGGGTGCCCAGAGCAGCTGTGGCTGCCCCTGGATCAGAAGGCCAGGTTGGACACTGGGGCTTGGAGCAGCCTGGGACAGTGGGAGGTGTCCCTGCCCATGGCAGGGGTGGCACTGGATGGGCTTTAAGGTCCCTTCCAACCCAAACCTTTCCACAATTCCATGATTTGCTGCACTAATAATTGAATCATGGACTGAATTCAGCAGGAGAAGAGCCAGAGATCGTCCAGCTCTGCAGACCCTGGTGTGTTGCTGGAATGACTGGGAATGGCTGTATTGAAGGAAGACATGTGCTGTCTGCTCTGGTTGTGTAAAGAAGAGAAACCTGAGAGTTAAATTTATTTTCCTGGACCTAAACAAGTGAGGACGACTGGGTTTTAAAGCACTGTTCAGCTGTGATTACTGTCTGCTTCTGGAGATGGGAAATTGCCTGTGAACACACTGGGAAACTTTAGTGGGAAGGACATAGATGACACAATTTCTTTTTTTTTTTTTTTCCCATCAATCTCTGAATTCTGTTACAGGGTCAAGGGGAAGCTTCTAGTAAAAAAACAGGCAAAATACTGACAGAAAATAATTGCAACCCTTTTCCAACTTTAAGTCATCTTGAAGAAGTAATTTAACCATATTGTGCTGGTTGCCATTTGTAAATTGTTAATTAATGAGAGACCAAATAATAATTACTGCTGGAGCCATTCAATTAAAAGATGTTGCCTTCCAAACTTTGTTCACATAGTCTATGTTACCAGCACCATGTCTAGAAATATGCCACAAATGCTGGCAAAATGGCAAACCCCAAGTTTTTCCCCATCATAATAGAGCAGCAAGTTTTATTATTTTGATTGTTAAAGCTTGTGGTCTCCTACTTCAAGTGGCTCAGGATTATGTCTCGTTGTGGTTTTGCTAAGAGAGCATTTTTGAGAATAAGAGATTGGAAAAACAGCAAACAAACATTATTTACAAGAAAATGCTGCCCTTCTGTGTAACATGCCCAGGAAAGGTTCCCATTTGGACCTGCTGTAAGACAGAAGAGAAAATGGAGAACAAATGCCTGTGCCTGGTCTGGATAACCTAAAGTTAACTCCACATGTCAAACTGATTGCCTGACACAAGGCAGGCATATTCTGTGATGACAAACAAATAGCACCTCCATCCTGCAGACATCCCCTAATTATAAAAGAGAAATTATTTCCCATTTTCATTGCCAGCAAATGTATGTTACTCTGGTGAACCATAATTTCTGTCTAAGTACTGTATCAAAGTTTGCTGAATGTGAAGCACAAAGTATGTTAGACATTAAACTGTAATTACAGAAGGGAGTGGATTTCTAGAGTATTATGTTTTTTGGTAATATTTTATTTTATTGGTTTTCAAATATACTTAGACTGCCAGACTAAGCAGGCAGAATAACAGCAACACAGAATTCCAGAATAACATATGACTTTAATAAAATAAGGCAGGATGGTTTCCTTTATTTGTATGGCTGGGAAGAATGGAAAGCATTACCGTGCCCTCAGCCACGGTGCCATCCAGACCTGTGCCCGGGCACAGATGACACTTGGGGCAATTTGCCCCTATCCCCACATTTTCACCCCAAATCTCTGGTTCTGGTAGTCTGTCAGGCAGCGATCATCTCCTGTGACTGGCACAGTGGAGCTTTGATCTCAGTGTTGAGCTCCTATGCTGTGGAAATATAGATAATAATTAAGGATATAAGATGAGGTGATGGCAGGGGAAGGTGGAAACACGGAGCGGGTTATTCAACCCGTATGCGGCTTTCTGTCGCTTTACGCTTTCCCCTTGTCCCCTGGATTTTCAAGGAATGTCACAGGTGGTGAGCCTAAAAGGCAGGCAGAGTTTCTGGGGTCGGCTGAGGAGCGGGATGGGTGATGGACGCTCCGTGGTGTCCGTGGGATCGCCGGCAGCCACGGCTCGGGTGAGCGCCGTTCCCGCTGTCACGCTCGCGCCTTTCCATTACGGCTCCATCACTCACAGTTGTGCCCTTTGCGGTTCCTGTAATGATCTACACTCGCTGTGTCTCCCGGCCTGTCCACCTTCCCGCACGTCAGGCTCCGGAAAGCAGCCAGGAATGTGGTGTTAAATACGTGACCAGCTTTGGCGGGGATAATTTTCTACATGGCTGAGAACGCGCACGTGGGGTCTTTGGGGCTGAGGCACAGCCCGTGCCTTGGAGCGCTGGACCAGGTGCATTCCTGCCATGGTTCCTCAGGAAGGCATCCCCTCCTGGAGGAGGTATTTACACTATTTCATTAGGATTATTCTTGCTTGGGTTTGCCATTCTGATTTTTGGGGGGAAGGTGGGGATCCTCCAAAAGAGCTGGAACTGCCAGGGGAAACTGCAAGGGTTGTTAGAGTTCAGATGGCAATCCCAGACTGGTTTGGGTTGGGTTGGTTCTTTAACAGACCTTAAAACCCATCCAGTTCCACCCCTTGCCATAGGCAGGGACAACTTCCTCTATCCCAGGATGCTCCAAGCCTCGTCTAACCCGTGCCTTCCCTTAACTTTGTGTCCAAACCCTGCCCATGGGCTGGAATTTTGCACACAATCCGGTACCTCTGCCCAGAGCCCCTCTGAGGTCCCAGGTTCCCTCTGATCGCACCTGGGCAGGGCAGGAGCTGCCGCTGGAGCCAGGCAGAGCTGAGCACCCTCACCCCCATGCTGTGGGCCCTGCTGCACTGACCCCATTCCGGGTGATGCAGCCTGTCAATACTGTTGGTTTATTAATTAGTCTGGAAGAAGAGAGGCACTTCCCACACAAATGGGAGTCCTGGCCAGGAAGAGCTGGGAGCAATCCTTTTGCCCACGAATTGCCTAATGCAGCTGCTGAAACCCTGCCAAAGGTTTGCTTTCAGAGCATTCCTGTGGGCAACATTTTTATAATATCTTACATCCCCAGTGAGCTTTCTGTGTTTCCTAGAAGCCTGATTTTTTGGAAGGAGCAAATACCCCCCCAAACCTTTCGCGTTTCCCGCTCCCTTCAGGTATTTTCCATTTGCTGCCTGATCCCTGATGAGCGGAAGCAGCCCGAGGAGAGCTGGTTTTGGAAGGGAGAGCGTGGCAGCACACGAGGCAGGTTGTCCATCTACTGCTGTCATTTCCTGGCACTCCTGACCCAGGGAAGCTGGCACACCGACCTGCCACAGGCACTGTGCCATCGCAGCAGATGGGCACGAGCCTGGCCAGCGAGGAGGCCGTGTAGGAGCATTTAGTCTGGAAGCAAAGGGCACAATTCCTGGACAGACATTTTAAGCCCAGGCTGTTATTTAGGGAATATGCCCCTATTGCATGAGGGTTTTTTGGTTTTGGTTTTTTTTTGGGGGGGAGGTGGAGGGGGGTAAAAGGAGTAACATAAAATTATTATCAAATATTAGTATAAAGGAAGGAGGGAATATACGAAAATTTCTATTTCTTTGCAGCAGCCTGCCAAGGAATCCCACAGGGATTTTGCTGGATGTCCATGGAAGCTGTAGGTACCCAGGTACAGCTGCCATGACAAAACCCATTTTATTTTCAGGCACAGAACCACTTTTGTTTTTTACACTCTTGTTTTAATTTGGTTGCTGAATATTATGCAAATGGCTGAGATTGAACTTGGAAGTCTTTATTTTTAAACTGCAAGCATTTATTTTAAACTGCAACTCTTTATTTTGAGCTGTAAGTCTTCATTTTAAACTCTAACACTTAATTTTAGACTCTAACTCTTTATTTTGACTGCACTGGCCTGAGACCTGTATTTTTGGGTGCAGAAGTAATCCATTCAGATAAAGGGATACATGCAAAAATAAATCCACATATCCTGAATGTCCATTTTCCTCTGTGTTTTGGGAATTGATTCCCATTCAGGAAATTTGATTCAATATATTGAGAAGCCCTGAGAAGTTGGTGGGGTGGAGCGGGTGTTAAGCTGGATTCCATGCTGGAATATGCCCATATCCAGATTGATTCCAGCTGACTCCAGCAAGTGGATGAGGAATGCAGTCACCTCTGGCTCTACACTACACAGAATTTGACACCTCTCTGCCCTTCAAATGGCCCATCAGAGGTTCCCAGGACGGCCAGTTCCCAGAGTTCAGTGTCTCTCCCATCAGGCAAGATGGATCTGGGCCCTTTTCCTTCTGTGCCCTGGACCAGGACCAACTAAAATTACACGAGTGTTGGCAGATGTATGTCTAATCTGTTCTTCAAAATTGCCAGTGAGTTTCACAATCTCCCCTGGTAATTTGCTCCAGTGCCTAATTATCCTTTCAGATAGAAAAAAACTCCCTTCCTGCAAGCTAAAACCTGTTACTTCTTGTCCAACACTCGTTGGACATGGAAAGTGCCTGTCACCTTATTTAAAATAAAGATTTACATATATTTGCTTTCATATGCACGTCCATAAATATATTTAAAATAGTATTGAGAGTCTCCTTCCTCTTTCTAGACTAAGCAAACTCATCCGAGCTTTTCTCAAACGTTTATTATTTCCTATTATTTTCCTCTGCACTTTTCCCCAGTTTTTCTTCATCTTATTTTTAAAGGCTAAAGCCAGGAAACAGCCGCTTTATTTTTGTTAGGGCTTTAATGATGCTCTGCAGAGATCCCAGAAAGTTCTTTGCCTTTTTGTGACACCACTTCCACCACTGTGTTTGCGTGGATGGGATTTTTCTTCCTCTACATAGTGCCTCACACTCATCTTTATTAAATGTCATCATTAGGATGCTGCTCCAAAATAATTTGGAATTTTAATACTCGCGATCTTTCCCACTTTGGTGTCATCCAAAGTCTGCTCTCTCTTCTGTCATCCAAGTTGTTAATGGAATATTGAATAGCACTGGATCCAGGACAGATCCAGCTGCGACCCTGCATGGAATGTTCTCCAGCACTGATAAAGAAAGGAATTTCTGGGTTTCATTTAGAGTCTTGGATGATCTAATCCATTGGATTAGACGGCAGCTATAAGAAACAATGAAAAACCAAAAGAATATCCTCAAACTGCTTTACATGAGTACTCATTTTTGGAGTAATACATAGAATAATTTTCCATTTCACATCTTGAAGTTCTCTCAACATATTTCTGCTATATTTTTAATCCTTGGTTTTCTTTTTGAAGGAGCAGAATCCCGAGAGCCGTCTATAAATAGTGCCACAAGGTTTTGAAGTTTAACCCTGACTTAGGGAAATACAGAAACAGAATTGTTAAATTCAACTCTTTTTTGGAGATATTTGGGAGGTTTATAATTATTTTTTCCAGTAACATCTAAAAGGCATCAACACACCTTTACTGTGACAGTTCTGCTTTTGCAATGGAAAGAAGGTGAAATCAACACAAGAAAAGGCAAGAAATCCAATTTTTATACAAAACTCCACTGTTTTCTAGGCTAAACTAGGGATTTTTAATGATGAATTCTTCTAAGCTCACAAATTCCTACTTTCCCTAATGCTAGGTGCACTGCTTGGGAGAAACTGCATGGATTAGGTTTAAACATCCTTATCCCACCTATGGAAATTGTCTGTGAAGAAACAGGACCTCCCTGGCCCAGGCCAACCCGAACGAATGTGCATTAAATCAGAAAAATGACAAGGTATCATTAGCCTTTGAGAAACACTTTAAAGGCTGTGGAGGTTAAAGAATAATTTCAGTCTTGATGGGTTCTTTTATATATTTCATTTCCCTCTCCCTTCAGTCCATGCAAGACACACTCTGGAATGATTTCTCGACCAAGTTCAGACTTCAGCTGTGTTGAGCAGGTTTAATAGATCCGAAGTGTTCAATCATTCCTGGTTCTGCCACAGGTCACAGAGCCTCACCGGGTTCTTTCTGCACCTTGGTCCTACTCACCTCAACCTTGTTCTAACCATCACCACCTCGGCTCGTGGAACGGGGTCTGATTGATTCGTAGGATCCCAGAATCACAGAATTATTTTGGTTGGGAAAGATCTCCCAGCCCATGGAGTCCAAGCTGTGCCTGATCCCCACCTTGTCCCCAGCCCGGAGCTCTGAGTGCCACATCCAGGACTTCCTTGGCCACCTCCAGGGAAGGGGACTCCAAACCTCCCTGGGCAGCCCCTTCCAATGCTTAAAATGATCAGAGAAGAAGAATTATTAAATGTTTTTGCAATGAGATATGGTGGATTTATTCTCTAACAACTCCTTTTCAATTTTAAGAAATGATTGGTTTTCAGAGTTTGGAAGATAAAAAACCTGGAAGGACCTGGAACAAGTGAATAATGTAGAGTACAACAAAGGAAGGATTATTTAATGCGACAGATAAGACATAATTTTGGACCAGAACTTGTGTCTGTACCTCGTAGGACCCTGGGACATCAGAGTCCATGAGGAAAACTGCCTCAGGGACATCCCTATGTCGCTGCACCTTGCCAGGGGTGTAGGGGCTGTGACCTCCTGCCCTGTGATCTCTGCAGTCCAGATAACTTCATCACATTTCCTCTTTTTCTCTAGGAAAACTGAATTTATAAGACTTTATTTGTCTTTCCATTTAATTTGAAATGAATCAACTCAATCTGAGGTTATTTTCTATAACCGGCTGTATGAAGCCTTTAACCATCTATCAAGGACACATTTAGATTTGTGTCACTTCCTATTGTGTCACCATCTATTTAGTGAGGACCTCTTTTCAATGAGGAGATTTTTAGCAGGAGTATTTCCTTTTGAGTCAGGAATGTAAAAGTTCCCACAAAAATTGCTCCCAGCAATGATTCTTTATCAGATTAAACCGTTGAATCCTCACCTAAGTCTGATCCCAGTGCCTTCAGCAAGGCCCTGCCAGCTGCTGCAGTATTTAGAGAATTGTAGAATCAGAGAATCCCAGAATGGTTTGGGTTGGAAGGGACCTTGAATCCCACCCAGTCCCACCCCCTGCTGTGGGCAGGGACACCTCCCACTGTCCCAGGCTGATCCAAGCCCCAATGTCCAACCTGGCCTTTGGCACTGCCAGGGATGGAGAATCCACAACCTCTCTGGGCAACAATTAGTTCCTTCTTCCTTGATGGTCTTCTCACTGTCACAAGGTCCACCAGAACATTTGTTGTCCTCTCTACTGCTCTTCTATCTCTTTATCCATATTCTTCCTCACTCTCTTCTGCCTATTTGTTAAAATTCCATGTGATTGTGATGCCAGTCTCCTCTGATCTCCCCTATGCCACCTCTCCAGAGCTGCAGCAGCCTGTGTCCCAGAAGACAAGTCCTTTTTGGCACTTTCATGCAGCTTATTCATGGAGAAAAGGTCTTTTCATATTGTCCCACTCCACAGCGTGCCTGTATTTGACTTGCAGATTAAACTGGGATAGGAGAAATAAAACAGATTATTAAAAAATACCATATTCGACCTCTCCTGGCAGATCAGTTGTTCAAGTTCCATATGTGCAAAAGCGATTCTCTGTTCTATTTTTTTATTAAATTGCAGGAGTAGGATCCTAAAGCTGTCAATATTGACTCAGGAACCGTAGCTGAAATTCAAAATTTTACAAACAACTTTTTTTTTTTGGTGAACCAAGCTCATTTATTTACCTTCCCAGCTAGAAAAGGCTCATCTAGGTAAGTAGCCAAGAACAGGAGGATACAAAAGGAGAACTGGAACCAGAGTTTGGCTGAGGTTGTATTGACTTTGGCAAAAACAAGAGATGAAAAATTACACCGCGGATAAAAATAAATTATAATCTGAAAGCGTTTGAATTAGAGGAGTTCTCCATGTAAACTTAATAAATGAATGTTAATTCAGTTACCAATTTGTAGCTATGAAACATAACTGGTGATGTTATTCCTTGGAACTTGTTTTGGAAAAGATTGCATAACCCATGAAGCAATTCTTCACAAAGTGCATAAAAGTGTCATTTTATGTATAATTTATGCACCCAATGTTACTTATGGCCTGTTTAATAGTACTTAATGCTGCTGTATGACATCATTCTTTCATTTACCAATACAAAAAATTAAAAATACCAATCCAAGCCATTTTGAAGATTAAAATATATGTGCACTAGCTTGGATTTTTTTCAGTTCAAGTTGAGCAAGTCAATAATTATCACTGGTGTGGAAAGGATTTTTACAAGGACCCATTGTGATACAAAGTCTACATATTTATTATTTAGTTAGTTAGCTTAATTACAATTTACTCACTGTGTATGTGTTAACTAATACACTGTTAATGTGCCTTGAGCAATTAATTTTGCCAACAGCGTAGAACTGGCTCTCTGTGCTTGCCCCTTTATTAGTGGCAATTATTAAATCCAATTTTCCTTGTCCTTACTCCATTTCCTCTGCTGCCTACAGGGCATCCTGGTGGGAGGGTTAGGACTCTGTGCTCCTGTTCTCAGTCTCTACACCCCTTCCCATGCCCTGGGGAGGAGCAGGGTCAGGGAGGGTCAGGGCACTCACAGGGAAACACGGGGACATCTTCCTTTGCCTGCATGGAGGAGGGAGTGACTCCATGTCCAACATCCAGCTGCAAAAAGCCTTGGCTTGGAAGGAATTTGGTTTTTTTTTAACAGGGCACTGGATCCAGAGGTACTGGGTAATTCCAAAATATGGAAGGCTTTAATTTCCTTTTGATGCTCAGATTTCTTGGGGTCATTGGGGTTGATATAACATGGAATTATAGGGTGGTTTCGATTGGAAGGGACCTTCAAGATCATCCAGCTCCAGCCTCCTGCTGTGGGCAGGGACACCTCCCACTGGACCAGGCTGGTCCAAGCCCTGTCCTACCTGGCCTTGGACACTGGGAAGGTGAACAGAGGGAATTACTCAGTTTGAGATCCTTGCTATAAACTTTATGCCTGTTGTAAGTCAATTTATCTACTAATTAAAATATCAGTCAAAAAGTGCAGAAAGCACTTGTGACTTCCCCTTGGACGGCCAATGAGCAAGAAGATTTTTATTCATATTCTTTCCTCTTGTTGAACAACCTTCTCACGGGATGTCATTTTTCGAGGGCAGCAACGCTGTCCTGTGGTTTGCAGATCACATTCCCTGATTTGTAGTGCTGGCTGCTGCTCCCAGGCCCAAAATGCCGTTTGCAATGCTGCTCACAGGGAGCTGGCCCAGTGCTGCAATTCCCCCCTGCCTGCTCTGCCAGCTGCAGGATCTCCACCTGGCACGGCCCAGAAACCTGGGCTCCAGAAAAATGGGTGGAAACTGCCCATTTCGCTCAGTCTCACATACTCTTTCTAACTTTTTCTATCCAAATATTCCAAGCATTGCCCCATCCCAGTGCAGGTTTTTTTTTGGTTTACCAAAAAAAGATGAAGAATGAACCCATTTAATTGCTGACCTTGAGCTGCGATTTTATCTAGCAGAAAAAAATTCTGTGGTCCCTCAGAGGAGGCACAATCATTTTTTTTACAACAAATATTTTAGATTATTTGAAACCATAATTAGAAAACAAAGTGATTCCAGGGCCCCTAAACGTCCAACAGGACAGACATGGCAAAGTTTAAAGAACATCATGCACTCAAATACTGAAAATTCTTAAATTATGAGTTGAACTGTGAAATGTAGGTTCTGTGAGCAGGGAAAGCACCAGATGATTGAAATAAATGAGGTATGTGAGTGGTTGGAAGCCTTTCCAAGGGTTTTCTCTTACTCACCTTTCTAAGAAAACTCCTGTCCCCAAAGGAGATCTTGACAGAGAGAGAAGTGAAACCACCAGGAATTTTCCTTTAACCAGATGGGAAGATTCTCACTCCACCTCCCCAAGGCACGTCTGCCCCCTCTGTGAGCAAAACTTTTGGGTAAAAAAAAAGGGTCCAAAAGTCCCTCACCATGAGCAGAATGAACAGTGCCAGGGGTCTGGGATTTGGGATATTGGTAACCTCAGAGAGATGAAAAACCACCTTGTTCCGTCTCCTCTTTAAATCCACCCTCCTTGCTGCGACTGCTTCGCATACGAAAACCATCCAAACCAGCAGCTCTTGGGGCAGCAGAAATGTAGAAATACAGAATTCTTCATGAAAACCTTTGAAGGAACAGGAAAGTCTGTGTCCCACTTCTCACACAAATTATTTTGGGTGACACCCGAGAGTAAACAGCGTTGTCGTGTTGGTACTGTTCTTTCCACACGCTAAATTTCTCAGCCAAAATAAAGGGGAGTTCTAAAAGATTTTTCTGACTTGGAATATATAATTTTCCATGTGTGTACTTCAGCATAATTCATCAAATCTGCATTATTAAGACAAGATTTGACTTAAATTAAAGCCAAGAGTATCCAAAATATAACAATTTCTCGTTGTGAAATCTAGTTTAAAAATCGCCACACTTTTATAGTTTGATCACAGGTAAATTTAATATTGTTGGTGACAAAGAAACTCCAGAACACTTCTGGATAATAAAGTGAAAATTGTGCTTTCTGTTGTTTTTTTTTTTTTTCCTGGAGATGCTGCTCTCAGATGGGGAAAGGTACAGCACTAACAACATATTTGCAATTACCTGCAAGACTTAACCAAGGAAGTAGTCAGTGTATAGTTACCTTCAATATGTAAACTACAAATTATTAGTGCATGAAAATGGCATCGAAGTTCTGTTGCTGGGGTCTAGTAATTTTGGATATTTTCCATGCTATTACTGCCTGCTCCATATACCTTTACTGGTTCTTTTTGAAATTAAGTTAATGGCACTCTACAGAAATGGACTGCCTACTGAGAGTGAAAGCTTGCTTGCAAGGATGGACTAACTTCCTACTGGGAAGCACTGATTTGGCACAAACAAAGAAATGCTTTAGCATTAATTTACTCCGGTATCAAAATATTTAGAATAAATTATTTAAAATATTTAAGGACCGAATGGTCAATATTTGCTTTTAATAAATTGGACCCGTGTACAAATATTTGATGCCGAAATTTCCTCTGGTATCTCCCAGCTATATTATGGAGATAATGCATTCTCCACTTGCCAGGAGTGGGTTTGTTTTTTTTTTTTCCCTCCAGGCAACCAGGGACACATTCTTGAATTGGGGCTTACACTTGTGTGCACCCACATTTGCTCACCTATTCTCCTGTGGGTTGAGCTCTGTGCACATTAGCACAGGTAATATCACTGCAGCATTCCCCCTGCTCCCACCAGACAAAGGTGAGGGGAGGCTGATTGCAGATGGCTCCTTGTCACTGCCTTCCCAGGCGGAAGTTTTCTTATAAAAATAATTATTTGACTCGCTAGATCGCCCCGTTCTTTGAGGATTCTTGCTCTGACACGAGGCTGCAGAAGCCGATCCCCTCCTGCATGTGCTGGATGTTATCCTGCAGCCCTGAATGCCTTTCCTTATCCATCTGTTCTATCCCAAATCCCACTGGTGGGTCACTTCAGGGAGTTTTCTACTCACCTGTGAATCTGAGTCACATCCTCCTCTCTTTCCACAGGGCTGGAATCAGGATGGCAGCAAAGCCATGGCCTGGCTCCTGAGCAGCTGGGAGAGAGGATGCACATCTCTGCTCCTCCAATACGCTCATCTCAATATTACCCAGAACACTCAAATTTTATACTTCTCTTTTCATGTCTAGGAATGGGTAACTTTGCAGAGAGTGACAATTTCACTGATCAGCAACTTCTAAAGTTTATTTTGTAAAGTTTTCGAGTATCGGGGTTTTTAAAGTCCCTTCCCTTCCCTTCCCTTCCCTTCCCTTACCTTCCCTTCCCTTCCCTTCCCTTCCCTTCCC